>VWZG01007500.1:332297-614073 GCA_013396735.1 Grallaria varia
TGGGAGCTCCAAGGGGCGCCGTGTGAGCCGGTGAGGGGGGATCGGGGGGGATATCCCGGCTGTGGGGAAATGGGGGTGTCCCGGGTGCGGGGACATTGGGGGATGTCCCGGCTGTGGGACATCGGGGGTGTCCCGGCTGTGGGAAATTGAGGATGTCCCTGGGGCGGGGGGATCGCGGGGGGGTCCCGCCTGAGGGGGGATTGCGGAGTGTCCCGGCTGTGGGAAATTGAGGATGTCCCTGGGGCGGGGGGATCGCGGGGGGGTCCCGCCTGAGGGGGGATTGCGGAGTGTCCCGGCTGTGGGACATTGGGGGTGTCCCTGGTGCGGGGGTTCCCGGCTGTGGGGAGGCTGCTCCAGCTGTGAGGGACACGCGTGGGTGCAGGGAGAGGGCGAGTCCCTGCTGGCAGGGCGATTGCCGGCTTTTGGGGTCCTGTAGAGGCAAAAGAGTGGGATCCCAAAGACTTCCTGCGCCTGGGAAAGGGCCCTGCCCGCGCAAGAAGGAAGCGTGGGAGCGGCAACGTGCCGGGGTCCCCCCAGCTCCGGGGAGTCCCCGGGACACGCGTGGGGTGCTGAGGCTGCTCCGAGCTCTGGCTTGCAGGGATGGGGCTGCGAACAGGGCGCTGGCGGTGCCCGGAGCAGCCGGGACGGGCTGACATTGGGAACAAGCTTTCTCTGTGTTCTTTTATGTTGAATTGTGCAGTTTGTGACGTCCGAAGCGTGTGACTTTTGAGCAGGGCGCTGCGGCGATGCCAGGCTCTGGCTGAGTGACTCCGGAGGGTTATTGATGGCAGCGCTGGGATGGGGCCCAGGCTGATCCCGGCAGCTCCTGGGCGGGATCAGAGCCGGAGCCCCAGCTGTGGGTGGGAGCCCCACAATCCCGGGCCAGCAGCCAGAGAGGGAATCACTGAAGTTTGGTTGTTTTTTTTTTTTTTCCTCTCTCTCCCTTCTTCCCCCTTCTTGCAGCCAAGGAAATTTTTTCTTTGCACACTTAGACCCAAACTGTTACAGCAGCTGCTTGGCCTGGCCATTCTGCATCTCCACTGCCTCACCCCCCCACTTCCCAAAGGATACCCTGGCTTCCCTGCCGCTGCTCTGAGCAGGGTTATCATGTACCAGAGCTGCGGGGAGCACTGGGACTGCACCACGTGCTTGATTGCTTTTACCAAGCAAACTGGCAGGTCACTCTGTGCTGGGGATGCTTGGGGAGCCTTTCAGGTTTCCTTTAGCAGCAGCAGGGGGTCCAGATTCCTTCGCCCCTTGCTCCACAGGACCCCACAGTGCTGGGCTGGGCAGGCAGGTGGCAGAGCCCAGCAGCAGCAAGCGGCTCATCAGGGCTGCACAGAGCTCATGGCACTGTGGTGCATCCCCTTTGTCCCATCAAGGTCCCATGGCTGGATCTCTGTAGCTAATTTTGGGAATGAACCTCCTGGAGCATCCACAATGCAGAGGAGAGGACATGAGCGTGCCCTCGCCCTGGCTGAGGTTCATGGACACTGCAGCTGTGTGTACATGTGTCTCCAACCAGTACCACAGGGCCTTTAAATTATTAATCACTTGCTGATGAAATTTCATGTTTAGAGCAGGATGTGTGAAGTGCAGCTGGTTGCTGAGATGGAGGCAGGCAGCAGGATTTTATTCTAAAAGAAGGGAACAACTCTTGTTACCAGACTTTTGCTCACTTGACAGAGAATCCGTGCTACTCTAATCAAATTCATAACCATTGATTCATCACTTGAATATTACTTAGGAAGCCTCAACATCTGGCCTGACATTTGAAATGATTCTAGAAAGGCATTAGGTTGGCCTTGGAGCTGGTAATAGCCTGGGGACAGGGCTGGTGGGTGTTGAGGTGGGTGGGTATTGGGGGCAGACTGTGCCCCAGGGTGGTGGTAATGAGCAGGGGGTGCTGTGTCTCTGCCCCCTGGGGCTTTAGAGGGGAATATCCTGTGCTGCTTTGGAAAGGTCTTCTCTTTGCTTTATTGCACATGACAGTTATGGGTGCACATGGGTTTGGCCCAGGGGTTGGCTGGGGGCTGTACAACATCTGCAGTGGGCAGTGACCCCACAGATGTCCATCTGGAGAGTGCAGAGACCCCCTCTCAGGGGGGTCCCAGCCCTGTCCCAGCCATGGCCATGTGCCTGTGGGAGCATCGGCTGACAAGCAGTGGGGGACAGGGATGGCGCAGAGAAGCAGGCAGACAGCCTGCCATGTCATTTTCTGCTCCCCCTGAAGAACGTGGTGGGGTTGGACTTGCAGCTCCAAGTGGCACTGCCGAGCCAGCCGCTCCCTGCGTCCTGCCGCTCCCTCCCCGCAATCCAGCGCTAATGAATATTTCAGTCTCTCTGCATGTTATTTTTAGGTACGTGCGAGAAGGCCGCTTTCGCATTGAGGAGAGGACACTGACGGCTTTCCAGTGGCTCTACTCACCCCACCAGCACCGCATCGTCAGCCGGGCAGACCTGGGTTCCCCCAACAGGTAAGGGGGGACAGTGGGTACAGGGCTGGGGGAAGCACTGGCACACTGCCTGCCAGTGCTGCTTGCTCTGTCACAAACCCTTGCGGTTTTGACGTGGGCCACCTGAGCCCAGCCTCTCTTGGAGCCCTGTGGTACTTGAATATCTTGGGCTTTGCTTTAAAATAACGTTCCAAGTGCAGCAGTTGTTCCAGGAGCTGCAAACACCACGTTAGCGCCATTGGGTTTAAAGCAGTGGAAGGGACTTACTGCCTGTCCACCCAAACTTTGCTTTTAAACTCCCCGTGCTTTTTGTCAAGCACAAACCTGTCAAGGATCTGCTTTATGCATGCGACACACTTGATATTTACTTAAAAACCAAATGGGAGCCAGGCTCCAGCCATCAATGATCATTGGAAAATATCTATTCTGATATCCTGATTTTGTTCAGCGCTTAAATTCTCTCCTTGGGAGCCACATCCCAGGCATGTGCCATGGCTCTCCCTGGTGATGCATATGCATCGCTGTCTGTTCCCATCCTGTGTTTCATGATAAAACACCATTAACATAAAAGCCTCATGGGCCTCCAGACACACAGAGTGCAGCGTCTGTTCTCCGGCCTGCGAAGAGCTCCGGAACATGCCGAGTCCCCGGGTGGCTGTCACACTAAAAGCTTTTCCCTCTTCATTTCAACAGCAGTTTTGCTCCAAGAGCCCTTAAAGCCCTGAAGTATTTATCTGTCCAGAATTGCGTGGACAAGAACAACAGTGGGAGGGTGGCAGTGGAGGGAGAAGGTGCCCAAAAAGCTCAGTTTTCTCAGGGCAGGACGGGCTGTGGGTGCTCTTCCTGCAGGGTGAAGGGTCTCTGGGGGTGCAGAGCCCCTGGAGCAGGGTAGGGAGTTGGGGAGAGAGGGAGGGATGTGACACCCACACCTGGGAGAGACTTCTAGGAGTCTAAGTGCCTGCTGTCCTCGGCAGGAGCCATGGCACACATGCCTGCTGCTGCCAGCTGCTTCCCGTGACAGCAATTCCTCTGCCTGTCACTGGAGAGGCTTTCCAGAAACTGAAATGATGGTGCTGGTTATTGATTTTTAACTCATTTTTGCAAATTGCTGTCAGAGGCTGTGTTAACCTCACCCCTGATGCACGTGTATCATTTGGCACATGCGACTGAAATGTGTGTAACATCATTTATAATTAATGCTAAGTGCTGTTGGGCTTAATTTCACTAGATTAATTGGATTTCCCGATGGGGTTAATTTCAGTGGATTTGTTTGATTTCCCAGAGGGATGGGAAGTTACCTGGAGCAGTCTGGAGAGCCTGTGGGACACCAGTGCCCAGTTATGAGTGGTACCCGCATCTGTCTTATGGGGATAAAGCACTTCCCATTTCTGGGGCTGTTGGCCAGGGCAGCCCAAAAGCAAACTGGCTCTGCAGGTCCGGGGTTTGCCAGGCTCTGGCTGTGCCAGCGGGCAGGAGAGAAGCCGCGGGGCACTGCCAGCGGGCGGGGAGGGGATCTGATAGCCCTGCTGGGGCACAGAACTGCTTGGGCAGGGTCGGGCTGGGCTGTTTGCTCCTGCTCCTTGGCAGGGAGCATGTCGAGGATGTTACTGCCTTTAAGCCGCTTCAGACAGGGCAGAGCAGGGCAGGGCGGCGGCAGTCGGCTCTGCCCCCGCACGCTGCGGGATCCCGGGGCCGCGGCGGCGGGCGGGGAGCGCGCACCGCCCCGCACCGCCCCGCGCGGGGCCGGCAGCGCCACCGCGGCGGGATCNGGGGACCTGGGACTGGGACCCAAAACCTGGGGGCTATGCGGGGACTTGGGGCCGGGACGCAGAATCCCCGGGCGCTGTGCGGGGATTTGGGGCTGGGACCGGGACCCAGAACCCGGGGGCTGTGCGGGGATTTGGGGCCGGGACCGGGGGCTTGGGACTGGGACCGGGGGCTGTGCGGGGACCTGGGACTGGGACCCAAAACCTGGGGGCTATGCGGGGACTTGGGGCCGGGACGCAGAATCCCCGGGCGCTGTGCGGGGATTTGGGGCTGGGACCGGGACCCAGAACCCGGGGGCTGTGCGGGGACTTGGGGCCGGGACGCAGAATCCCCGGGCGCTGTGCGGGGATTTGGGGCTGGGACCGGGACCCAGAACCCGGGGGCTGTGCGGGGGTTTGCGGCCGGGGCCGGGCCCGGGAGCGGGACCTGCGTGCGGGGTGACAGCGAGGTGGCTGCCAGCTCTGCTCTTAAATATTGACCGCTCAACGGGGAGACTTCCAGCAGTCCGTGCGGGGCTCTGCCCGCTGTCCTGGGGCTCGGTCCTGCCTCCCCCGGGCACGTCCTTGGCTGGGGAGCCCCAGGTGTTCACGCAGGAAAAGGCTGTCTGAGCCTCCCTGCGCCCCCCACGCCAGTCTGCCGGGGTGACCCTACCCCGCAGTGTCCCCGAGGGAGGCTGCAGCTGATCCCTGCCTGGGGAGCGGCACAATGTCTGCTCACCAGGCTGAGCATCTCCCTTCAACCTGCCCATCCCCGCGGGCAGAGCACCGGGGTTCCCGTTACGGAGCTCCACAGAGCCTGCGAGGGCTGTGCGAGATGTCGCCTGCATCCCTGGTGAATGCAGGGCGTGAGACGGATCCTGCCAGGTGTTGCTGTTTTCTGTGCGCTCCGGGCTCTGCTGTTTCATTTAAAACTGCTTGTTGTTTTAGTAGCAGAAGGGACATAATATCTGTCCACACGGCACGACTTATTGAGGGTTGGAATCACGCCAAAGAGTCTAAATTCAGATCCAACACGCATCGTGATTGCAGGCATCAGGCTCGCGCTTGCACGCACCACGTTTCACAGATATTGTGTTCTCCCTCTGCTGCTGGTTCCTCCCACAGGAGATGACAACCATAGCAGCAAAACTGCCTTTTTCTTTGCTTGTTTGTTTTATCATCCTTCCTTCCCTTCATCCCTGAGCATGTCTGTATGGTCATGGAGTCCTGGGTGCTGCTCAAAGGGTGCCTGTCCTGCTGCTGCCTGTTGTGTACCTGCTCAGACGCTCTGGTTGTTGTTAGCAGCTGGTGTGGAAACAGGAACAGGACTTCAGCAGCTACAGGAGAAGAGAGATTTTTTCCAGGAGCTAAAAACAGCTCATTCTTCCCAGACCTCTTTGCATTTTCATGGGGGGTAGATGTATCCCTGCTTTGAGTTAACATCTGTCTCCAAGTTGGATGCCAAAACAGAAAGACTGTTTCTTAACTCCAGTTTGAATCTAGCCTGGCTCTTGCAAAAACCACCCAAAATGGTGGAAAAAATATAGGTGATGTTGGCAAGAGGTGGCAGGATTTGGAAAAGCTCAAGTCCAAGTCCTGTGTGCCTTGTTTGTAACATTCAGAGGGAACCAGTCCCCCTGCCACAGACAGGGACACCTTCCACTAGTCTTTACCATCTCATGTAATGTCTTCACAAATGTGCTGAGCATCAGTTAGGTTTGTTTTTTGTTTTCCTTTTTTCTGTTGCTCCTTTACTTCTGTTCTTAGGAAACTGTTCCAGAGACTGTTTGTATTGAAGATTATTAGAAACTGCCTAATTTCCAGCCAAAGCATGTTCAGGTCTCTCTCATTCCCATGCTTTCCTCCCGCCCCCACATTTTCCCAGCCCTGGTTTTTAGTTTAAGCTGTTCTTTTTCTGTCTCTCCACGATTTCTTCATTGGCTGCAGTCACCCCCCCAATCCACCCCTCCCCTGTGTTTGTTGTGCAAAATTGGGCCAAATGCTCTCTGGTTCCTGGCGTGGCTGCCAGTGCCTGCCTGCCACTGGGAATGGGCTTTTGGGAGGTTTGCCCCAACTCATCCTTCCTCCACCAGATCCTGCCGTGCCTGGGTAAGCAGGTGACGAGCTCCTGCTCCTCTGTGCAGTGGGGACTGGGGGCCGTGGTGTGAGATGCGCAGTGGATGTGCAGGTAGCCATGGTGACAGTGCCCAGGGACCTGGCGCTGGCGTGGCAGCCGCTTGCCTGCCTGCAGCAAGGATGCCCCGGGCACAGCGGGGAGCGCGGTGGAAGCAGCGATGCCCGCCCTGTCTCTGGAGTGTCCTGAGCGTGGCACCCACATGGGCACTGTATGGAGGCACAGCTCGTATGCTGGATCCTGGAGAGGCACAGTGCATGTGGATGCGAGGCTCTGCTGCTCCCCTGAAGCATCCTCCCTTGGGCTCCACTTGCATGGGAAGGGGATGACTGGAAGAGGTGGGGAAAACAGGCACAGCAAAATTGTGCTTGAACAGGCTTTTCCTTGAGGGAGCCTCTCCAGGGAATTTCATGCCCTCACTAGCAAGGCAGGGCTCCAAAATGGGTGGACTTGAGAAAACAAGCAACTCTGTATGTTAAATTCACAATGGGTTGAGAAGAATTCAATGAGCCTGTATGATGAGATTCTGTGTGCAGGGCTGTGGTGAGACAATCTGTGTCTCTCTGCAGCAAAGAGCTGGGTCATGTGATGCTGAGAGAAACCAGGGGGGTTTTGGGGGGCACAGGCACCTGGTCAGCACTGAGGGGTGGCTCAGCTGGCACCTGTTGCTTTCCTGGGTTCCCCTTCTCCGTGCTGTGGTCCCCAGGGTGTGGGGACCTCCTCAGTGCTGGGTAGTCCCTGGACTGCTGGGAATGGCACACCTGGGTGCATGTACCCCTCTGTACCACTGTCTGAGAAGTGATGTTTTGCAGATTGAGTGGTGGCTTCCTCCAGGATTTGTTTTTCAGCTGTTTTCATACAACTGAGCAGGAGGGATCAGGTTGCTTTGGATGTAAGGATGGGTCCGTGAGCTGTCAGCGGTTCCTCAAGAATGTGAAAGTGGAGCTGGAGGGTGGTTTGCAGTGTGGGCTATTCATGGCCCTGGTCTCAGGAAGCTCTGTTTGGTTTCCTGTCCTTCAGCTGAAGCTGTCCTCTTGGGTGACACGCAGCATCCCCTCCCCAGGGTGGTGGCTGAGGGAGTCCTGCGATGGCCAGTGAGTGAGTGCCGCTGACCTGAGGCTGTTGAGTGGTAAAGAGTCACCTCTGAGAACAAGCTGGGCTTTGGGGGAAGCTGCATTTAAGACATCGAGGTTCTCTTTTCCCTTTAGCAGCTCCATAAAGGGGAGAAAACAGTGTTAAAAATATTGCATGGACTGAGTCAGAGTTAATTCGGACACTGTTTCCCTTTGCTGTGATGATGTGCACAGCGTGTTCTTCCTGCCAGGACAAAATCTAATATTTCTGGGTACCCACAACCTTCCTTAGAATAATAATAGGAAGCTGAATGCCCTCAGAGTGCTGCAGGTGATATTAAAGCACTAATGACGCAATCCATCTCTTACCCCAGTAACAAAGGAAAGGATTATGCTGCCCTTCCTGAGCACCATCCTCCTCAGAGGTGTCACCAGCGGTGCGGCAGCACATTCCCAGTGTTCCCAGTGGGCTGAAGCTGTTCACTGGGTTGAGTCGGAGTGATGGGCTCCTGGTTTTGGCAGAGGTCCCTGAGAGATGTTAATTTAGACTGATGCAGATGGTACTGAGGAGCTGTCCTCCCCCAGGGCTTTGTTCCCTAATTTTGGCTGCTCGGTTATGATTTGGCTGTGCGGGCTCTGAAAGGGGGAGGAGTTGTTTTCCCTTTTGTGTTTGAGCCCAACTGTGTGAAATACCTCGAGGGGAAGAGGGGAAGTGAGAAAATGTCATTGCAGAGACTATTTCTGGATGCACTCCCATGCGGGCGAGGTGGTGCTGGGCAGCTGGTGGTGTGGTACCCGGGGGCAAGGGATGATGTGGTGCCCAGGGATGAGGGAGACAGCTGGCCTCAGGGGAGCTGGAGTTGGTCCTTGGTGTGTTTTTAGTCTTTGCCTGGTACAAGTGCAGTTTGTCACCCTTATCTGTGGTGGCTGACATGGCCCTGGGGTGCTGCCAGACATGTGGGGCTGGGGAATAGGTTTCCACCCTTCCCTGGGCACTGGTGAAGGGCAAGGTGGGTTTCCGTGGGCACTGCCCCACACCCTCTTGGGCAGTGGGAAATGGAGATGTTTTCCTATGCCCATACCAGAGTCCTGCCCTCCAAAATCCTGGGGGAAGGCGTGATCACTCTGTGCTTTAGCAGAGATGAGACATGAGGAAGATCTGCTGGAGAGATTCTGACCTACTGACTGCAGCGACCTCCTGGCAAAGGGGAGTTGGGCCCTGCCTTGCTGCGTGTGTCCCTGTCACCTTCCCTGTTTCCTTGTCACCTCTGTCAGCTACGAGTTCACACAGGGCTGAAGTGGCAGAACAAGATGCAGTACCTGGTGCTGCTGGTGCTGCAAGGGCAAAGGCCTAAGTGAAGAGCTGGACATTTCTCTGGGACGCTCCAAGTTGTTCCTGATGTGGTGCCAGCTCACATCAGTGCTTCCCATGGCCACTGTCACTCCCTGTCCCACACCTCCACGTGCAGGGCTGCACTGGAGCATATGTGTTGGGTGTTATTTCAATGTGAGGCAGAGCCTGGCCATGCAGGAAGCTCCCTGCATTTTATTTTCAGGCGTGTTAATCATGAGCAGCTCAGTAAAGCTGGACACAAATCAGCTGGGATGAGTGTAAGAAGATGAGACCTGGGGGAAGATGAAGAGAGAGGATAACGTCACACTGCTGTTGATGCAGAGCTTTGACATGGATCATGCAGGCCAGGAGCAAACGTGCTCTAAGCAAATGTCTGCTCCAGATGCTTTGTGGTACCTGAATTACGGCTTCAAAGCCTGCAGCATGGTTTTTTCTTTTTTCTTTCTTTCTTTCTTTTTTTTTTTTTTAATACTGGCCTTAAGAGCTCTAAAATGCAAAGAATTTCCATCATTTCATCGCTTTAAGGCTGTGGGCAGAAAAGTAGGAGTTGAAATAGCTGGATTTCAATCCAAGTTTTTTCCCTGGAGTTGAGTGATTTCTGTCTTCAGCTCCTTTTACCCACTACCCCCCCACCCCGCCCCTTTCTTTCACACATCAGACAGAATCCAAATGTCTCTCAATGTAAAGCTTTTGGGTGCTTGGATGAAAACGTTGGGCTAGAGCTGCCTCAGTGCCCGGAGCCAGCACTGCCTGGAGTGCTGGGGCAAGGGGATGCTCTGTGTCTGCACCAGACGTTGCTTTGGATCCCCGGGGTAGGAGGTGAGTGCTCTGTAGCCAACCTGGTTGGACCTTGGCAGTCAGAGGCTTTCACTGGCCTTTGAGCTGCTATGGCTTTGGGATGTGAGCTCTGGGCTCCTGGATCCGTGGTGGTTGATGGGTGGCTGAGCAGCTCATCTTCTCCTGGCTGCAGTGCCAGGCTTCGCTCCGGTGTCTCACTGTGGCCTCGGGCAAGTGCTGCTCCCCTGGCCCCTCCATTGCCGAGGGGTGCTCAGGGTTCCCACCCTTCCTCCTCACTTTGACTGGTGGAGGGTGATCCCCCAGTGTAGCCCAGCCCTGAGTGGGTGCAGGCGGGCACTCGTGGCTGGTCTGGGGAGGTGGAGGGTGTGAGGAGACCTGGGCACCATGTGCAGCCTCTGGGCACCGTGCCCACCCCTGGAACTGGGCTCACCTCCCCACCCCTCTGCTGTGCCCTGCAAAGCCCAAAGCCTGGTGCAGGGAACAGCATCTGTTTTCTGGGGATTTCAGATGGATGGGAGCTCATACCCAGCTAGAGGTCAGCATTTCCATTTCCATGGGATTTCTGAAACCTGGGAGTTAAAGGATGGGCGGTTTGGGTGGTGCTCAGGCTGCAGATGCCACTTCAGCTTTACAGAGCTGCTGGGGAACCAGAGGAGGGCAAACCTGTGTGCTGCAGGCAGCTGTGTGGGAGCTGGTGGGAGATGGCTCGCCGGGCTCGAGTGCAGTGGGATCTGTTTGCTGCAAGAGATGAGCTGATGGGGTTTTGGCTTACTGAGGTTTGATGCCTTTAGTAGGATGTCCCCTGAGGGGCACTGGAAGGGTGGGTAGAGGTTCCCTCTGCCAGGGTGCCAGCCTCATGCCGTGATCCATTTTGGGGACAGAGAGGGGGAGGCAGATCACGGCGCTGCCACCAGTGACCCTCTGCATCGGGCCTTGGTGGCCCCAGGGTGTTTGTAGGGGACACCGTGGCCGTGGCTCAGCCCTGCTGCCCACGCAGCACTGCCAGTGGCTCCTGCCATTAGAAGAAATACGATATTTTCAGTGTGGGGTTGCGAAAAGCCTGTGGCCACGAGAAGAAGAGGAAATGACTTTTTTCTGTGGTGTTTGTGTGTGTGCATGCGCCGCCGCGCTGGGGGCAGCTGGCCGGGAGGTGCCGGGGTCCCCACGCCCCGGCACAGAGCCCTGAACGCTGGCAGGAGGCACCACCGCGGCCGTGCCCTGCACGGGTGGCACACGGGTACCACCGCCCCACCACTGCTGCCCCCGTGGCCACAGCGCCCAGGCAGCAGCGAGCCAGCACCATGTTCCAGAGGAAGCGCAGTGTCTCCTTCGGCGGATACGGCTGGTGGGTGCCTTCCCTTTCCCTCCCTCCCTCGCTGCTGGGAGCCATGTGAGGAGTTTTTCTTCCCTCTGTGGCTTCAAAGGAGGAAGCACAGTGCGCTGCACTACGGTGCCCTCATGGCAGAGCCCTTCCCGTAGCCCTGTGCCGACAGGAGCATGTGGGTTTTGGGAAGGATCTTCTTCCCCCTGTGCCCACAGGAATCCTGGCACAGCTTCAACCCAGCAAAGCCTTGTGAGCCCTGCAAGTGCCAGGCAGTGAGGGGACCTCCCCGGGAGCTCGTGGTGGGCTCCTGTGGGCCCATCATCTGCGGGAGCTTCTGTGTCCCTGCACCTTTCTCTTGCTGCTGAGCCCCCGCTGCCTGCTCCTCCTGTGCCTGGGCAGTGATGCTTACAGCCACCTTTGGCACATCGCGGTATGCAGTGAGGTCCCACCTGGTCCATGGCAGGTTCCTTGCACCACTGGCACCTCTAGGAGTCATCCCTGCTCTGTCTGTCTTCAGCAGAGCACCACGGCTTTTGCCTGCACCCCCAGTTCAGCAGGACTGTTTGCTCCTGTCCCTCCCCTCCGAGAGGTGTTGATCTGTAGGGAAACAGCCTGAGAAAATGGCACTGTTCTCTCTCTGCCCTCCCTCCGGGTCCCCTCTCCAGGGTGTTTTATGCCCATTCCAAGTCTGTGCTGTGCGGTTGTGATCTGGCCGTGGGAATTGATGGTCCTGTCGGTGATGCTGTGATGGTGTTGGGTGGTGTTCGGTGCAGAGGGTTGTTCTGCAACAGCTACAGGGGCCGGGGCTGGGCAGTGGCAGCCCCAGGGCTTTGAGGGGAAATGCGGTGCCGTGGGCTTTGAGCTGCTCGAGCCGGGCTGGGGGAAATGCTGAGTAACTGCGAGGGCTGTGGGAGGGCAGCCGAGGCTTTCAGCAGAGTCCCCTGGGATGGAGCGCACGCCTCGCTGAAGCCATGAGAGCTGCCTTGGCTGGATTGTGGGTTTTTTACATACAAACGGGAAGGGGGCACTTGGATGAACTTCTGTACAAATAAGTTTTGTGAAATGTGGGCTCATTTGGTAGCGGACAAGCCTCGGCTCTGCCCCGCAGTCTCTGCTGGGGCAGTGGCTCTGGGTCCTGACTGCGCTGGGGCCATCCCAGGAGCTTCCCTGGGGACATCCCAGGAGTTTCCCTCTGCGGTGGAGCAGAGCCGTGACCCCGGCTTGGCAGAGGTGTTCAGGGGCCAGCTGAGCTTCACTCCGTTGTTTTTCTGCTGGGTTTTGGCAGTTGCAGGAAAAAGACAGCCGCGATCTGGAGAGTCACTCGGAAAAATGTGGTCTGTCTGCTGGTGAGAGGGAGGGCTGGGCTGGCTGTTGGTGGCTGGGCTGGCTGTTGGTGGCTGGGTTGTTCCAGTCACAGTCAGGGCTGGGGGGAACAGGGCACGGGCTTTCCTTTAAACACCAGCGTCCGTGTCTGCATGGTGAGAGATGCAGGCTGGGGTGTGGATGGAGGAGCCCCATTCTCCAGGTGCTTCCAGGGGTAGGTGCACATCTACCCGCATCCCTGGGGAAGAGGCTTCCGTGAGCATCCAGGAGAGCCCTTCCCCTGGAGTTTACGGGTGAAAAAGGGACTTGCTACAGCCCTGTACCTGCACCCGCATCTTCTCACGGTCCCAGGCGACCCACCCTTCCTGTGGGGCGTTGTGTGAGATGGCCGGGCACACCCAGCCGATGCTCGCTGTGGCTGCACTTGCTATTTCCAACCTCTGTTGGGCTAGAAATGGTTGGGTTTTCTTTTTCCTCTCTATGGGCTGTGCCTGCTGCAGGTGGGGTCCCAGAGCAGCGTGCTCGTGTTGAGGGGCAGCCGTGGTGTCCTTCTTGTGTCCTCTCTTCGTCTGTAGGGATGCACATGGTGAGCAAGGCCATTGCGAGCGCTGACCCCAGACTCGGTGCTGCCCCGGGCCAGGGAGTCCCAGGGCTGTGCCAGTGCCACGGGGTGGTTCACCTTATCTCTTTGAGAGTGGAGCAGGGCAGGGCAGGGCAGGCAAACGGCTCTCATAGTCATAATGCAACTGCGGTTTCCCAGGCAGAGGAGTTTCTTTCCTGTGTGTTTCTTTTTTTCTTTTTTTTTTATAATTTTTTTTCATTTTTGTCTTCTCTGTCTAAGAAGCCAAATAACAACTGTTTTTAGTTCCTGTGGTTGAGGATGGAGCCACTCGTGCAGCCCCTCCTCGGGCACAGGTCCCACAGGAGCTGCCCCAGCCACCAGCTGTCCCCAAGCTCCTTTGCACGTACCACCAAGTATGGGAACAGCTCTGCCCCTCAGCACATTCTGGTGTACAACCTGATTTAATGATCAACAAGGTTTGGGCAGGCTTGTTAGGTATTAAGTGACAATAGCGGGTGCCCTGGGTCTATTTTTAGGAGCAGCAGTGTGCTGGCTCTCCAGAACACCGAGCATAGAGCTGATGTTTGGGGAAATGCCTGGAACGGAGCTCCTGTGGCCATGGGGTTTTGGGAGTGCGATGGTGGTGCAGCAGAGGGACCCTGGGAAGGGCAATGGTGCCTCTTCCCCTGTCCCTGTCAGGCTCAGCCTGTGGCACGGCGTGCTGGGGACCCGGCCGTGCTGTGTCACCCGCGGGTGCAGCCACCTCATGGCAGTGGAGCCCAGGAGTGGGTGTTGAAGGTAATGCTGTGAGCAGAGGGGAAGATGTTTCTGTGGCCGTGTCGTGTCCTTCATGGTCACAGCACAAAACAAGAGGGGGTTGGGGGTGCGCTTCTTGCTGTTCGGTCTCTTCTGAGATGTGGAATGGATTCCATGTGGCAGATAACAGATTATTTGCAATGACTGCCAAAAGACATGGTTTTGCATCTCAAGACATTACTATGATTTGCATTAATTAATATTAATATGACTCTAACCATAATGACTCCGTGGAGATGGGCCCTCATTAACGGTGCCAAGGACATGAGTGAATCGGTTGGGGCTCCTGATCCCATGAGAGCCAGCTGGGGCTGGGAATGATGGGGCTACTCTGTAGTCTGTCTGCCCTGGGCAGGGTCACATCCGTGGGGCTTGGTGGGACCTTCCCAGTGTGTCAGGGCTGTCACAGGCCCATCGTGTAAATACGTGTTTTATGGGAGCCGTGCTTTGGAGATAGCCAGGACATGCTGCCCAGCTCACCTTTGGCACTCCAAGTGGGGAGACACCAGTTTTGCACTGGTCACCACCAGGAAAGAACTGGGGTGGTTTTTAATTTCTTGCTGCCAGGCTTGGCTTTGGGTCAAATTTTGGCTGAATTTTTTTTCTGATTAAGTCTTTCTGTGGTGATTGTCATGGCAGCCAGAGCACTGGCACCTCTGAAGGAGATGCTGAGGTTGGGTTTGGAAGCAGCCGCCAGTACCCGACCCCCCTAGCTGTGTTTGCAGCCCCTGTGCCCTCTGTAATGCCCTTCTCTGCTCTCTCCCCAGGATCGACAAGACAATGCTGGCCAGCCTGAAGATCAAGTGAGTACCTGGCTCTTCTCTCATGCAGTGATTTCCTGGGTGATGTGTGGTGGTGGGAGCTGGCTCTGTGTATGGAGGATGTTTTCCTGGGAGCTGTGGAGTCCAGCCATGTCCGCCCATTCCAGGGCACCAGTCCCACTGTGCATGTCCCATAGCCTGTTCTACTGAAAGTGCAAGGTGAATTGGGCACTGGGAGATTATGACAAATACAGTGACACAATTACTATGAGGTCGGTGGGGTGAGATGTGCACTGGCCAGCTCGCAGGGCACCAACTGTGCCTTGGGTGTAGCAGAGGTGGCAATCAGCAGGACGGGCTGGCACTGACCTTCTGGGTGTAAATCCAGTGAAGTCTGGAGGTTTCATATTTTGTTTTTCAGTCTTGTAGCCTGGAGAGGGGATGGGTGTCAGTGGGAGGGTGAGTGCCTGTGACCCAGCTCCTCTCCCGTGCTGCTGGGGCACTCTGACCACTACTCTGGAGTGGGTGGAGATGTTGCTGGGCCCCAGGAGGGTCTGTGGACTGGCAGTGTTGCTTGGTGGGTCCATCTTGGATTTGCCACAGACTTGCTGGACAGTGGTGGTGTGGACTGTGGTGCTCTGGCAAGGCAGTTGCTGGACCAGGTCCTGTGTTGTGATGGAACAAGGCATGTGGGTTCACTGGCCCTGCTAAGAAATGTCGTCGGCTGATGGGGAAAAGCAGGAGAGGAAGGTCTGGGAATAGTGGCACCGATGCTCTTTCTCCCCAGCACTTGTGGCTGTCTGGGACCTCCTGCCTGTTCCCACCAGCTTTTTCCTCCCAGCTGCCTGTCTGGGGCACGAATCCCTTCCCTCCCACTGTGGAGCATTCTTCCCTCTTCTGGATTCTGGACAAGCTTCCCCAGATCGGGGGTTCTCTGTTGCGAGCACACGGGTGGCTCCAGCACGTTCAGCTTCACCCTGTGCTGATACAGAAACATTCTGCCCAAGTCTCCCCTGGGCCCCGGGGGATGCGTAGGGTGACAGCTCATGCGGTTTCCCTCCATAATCATTACTTGTGCAAATTATTCATTAATGGAAAAGTATCTGGAAAGCCTGGGGGAGCTGCTGCCTGAATGAACCGGCAAATGCCCGTTGTAAATGGCACAGCAGAATCGTTGGTGCTGCGCTCATTGCTCAGGTTGTGCTGAACTGATGAGAAGTTTTAATCAATGTTTGCCGCTTTGGGCAGGGGAGGGAATTCTCTGCAGACTTTCTTTTTCCTGCGAAGCCAAGAAGGACTGAGTTGCCCCTTGTATTCTGCCACACACTGTGCCCTGATTTTTTCCCAGGGTTGGTGCAGCAGTTTGGCTGCAGAAACCCCAGGTACCCTCCTCTCCCCGCTGTGCAAGGCAACTAATGCCATGCTTGGAACATTGTGCCAGTGCTGTGGGCATGCTGCCACCCTCTTCCCTGGGCAGGTGAGGGTCTGGGTCCACGTTTTTCTCTCCCTCGCCCTGCTTTTGCCCTGGCCAGCAGAGAGAGTTTCCTTGGAGCTTTAGACAAACATCCCCTGCTCTTTGCAGCTAATGCTTCTGGTCTGTGGGCAGGTTGCTCCATTAAGTGGTTCCGTAATTGCGGCCCAGACATGTTTCATATTTGTAAAAGCTTTTAAAATTATAAAAATATAATAAACCCAAAGTTTTTGGTTTCTAGCGCCCCCTTGTTATTGCTGCAGCCTCTGGCTGAGTGTCCTGGCTTAACCCATGGCACGGAGGCACCAGGCATGGGCAGTTTTCTTTCCCTGTATGAGTTATTAACAAAAATCTAAGCCGCTTTCCACATGCCCTGGGAGCACCTCAGGGAGCCTCGTGCTGCTGCAAACATCAACACTGACTCACAGAAGCATGGCAGGGGAGCGCCAGCGTGTGGTGGTGGTGGATGTGGCCCCTCAGATGTGGCGTTTGGGAGAACAGAGAGTGGCAGCGGGAGGGCTGAGCGTGGTGCCAGCACACAGGGCAATCCCTGCCTCCAATCCCTCAGGATAAACTCCTCCACACAGGGTCAGGATAAACTCACCCACGCAGGTGGCACCGGAGCATCAAAGCAGTTTTCCCTCTGCCTGTCTCTCCTTTTTCTTCTTCAGTTCGGGTTTCATTTGTTCCTATGGTAACCGTGATTATGTCTGAGGGACTGGACAGCATGAGCAGACACTGTGAAGTGGGAGGTGACGGGTGGGGAGCCCTGGCATCACAGGCAGGGGTTTGGCTGACTCTTCCAGTGGCGCCCGCTGGCAGAGGTGCCAGCGCTGCACTTGGGCAGGGAAGGTGCTGCAGAAGACTTGAGCATCCCTGGGCAGCTGCTGCTGAACGGCCGTGCTCGCTGCTTGGCCTCTGAAATGCCCAGGAAGCTCTGGTGAGTTTGGGTCTAGCTCTCCCCCCGGGAGCTGTGCTGTGGCTATGCCTGCCGGGCAGAGGAGCCTGAGAGCTTGGGCACCCAGCCAGGAGCTGGCGTGCCCTGTCCCACCATTCGGGATTGAACATGCCTTGGCCATGGACCAGCCCTGGCTCTGGAACACACTGTCCTGGGGCAGGAGGGAGCTGAACCTCTGGCTGCTGTGGGGAGCCATGGGCTGCTCTGGGGAGCTGGGACATGCTCCCCCCTTCCGTGGCCAAAGGCTGTTCTGGGGGAGCCTCACAAAGCCCAAAGACAGCCTGTGGGGGATGGAGAGTCTGGGAAAGGGCTTGGAGATACCCTGCTTGCTGGGTTTTGGGGTACATGTCCCAGTGGTGGCAGCAGAGACTGGCGCTGCTGTGCTGGGGTCCTGGGGCTGCTGAGAGCCATTGGGACCAGGGCCAGCCCCAGGGAGCTGTGGGATGGAGACTGAGGCACTTGGGCAGTAAATGGGACTTGGCAAGTGCAGACTCTGGATTTTGGTTTGGACCAATCCCATTGTAATTTTGCTGTTACACTTGTTTATGCCTTACACACTTCATGTGAAAGCACAGTGGGCAGCGGCATCCTCCAGGCTGGCAAAAGGGGCATCACATCCAGAGGCAGCCCCCCAGGATTGGACTGGTGATGGTGTTTGCTTGTGTCACGTGAAGGCTTTGCAGAGAGCTGTCAGCATCTCTGCGTTTGTGGGGTTCTCCTGGGGGAACAGCTCCGTGCAGACCCTGTTGAACAGGGAGGGTTTCAGGTCAGCTTGTGCTGCCAGGAAGGGCAGAGCTGAGCCACTTCCCGAGTGGGAAGGTCACCCTGGAGGGAAAAATCAGCCCTACAAAAGATCTTTGCATGTCAAACACCAGTCCTGGCCAGGTGAGCCTGCCAGGTGGGTTTGTTTGCCTCTCACAGCTGCCCTGCACTAAGCTCAGGCAGCCCAGCAAATGCAGGGGTTCCCAGAGGAGCAGGCAGGGACCCCTGAGCCCCCTTGGCCTTGGGAAATCCTTGTACTGGGGATGCTGGAGGTGGGAAGGTGCGATGGGGACAAAAACTTCCTCTGGTGATGGAACCATCTTCCTTGTCTCTGAGACAAGCTGTCAGAGTGGTGTCCTGCCTCTGCCTGCTGACGTCTCGTCAACCTCTGCACTCTGGTTATTTGCTCATTGGTATTGGGGGGATGTACTGAGAAACCATGGAGCATTTAACAGAAAAGAATCAGTAAAAAAATTTCCCTCCTTCAGGCAAAGAGTCACCTCTTCCTTTAGCCTTATAAAGCAAAAATAGCACCGAAATAATCATGTCTCCATGGAATGGAGGAGCCATGCACAGCAATTACTGGGAGTCAGCGTGTGTGCAGTCAGAACTCACATGAAAGAGCATGTGATGCTCCTCTGCTGATGGGAGCAGGGGGATGAAGGTGGGAAGAGTTGAAAGATTTACTTGACCTTCGTAAAATGAGTTGTGTCCAGGCTTGAGGCTCTTTAATATTTGATGGGCCAGAGCTGAGTTAATGGGAAGATGTGGGAATGATTTAGCTTCTTGGCGGTGGCTGCACTGACTATTGCACTAATCTTGGGGGTTTGCACTTGGGTCCTGTGAGGACAAGGTCTGGCGAGCAGATTGCATCTAAGTAAATTCCTTTGACTTATTAACACTTTATAAATGGATAATTGCAGGCAAATATATGTTTTGCAATTATACTTAGCTGGAGTAGCACATGCAAAGGAAACGCTGTCAAACCCACGGCAGCACACGGGGAGGCAGGAGGGCTTCCCATCTCCTTTACTTTGGAACTGCTCCTCTCTGGGGCTGCTGAGCCTGGAGCCAGCCCAGTGGAGACTCCAGCAGTGACCCCTCCCTGCTGACATGCCTAGGGATGGTTATCCCAGCTCTGGAGCCTGGTGGGAACCCCAGCAGTGACCCCCTCCCGCCAGCGTGCCTGGGGATGGCTATCCCAGCTCTGGTGAGGAAATGCCAGGGAAGGGCTGAGCATGTGGGGCTGGGGTGCGAGGGGTGCCCTGGCATTTGGAGTGAACTTTAAGCCCTGTTAAAACCAGTGCTGAGCTGGAGGGACAGAACAAGGCCAGGCTGAGTCTCTCAATGGGTCTGTGCTGGATGGGTGTTAGTCCGACACCCAGTGGAGTACAGGGCCGTGGCAGCTGGGAGGCTCATGGCCAGGCATGGCATGTCAGGCAAGATGAATCCATGTGTTAGCAGCAGGTCTTGTGCTGGATCCATGCTGGGATGAAGCCCCTCGCAGTGCCAAGGAACTGCAGGCATGTGGCCAGGGATGGTGACAGGTCCCTGCTGCTGCCGCAGGCACTGTCTGCCACTGTCCCCGCTCGCCGTCTGCTGCCCGAATTGCCTGTTGGGACTGTGACAGGGCACAGTCCATCCTGTCCCAGCCAGCCCCAGGACTGGCAGAGGATTTACAAAATCCAGCCAGTCACAACGTGTCCCTGCTATCTCTGGGGAGCAGGCGAGAGCGTTTCCCTCTTCGTGGAAGGGCAGTTATCGTCCTGGCCGCCTGCAGACACCCAGCCTGCACCCACGCAGAATCCTCCCGTCACGTCCCACAGCCTGCTCGGGACAGAGGAAACCTTCCCAGGAGGAGGAAGGTGCTGTCAGCTCTGGGGACTTGGAGTGTTTCAACCATTTCATCTGGTAAGCCTCAGCTATATAAAATTTCAGGGTGGGGAAGTGGGTGCTGGCAGAGCTCCACTGATGCTCCCTGTCAGTGTTTGACTCCATGCTTCCCTCATAGTGGCTCGCTGTATATATTTGGGTTTATGGGAGGGTTTATTCCTGCAGAAAGCCCAGTTATGGAGCGGAAGCAGTGGGCTGGGATCTGGCGATGCAAGTGCTGCTTCCCGGTGACGTTGGAGGTGGCGCAGCGGCGCGTTCTCGTGTGTGCCGCCCCGTCCATATGTTAAAATGTTGTTGTTGCTGTTGGACAGCCTTCCCATATTTAAAGCTAGATTATCCACAATTACATCTGCCCAGAGGACTGAGCAGCCCCACGTGGGTCTATTTTTAGCTCTGTCTCAGAACTAATAAACTGTGATGGTTTATACATCTTTTCTCCTGCCGTATTTACAGCCTGTCAGTCTGGGAGCTGTTTGCAGCCAGCTGGAGGGCGGCTGCTCAGGGAACAGCAGCCTTCTGAGGGCAAATATTATTGTGAAGGGTGGAGGGAGCCATGAAGGCTGCGGAGATTGAAGTCCCGTCTGCCCACAGGTTGACTGCCATGTGTCCGGGATGCAGGAGGACAGGGCTGTCTGCAGGAGTCACAAACCTCACCCAGGCAGGGTTTGGAGAGGCTCTTGCCTGACTCGGAGTGCCCACTGGGCTCCCCTTGGCTATGGCTGTGTGCCCACGGGCTCCCCTCAGCCATGGCCATGTGCCCGCTTGCCACTGGGGTGCAATTTGGGCAGCGTGAGCGGCCCCAGCTCTGCCCAAGCCGAGGAGCCCAGAGCAGGGCAGGCAGTGCCGGCGTGGCTGTGCAGGCAATCTGCCAAAGCCTGTGGTTTGTTCCTGATGATGATTTTGTTAATTACTGTACCACTCCCGCCGGCTGTCGCTTTTCCTGCGAGTCAGCAGGGTCCTGGGCTCCTGCTGCCAGCCAGCACCGGTGAGCCCCACGGTCCAGCAGGGATGGGCAGCCCCTGGCACCCTGCAGCATTCTCGTGCCATGGGAGGGTTTGGTGCCAGCAGGGCCCGTGAACCTGGGCTATAAATGCCCTTTTCCATCACTCAGGTTTTATTTCCGGTGGGGCTTTTGGTGCTGGTTTTGCACTTGGGGAGCAGATACAGGCATTGGACCCATTCAAGGAACTCTCATCTTCCAAAGCCTGTTGTAAAAACCCAGCTCATCTCAGGCTCCCACCCAGGAGAGACGTAGAGGCTTGACAGGTACTTGAATAGGTCAGAGCTACATTTTGAGTCTCTGTGAAGTCTAAAAGGTCAGTCCTTTCAGGCACTGTCCCATCTCATTCCACTCAAATGTTACTGGTGTCACACCAGGGACCACGGCAGCTCCTTCTTCCTACAAGCAGTGTGCTGTTAATCCTCTCCAGCTTGGAATGCAGAGTGCGCTTCCCAAAAGCCTGACATGCTGATTCGGATCTCTTGTTCCTGATCACTGATGAGGTTGCACAGCATGAGGTGATTTGATGAGGAAGACAGTGGGTTTGCAGCTAAAAACTTCATTTTCCATCTTTTTTGATCAGGAGCAAGAGGAAAAAAAAAAAAAAAAGCTGTAGAGCAACAGAAACCCCTTTCAGGATGTGATTGACTTCAGCACGTTCCCTGTAGTATGGATGTGTCAGAGATAATACCCGTGTTTTAGCTCCACAAATTATATGTCTTTTAATGCTCTCACATCAAACACGGTATCTGAGGGAGGCGGGTAATTGAGATGGTGTCTTCTCCTGGGGGAGTTGCTGGGACCCAGGCATTGCTCCTCCAGCTGCCACCTCCTGTGGCCCCGGGACTGCAGTCCCGGGACGTGCTCCTGCATCAGGCGAGTGGTGCATGTTAGTGGCTGTGCATCCCAAATCTGTCTTTATTAGAGATGTTAATGATGAAGGGTGACATTTAGTTCACTGATTTACTGGTAAAATTCAGAGGATCTGCTCACGCTGTAGAGACTAATTTCCTCTTCTGATTTCATCTAATTTAATTGGATGCTGAAATCTTAGAGCTCATCTCGTCAGGAAGCCTGTGTTCACAGGGAGAAATACCCCAAATTATCAGGAACACAATTTCCATGTAATTGTGCTGCTGTCACAGCCATGACTACTTTGTTCTTGTTATACTATCGGAAATGATACAGTTACCCGAGGGAGCTGCTGATGCTGCTCCCCATCGCTGTCATGCAGCCATTCTGCTGGGCAGGGAGAGCCCAAAGGTGTCTCACTCGGGCTGTTGGAATTATGGGATAGTGTTTGGCTCCTATCCAAATGGCACACGGTGGACTGAAGAGGAGTGTGTAGGAGACTCCTTGTACCCACAGCTTGCTTTGTTCCGTGATAAATGAGTCTTGGAAAACCACCCGCTATTCATGTGTTGGTCGCATGATCAGTGTTCCAGGTTCCTGTCGCTGATGCTCCTGGGTCACTGCTCCTCGGTGGCTCTCCTGGAGGAGTTCTTGGCCTGGCTTTGGCTCAGGCCTAACCCCCTTTGGAGCTGGTGCCAAAGTGTTGCTGGTCTGGTTGAGTCTGTCCATCACATGCAGTGCTTAGCATTGCCTGCACACTCTGCAGCCATCAGCCATTTCACTGGGGTGCTCTGGAGGCCTTGAACAGGGGCAGTCTGGGGTGTGCAGGGAGGAGCTGCTTCCAACACCTTAGCTGTGCTCCTGGGTCTCTGCTCCACCTGCCCGGGGAAGGGTGACAGCACCTGGCTGACCTCAGCTCCCTCCTGCAGCGAGAGTTCTTCCATTTTTGTTCTTTCATTGTGGCTTTCACTGCTCTCCCTGCTTGTTGCCTGGGAGGGCTGGAATTTGTGCTGGGGAGATGGACCATCCTGGGCCCTGCCAAGCCCCAGGTCAGGCAGAAGGGTGATGCTTGTCTGCACTTGTGATAGAGATGGGCTCTGGACAGGGGCCAGGCTGTGGCCTGGGCTCCTGCCTGAGCTCCTCGGGTGAATTTCTCTTTGCACTTCAACCCCGTCCTTCCATGTGGGAGCCACAGGGCTGGGGCACGGGGAGCTGCCAGGGTATGGGGAGCCTTGCTGACTGTGTGGGGTGGGAGCTGCACGCATCAGTGCGGTCACTCAGAATTGATCTGGTGCCAAGGTGGCTGCTGCCAGGTCGCACCTGCCTCACACAGTTTCTGGGAAGATAAACTTATTGTACTCTGTCCCTCACTGCCTGCATGGAGGAGCCAGCTCCGTGTTTTCCTGGGATTTCCTCCACGTCTTTCTAACTGAAGGCATAAAATAAATTTCTAATCAGATTACTTGGGGCTGGATGTAACGTAATCTAAAGCTCTATTTCTTGTGATACTTCTCTGAAACTGGGTGCCCTCTTATCCTCTCCCTGCAGTGCCAATTGAAACGCTATAATCGCTTTCTCCGTCGTTTGCAAGCTCCCAAATCTGTTTCTGCTATGCCAGGGAAATCGGGATGTGACTGCTCCTTTGCAGAGAAACGGTTACTATTTTTGGGTTTCAGTCCATGTTGTGTCGGCTCCTCTTGTTTCCCTCTGGCTCTCAGTCCCCAGCGCTGCTGCAGCTGCCCCGTCCCAGCTCTCCCACCTGGGCTGTGCAGATGCCCACGCTCGGGTGGCACCCAGGGGGACACTGGGTGAGTGCCTGGGGCAGTGGGGAAGGGTCCTGAGGGTGGAGGGAAAGGGTCCCAGCCGGATCTCTGGGCTCCCCTGAGCCGCTGCAGGGATGGGCTGGCCTTGTGTCCACCCCGGCTGTGGCAAATGCCCGGCATAGCTCATGTATTTCTGGTGCTGTCCCTCGTGAGCGAGGGAACCAGAAATAACTCCTGCTCGGGGAGGCACAGAGAGTGACAGGGACGTGTCCTGTGCCATCTAACGAGGCAGCGCTGTGGCTCTGGCCAGAGGATCCCTGAGTCACTGGAGTAAGGCTGAGCCTGCAGCTCAGGTGGGAATGATGGGGCTGGAATGTCCTGTTGGTGGCTGAGGAAGGTCAATGAGCTTCTCACCCGTGGTGGTTTTATCTCACTGCAGTGTCAACACAAAAGCCAAAGTTATTACATAAATCTATGGCTTTGTAAGAATATTAATAGTGTCATTTATTCATGGTAGATTTGGTATTCTCAGGGATGAAGGCTCAGTTTTGTCCCAGTCTGGTGTTTTCAGATCATTCTTTCTTAGCAAAGCATCCAGAAGAGAATGCTGAGCTCTGCATGAGCGAGCCGGCCACCAGGTGATGGATCAGTCACGGTGTGTCATTGTCCTGACCTGCCGTGTGCTCCCTCCAGCCCCTCAGGCTTCCTAGTTCACTGTCAAACTGTTTTTTAATGAAGCAAAAATGGCAGGACATTTTTAGATAGGTATTTATTTCTTCATTAAACAGGGACAGGTGCTTACCCTGGAGATCATTTAGTCACTGAAGGGGTGATGCTGATTTTTTTTGAAGGAAGGATATAGACTTGGAGCATCTTGAGCTGCAGTGTTCTGTCTGAGGAAATGTACTGGCCCTAACAGGTCAGGGGCAGGGGCTTTCAGATGCACCAGCTCTGACACCTTGTCTGCCTCCCCCAGGCATCACTGTCATCCTGTCTGCCCCATCCCGGAGCAGCCACCAGACAGCAGAACCTAAAAAATACAGGGCAGCTTCTGCAAGGTTCATCACAGCAAGAGGTGAAGGCCTTGAAGGCAGGAGGTCCCCAGTTCCTTCCCCCTGTGTGCCCAGTGGGTGGGCATCCTGCCCTCCTAGGAGAATCCATGGCCCCCCAGCCCTCCTCCACCCCCTCACCATCTATTATCTTGCCCTCAGCCTATAAATTACAGATTGACTGCAATGAGTCCAGAAGCAATTGCTTCCAGTGCAGGCTGGGCAGTGTTTGGGTGGAGAGGGAACCTGGTTTCGTGTCTGCTCAAAGTGTTTCTCTATTTCCAAATAGGAGAGAATTGAACATCTTTAAAAATCAATACAAAGCCACTTCAGCATAAACCAAGAGGAGATTAATACTTAACTTGTCTGGAAAAGGGGAGGAGAGATGTGGAAAATGTCTCCAGAGAGGGAGACTCAATGAAATTCGAATCTGCCTGTTTAATGGGAGAGGTAAAAGGTTTAAAATTAAACCCCCTCCCCCTCCATTAACTGCAAGCTAATGAGGTGCTGGAGAATTGCTGTAATTGGCAGGGAAATGGGATCTAATTTCTTTCTTTTTTTTTTTTTTTTTCTTTTTCCTGCGCCTGAGAGATTTGACAGACTGATGGTTTCTGTTTGAAAAGAAGCAGCCTGGTATTTTCTGTAGGAGCAGGTCTGTTGATCCACCAGAAACTTTACTGAGAGGCTTGGCAAGGGAGTGAAGGACTCTTCCCTGCCCTGGTATGCAGGTAGCAGCCAGGTTTAGCTCTCTTACCCTCTCTCGTTCTTTCACCACCACTCACAGTTTGGCATAATTTAATGTCGTTCTGAGAAGGCAGAAATGCATTTTGAGGGGTTTGGAGAATGGGCTGGGGAAGTGGGGACCATGACAATTGTCTGCTGGAAATGCTGCTGCCTTTGCTTCCCCAGGGACCCCGAGATCTGGTGAAATACAGAAGTACTGATCTTGGGTTTAAGTTTGGGTCTTGACCCTCTGGAGAGCTCTGTGTGCACAGTGTAGGTTGGGGTGGGTGCTGTGGTGACACTGAACCTCTGTCTGGTTCATCTGGGGTGAATCTGTGTTGACAAAAATAACATCGTGCCCATTTTTATCTGATTTACAGCAGGATATAGAAAGAGATTATGGTGATGATGAGGGTTTTGTTGCTGAATTTAAAGAATCCATCTGATCCGAGATTGTGCTGAAACATTTAGATAGAGATGGCCAGAACTGAGGGTTTGTTGAGCTCCTTAAGGATGGCAGGCAGGGGAGGGGAGTGATAGGCAGGAAGGTGACAGGCAGGACGAGGCAGCAGGAGCGGCTGCTCCCTGCCAGATGTGATCTGTGGCCTCTTGTGAGCTGTTTCTCCTGAGCAAACACATTTATTACAGACTTTGTCAGGGGAGCCCCATGTGCTGTTAATGATTGACTGCCCCAGCTGGGGGTTTCCAGGCAGCTCCTGCTCCGTGCTGGGCTGTTGCTCTCTGGGTGGGGGAGTGGGGGTCTGTTCTCCCCATCTTTCACTAAGAGCTGCTGCAGGTCCTGTGTGAGTGGGTGGTGGCCGTGGTGCCCTGTAGCCTGTGTGTGCCCCTTGTCCTGGCTCTGTTTGCAGCAGGGTGCCCCCAAAGCCCTGACCTGCTGGCTGTGACACTGCAGAGCAGCCGTGCCGAGGGTCCTGTGCCCTGCTGCCAGGGGGGTTCTGCCCTCCCTGCTCTAAGGCCAAGGTGCTTAAACCCACCCAGGGCAACCCATGGGCTTGACCACACGCAGGAGGATTGTTCTGAGGGGCTGCAGGGATGTGGGGCACCAGTGGGCTTTGGGCAGTGCCAGTGTCCTCTGCTGGGTGGGATGTTCTCATGTGCCCAAACGTGCTCTTAGCATGGACGGTGCTTTCATCCATCAGACAGGGGGCTTGCTCAAAGTGCTATGGTTTGTCCTGTGTCTAATTCCTGTGAAAATTAAACTGGCAGAGGAGGAAGGTGAGACGAGAGGGGGTGCAGAGGGACCTGGGTGTTTTATCACCACAGCAACACAGACTTCCAAGGAAAGGTTCTGAGGTGTGAGAAGTAGGTAATTTACAGTTTACTTAATAAAAAAGAAATAACTCATTTCCCGGCGGGAGCTGCGTGGCAGCCTCTGGCGGGAGGGACGGGCTGCAGGGCCTGGGCTCAGTGGGGAGAGATGCTCTGCCCTGGCGGAGGGACCGCAGGGTCAGGCTGGCACCAGCTGGGAGGTCCCGCGGGGGTTTGGCGCCGTAAGGGCCACATCTGGGGGGCGGCAGAAAGCGCAGGCTGAAGGCGCTGTGCTGCTGGCGCTTCCCCCGCGAAGGAACGCGGGCAGCGGGAGGCGAGGCAGCGGCAGTGACCCCGCGGGCAGTCGCTCCCCGGTCCCTCGTCGTGCGGGCTGGGCGCGCCCGGGGCTGTGCGGGGACACGCACGGAGCGGGCGGGCGGGCGGAGCTGCCGCCGGTCCCATTGGGCAGCCGCTGCCCCGCGGGGCTCCCGCGCCGTGACCGGCCCCGCGCTCGTTACNCACCGCTCCCGGCAGAGCAGCGAGAGAAGGTGACACCGCGGGGCGGGGGGAACCGGCGGAGCGCTCGGTACCGGCGGCCGAGCGGAACCGGGGGCTCGGGGCGAGCGGCGGGTGGAGCTGCGGGGCGGGGGGTGATGGAAAAGGGGCACCGGGATAACCGTGACCTGCTGGCGGTGCGCGCTGTGTGCCGGCAGCGGTACCGGGAGCCGGAGAACGGGAACAGGGAGAACAGTGGCCCGCTCACGGTGCGCGCTGTGTGCCGGCAGCGGTACCGGGAGCCCGGCACGGGGATAACCGCGACCCTCTCGGGACGCGTGTCCGTGCGGGGCTGCGTTCCAGCCCCGACAGCCGGGGCCGCCGCCGCAGACCCGCAGGAGCAGCGCGGTCCTCAGCGCTCCCGTGCAGGCAGAACTGCTGGAACTCGGCTCCGCAGCTTTGTCTGTGCCGGGAACAGCTGACAAATGGTTTCGTCTTTCATCGCCGAAGCCACGGGCTGTACTTCAACTTTGTGCCGTAGGGAATGGGCTGTTTGCAGCGCTGTGCGGGCTGGCATCTGCTCCGCGGGCTCCGCTCGCCCTGCTCCGCACGGGACTTGCTGGTGGCATCAGAGATTGAGCCCGCGCTGGTCTCTGCGGGCAGGGAGTGCTCTCCTCCAGGACTCTGCTGCTCTGGCAACTTTGGTGTTAAAAATAGGCAGAAATATGCACCCGAACCTCACAGTGAGTGTAGCTCTGGTTTGGGGTGAAGGTGATGTGGACGCTGCAGACTGAGCCGGGTTTTGTTTGGGTCTTTTTTCTTGGTTCAGTTTGTGATTTTATACCAAAACCATATGAGTGAAGAACTGATTATTTAGAATCTTTATTGTAAAGTATCCTCCTACTCCCTAATCTTATGAGCATGAAAAATCAGAGCAAGGCAACTGGAGTTCACCCCCAAGTTGTGAGTTGCAGGTTCATACCCCATTTTTCAGTGCTTCTGCTGTAGGGACTTTGCCTTGGACAGCTGGTGCCCTTGAGAGCAGGATTTCAGTGATGCTTTAGTGACTGAACAGTGGCCTTCCCTGGGAGTTCGTGTGTCACTGTTGTTGTTTTGGGATATTTTCTTCTCCCTTGCTGGAGTCTCAAGTAGATCATCAAAGATGACCAGTTGGGTTTTGCCTTGCTTAGTCCAGTGCACCTCTGACACAGCTCTGCTCATGGACCATGGGCCCCAGCTATGGGCCAGCAAGTTTTGGAGGGGCTGGCTGGCTGGGGAGGCTCTGTGTAATCTCTTCTCCCACTTTGAAGGGCTGTGTGTGGGGAGTGTCAGAGTGCCAGGGAGGTGCATGCTGCCAGCAGGGGTCCAAATGCTCCTCTGGATGTTGTCCCCACTGAAACCTGTTGGCCATCCTGTGTCTGCCTTGAGGGCCTTCTTTACCAATCACACCAAGTAAGACTTTCCCAAAGAGTTGTCTTTCCCCCAGGTGCCAGGTTTCTGTGAATGAGCTCAGCATGACACTGGAGGGCTGAGAAAAAAACCTGGCTCTGAACTCACACAGGAATCTGCCCCGTGATGTGCAAGCCTGGTTTTCCTTTTTATTTTTCCCCCCAGCATCATGTTGTGCACAAACTGTCTCAGTGCAGCTCTTGCTGCGGGGTTTACTGAATACAACGAGAATCACACAGACCTCTCAAGGGGAGAACAAGACCCTGAGGAGGCTTTTTCCTGTCTGCTGTGGACTGAGGAGCCTCCATGGGAGTGATTGCAAGAATTCAAGCAGCGCTTTACGGTGGTTGCTCTGTCTTATGCAAGCTGCCAGGGCCATCAAAGTGACATAATCTGCAGGAAAAGGAAGGGACTGCTAGCAGCATCGTCAAAAGGGACTCAGTTCCTCCACCTGCTCCTATTTGCTTTTTTTCCCTCCTACATTCAGTCTTTGTTCTGCATTTGCAATTGAATTTTGCTTTCCATGAGCCATATGCAAGCCTGGCAGGATTGGTGGCAGCTGCAGAGTCCCTGGTGGCCCATGTCCCTTTCTTGCTAGGAACCCAGCAAAGTGCAGCTCAACACCCTGTCTTCCTTCACCAGGCTCCGCTCGCAGAGCTGGGTGATGCCCCTCCACCTACAATCTGCCACCCGTGCCACTGAGCTGGAGGGGAGCAGCAGGGAGGCCTGTAGGGTGGCTGCTGCTGTGGGCTCCTCCTGGCACCTCTTCTGCTCTGGAAACCTGGAATGTGGTCTGTATTTGTATCTAAACGAGTTTTCTTGAATGTCCCACGTGCAAGTGAGGTGATGTGATGGTGGCTGTCCTCTCGTGGAGTGAAGCTGGTGGGTGGGTGCCTGAGTGTGGGGCACCCCTCCATTCACAGCCTCCCCTTTGGCATCAGTCCTCTGGTGCTCAGAGATGCAGGTTTCTGGGAGCTGTTCTCTGCAATTTGCAAATTATTGAATCAGCTCGGAAACGGCTGCCCGAGGCTCCTGGCTCGGGTTTGGCAGGAATAGGATCAGACGAGCCTTCTGGTCTGAAAACGTCTGCAAGTGCCTTGGCTGATTTACCCAGATCTGCAGGAAATCTCCACTTTCTCTGCTCCTGCAAGGGAGAACAGGCAGCACATTTTATAAAAGATCAAAACTCGTTTCCACCCGTACTTGCACGTCAAGCCTCGCTGGCCTGGCCTGGCCCAGTGAGAATTCCTTGGCCAGCTGGAAAGATCCCAGTGCCTGTAGAGGTGCAGGCAAAGCAGGAGTCAGCTCCTGAGCAGGACAGGCAACATGTGGTGCAGCAGGGCCAGCAGAGGCAGCTGGGACCCCACAGTGTGGGCAGGGGACACGCATGGCCAGCAGAGGCAGCTGGGACTCCCATGGCCAGTGCAGGCAGCAGGGATCCGCTGCCTGCAGGAGTGCAGGACACTCTGAACTGTTCAACAATATTTATTCTCTGTTTGGAGGGGTAATTAAAGCCAACCCCATTGGCTGTTAAATGTCACCTTGCTCCAAGCCTGGCCGTGGTCCCACTCAGGGGTGGTGCACCAGGGACACTGTGCCTGGGCAGGTGCAGGCTGGCAGTTTGCAAATATGTAATTTATCACAAGAAATGTGGAGAAGGAAATGCTGCACTTTTTTTTTTTTTGCTGACTCTGAGGCTTCTAGGTGAGAAGGTAATGCTGCAGGGCCATCATGAGCCAGGACATAACAAGGTAAATCAGTTTTTCGGGAAGGTGCTCCATGGCAGGGGCTCTGCCCAGTGCCCTGGCAGCTCCACAGTGCTGGGTGCCTGGGCAGGAGCCCAGGTCTTGGGGGCCTATGGGGCCCTAGTCTGGGGGGTTCTGGAGCCTTGGGGCTGTCTGACGTTGGTGGAAACCTGCAGCAGTGCGTGTCCTCTGCTGATGTCCTCTCTGGGATGAGTGATGATGCAGCGAGATCTTGCTTGCCTGGCATCCCAGGATTGGGTGGAGAGCTGCTCAAAGTCAGGGCAAGGTGCTTCGTTCAGGCACTCACTGCAGATTTCCAGGTGTAAACTCTCAGCAAGGTGCCCTTGTCTGTGTTGCAAAAAACTCACAGTTTTGGCTGGATTTTTTTTTTTGCAATTTGTGAGCAGATGCCAAGGGATCTTGGCCACCACTGCTTCTGCCTGGGATATTGGCAGGTGCTTGTGTCCTGGGAGCCAGGGGTTGGTCCCAGCTGCATGGGGGATGGAGAGGAGCCCCTGCAGAGGGAGGGCAAGCAACTTGCCCTCTGCCTGCCATGGAGAGGGCTCAGCCCAGGTGGGGAGAGGGTGGAAAGCGATATGAAAGAATGGTCCCCTCTGAAAACTGAAGAGACTGGGCATGGAATATTAAATAAACTAAAAAGGAAGCAGTTGTTAAGGTGAAGCCCATTAAGGATAAAAAAATGATGAGTCCAGAATCAGAGGCTGTTAATTTACAGGAGAGTCATTGCTGACCTTCTCAAAGATGCAGCATCTGACAGGCGGAACTTGTTGCTGCAGGAGTTTGGCACCTTCTTAGGCCAGGTTTGATCTGTGGAATTAAGTGTAAGCATAAGGGTAACCTGGGATGCTCCTGCCTCATTTACACGGTGGGACAGAGGTAGAGCCGGCTGTGTGGTGTGGAGTACTTTGCTGTGTCAGGTAAATATGTTGACATCTCCCCTTCCCACATGGGATTTATAAGAATGTAGTGTGTCAATTTAGAGCCCGTCTGGGAGATCAGACAGACAAAATGAGAAGGTGTTTAGGAGTTTCTCATTAGGGTTTGGACTGATAGAATGGGACCAAAGTGTAAATTCGGAGTCAGGGTCTGGCTGGGAGCACTCTGGGGGTCCAGGCAGCCCCAGCTCTGTGCTAAACAGGACTTCTTAGTCAGAATTTCAGTATGTCAGTGGGGTTTACCAAATTTAGGATATGAATTTGAAGGTACTTTTGGGATGTGATCCGGGATGCTCTAAAGAGAATGACCTCACCTGCCCTTGCTGTGCTGGGAGCTTGCCAATGCCCATGCATTCAAACTGGGGGGAAGAATCCCCATTTTCTCCCCCTTTATGAGGAGCCAGAGCAGCAGCCCTGGCCTGGTGGGCTCTGCCTCCCTGGGAGCTGGCAATGGCTGGGTCCTGGACGGGACCATGCCAGGATGGCAGAGCTGATCTCGGTCTCTGTTAGGAAACCTTGCAGTCAGCCCTGCATAACTGCATTAAGGTATTTCCTTAATTGGATTTGCTAAGTATGCAGGATTCTAATTCTTTCTTTCTCTTGTCTCTTAATTTGCCTAATGGGAAAAACCAAAGAAATAAAATTACAAAAGTGATGCCCTTGCTTCCTTCCGGAGAGGCCGGTGTCCAGCCGTGTGGCTCCGGAGTCTGCTCTGGCCCATCCTGAGCACTGTGGCCATGGCCAGGGTGGGTTCAGGGCCACTGGGGCCAGGTGACCCCTCGGACAGCGAGCGCAGCCCCGTGACCTTTGGTTGTCTCAGTGATGCTGGAGCTGCACATCTCCCGTGGTGCCGGGGAGAGGCGAGCGCAGGGCGAGCTCTGTGGCATCCCCAGCCCTGGTCCTCGCTGGCGTGGCCACCTGCGACCTGTGCTGTGGTTTGGGCTCTGCAGAGATTTGCACTCTCAGTGCCAGCTGGGCACGCTGTGTCAGGGTGGGGCTGCCCAGAGCCCCCGCTGGCCCTGGGGTCACTTCGAGGGGATCCCTCGGGTTGTAACCCTGGTGCACAGACAAAGACATGCTGATCTTCCTCATGAGTCATTTATCGTGCCGTGAGGGTGATCTGTTTGGGAAATGGGCCGCCAGCCCTTGACCCCGGTGCTGATGGCGGGTTGAATCACAGGCGTCTGTGGTTGGACTTTAACATAACAGATTCCCAGTGTGGAGGCCCGTTCCTAGTGGTGGTTGGGGATGGGCTTGTTTTGCTCTCCCGGAGCTGCAGGAGCAGTTCCAGCAGTTTGGCCCCAAAGCAGCCGGCATGTGACAGAGGAACGTGTTGTTAAGTTGGGTGATTTTATAATACTTAGAATATGATGCTATGGCAACCCAGTACAAATCCCAGATCAAATCAAATTATTTGTGCGCATCCCTGTAACTTTAATCTTTGCAAAGTCGTATCCATTTTATGCCTTTGAAGCCACCGTGCAGCTGAGTGCAATCAGGCAGAGCTCAGGGTTCAAAGCAAGGAGAGCAGAGGATGAGTGGTTTGCTCCAGATCAGGCTGTGCTTTAGTGTCCTAGAAAGTCAAAGAGCAAACAGGGAAAATCTGTCATCCTCGGCATTTTTCAGCAGCGGAGTCATGGTGAGGTTGTGGAGAGCAGGGAGGGAAGGAGCTTGATAAACAGTATGGGTGGGCAGGATGGGAATTCTGCTATTGCACTCAAGAGGCGTAACAATGTAAATTTAACCTTCTCTGATTAAAAAAAAAAAAAAAAAAGAAAGGAGAAGTATTTTGAAAAAATGTAATGTGCAACATCAGCCCTTGGTCTGGATTCACATTTGGACACAACCTGCTGGTGTTTCTCCCAGTGGCTCTGGCTGTGAGTGGGACAGTGCTGCCGGTCCCACTTTGGCTTCCCAGCAGCCCCACTGCCTTCCTGCTCCATCCCCACTTTGTCCCCTTGGCATCCCCATGACATCCCTGTGATGTGGGGCGCTGCTGAGGAGGGGCTGAGCCTCCCCCATGACCGGCAGGCGATTGTCACCTGCTGTCCCAGGTGCTGGGACTTGGGAGTAGGGGACAGGGCCCGGAATGGTGGGACTGGTGGTGAGGGCAGGTGTTTCCAGAGGTCGGATGCGCACCCTCTGGCAGGAGCAGTGTGTTTTGGAGAGGGCGCTGTGCACGCTGTGCTGTGCGGAGCCATCCCGGGGCGGGCTGCCATGGGAACCAAACCTCGTTATGGCAAGATAAACAGTTGGACATTTTGGCCCAGTTTCTGCAGGACTAACCTGGCAGGGACGAGAGGAAACGAAATTAAATCTCAGATTTTCTGACTCCCCGAGGAGCATCTGGCAGTGCCGCTGCGCGGTGGCGTCGCTGCCTGCCTGGGCGCCGCCGGGTGAGAGGAATGGGGATTTTGTTCAGTGCAGGGCTGAGGCCGTGCCTTTCTGAGCTTTACAAGGCTTTTGCACATGGCACAGTGTCTGCTCCCTGCTTTCCTGGGCTCTTGCATCTTCACGATCCCTCTTGCTGCCTCTGCCAGGTGTCCTGTTGTCAAAGGGGTCCTTGGTTGGGTCCCTCCAAACCTGTGCTGGGGTGTCCCTGGGTGTCACTGACCTGGGAGCCTCCTCTGCTGCCAGGGGGCTGCTCAGCTGCAGGTCCTGCCCTGGTGGGGAAGGTGCTGGAGGGAGAAAAACCATGGGGATGAGGTGTCATAGGAACCCAGCTCTGCTGTCCTTGCACCACCAGCATCACACGGAGGGGCAGCGAGGGCTCACAGCCGGCCTTGGACACACGGCTTGTCTGGTGACTTTTATCACTTTCTCACACTGCGTGTTGGGTTTTTGCTCAGATTCCAGATATTACTGTACAGGCAGCCTCATGTCGTGGCTTTGCCAAGGGAGATAACCCTTATCTGCTGCCTCGCGCGCTGGCTCGGGCAGGGGAGAGGTGACACGCCTGTGTTTGGTTTTCCAGGAAGCAGGAGCTGCTGAACAGCGCGGATGTGACCGTCCCCGAGCGGCCACTGTCACCCCCTCTCACCGCCCCGCCGACCATGAAGGTGAGTGTGCGGGTGCTGCGGCGCCGGGCCGGGCCGTGGGCGCACAGGGCAGCCGAGGCGCCGCTTTTGGAAAGCCAAGCTGGTGAGGAACGGCACTTCCAACGCAGCAGCTGTACGGATTAGGGCTGTTCCCGCGGGAGCAGCAGTAGGTGGTTTCTGGAATTCAGCCGGCAGCCTGTTCCGACACCATCCATCTCTCCGTCCGCGGCGGTGGGACATGCGTGCCAGCAGCCCATCCTGCGCCGCCGCTCACGTTATGCAATCACGAGCAGGGATGCCAAGCAGGGTGCTGAGTTCCAGGGCTGTTTTCCTTCCACTAACCCTCCCCAAGCACCGTGGTGGGTGGCTCTTTGCCAGCACAAGGCAGACGGTGTGTCCCTGGCAGGTGGGCATTGCCCACTGCTCCCTCCAGCCAGGGACCACTCGGCCACTGCCAGGCATAGGGAACTCCAGAGGTGCCAAACAGAAATAAAGCCATGTGTTCTCCAGGCTGGAAGTTGCCCGTAAGCCTCTGGGTTTGTTTGTGTGTCTCCCTGTTTGGAGGTTCCTAGTGCCCCTCACTGCCACTTTGGTCCCACTGCCATTGGCTCAAGGCATGCAAGGAGTGGGGTGTGTCTGCTGTCATTTGAAAGATGGGCCTCGAGGTGCCTGGGACAGGAGATGTCAGGGATCAAGGAGCCGTCAGCTTGATGAAGGGTGGGAGGCAGAGACCTGGTTCTCAGAAGTCAGCATGGAGGATGCAGGCCATCCCTTGGCCCTGGCATAGCTGAGCCTGCCATGAGATGCTGCACAGCACGACTGCACTGAGTCGATGCCCTTGGTGCTCATCCTGCTCTGCCTTGCTCTTGGTAGGCTCCACAGTGCTTCCCAGAGATCTGCACAAGGCTTGGTGTCATGGAGAGGGACATGGGGTAGGCACGGGTGTTGGGACAGGGACAGGAGCAAGTCCTGGCAGCTGAGACTGCCTGGTTTCCATCAGAGCCATGCAGGTGTTCTGGCCAAAGAGGCTGTGTTCTGCCTCCTCCCTGGTGCTGCTGGGACCATTCTGCAGCTCCTGAGCCAGCAGCTTGGGTTGTCCTGCACTGATTCTGAGCGGATTTACATTTGGGATTTGTTCAGCTCCTTTAGAACAGCTGTGGATTTTTTGTGCATACGGATTTCCAGGCGGAGAGGGATTTTTTTATCTCTTGCCCAGTGCCCGGTTTCTCCTGCCACTCTCCCACGAGAGTGCCCACCTGAGGGGCACAGTGCATCCCACTGCAGGGCTGTGAGTCCCACCATGGGGCCGTGCATCCCTCCGTAGGGCTTTACATCCTGCCAGTGGAGCTTTGCATCCCAGAAGGCACCTGCCTGTCCCCTGCAAACCCTAAATGCTTCCTGCCCAACCTGTTCCGGGCACTTTGCCTCCCAGGGGAGCCACCCTTTGAAATAACAAGGCAGCCGTGCTGCTGTGCCTCTGGCTTGGGGAAACATTAACGAAGGGAGGTGTGGGGCTGGGCAGGGATGGCGGGGCTGGCGCTCAGCCACCCTTGCTGCGTGCCCCTGAGGAAGACTTGCCACGGCAGTAGCCATGGCTTGGTGGCTGATGCAGGTGGGGGCTGATGCCGAGAAGGTAATGGATTTCTTCCAAGATTTGCTGGTGAGTGCTGTGATGTGGAGGGAAGTGCTGGAGAGGGGTGCTGGCACAGTTCTGCTCACTGCCCTCCATCCGTGGCAGCTCCTGCCTGGTGCAGGGTTTTTCCAGGTGTCATTTTATTTGTAAACCTCTGAAGCAGGCACTTGCCAGCTGCAACTTCTCCAAGTGCTCCTTGTTCACAGGGATCGGCCACCAAACTCACAGCCCAGGACAAAGTTTGTCTTGTGAGGGTGGCAGGGCAGCACTGCCCACTCTGGGCTGCCTTTGGTGTCATTGAGGACACCAGTGCAGGTCCAGTTTGGAGCACAAGCCCAAGCACCTCTGCCATGAGTGTCATCCTTTGGTGGGTGACGTGGCTTGCTGCTGGTGCCACAAAGGTGTCATTATACCCACACTGTAATTACCAAAATGTTTGTGGCCTTGTGAAGCTGGCTCTAAGTATGCACAGTGTCCTGAAGGACACAGGCTGCTGCTTGCTTTGCTCAGTATGTGTGGGCATTGTCTGCGGGACTCGCTGTAGCAGGTGGGTCTGGTGCTATGGTGGGGTCGGGGCTCGTCTCTGGTTACTGTCAGAGCAGGACCTGAAACTACCCAAATTAACTCAAAGGACATTTGTACCTGGAGATAAACAGAATCCATAGCAAGCTCAAACTAAGGAAAATCCTGTTTTAGGAGTGTCCAACTATGGACTGTCTCAGCCAGGATTCTTTTTAAGTCCCACAGGGGTGGTAGGTAAGGGCAGGCTTAGTCTAAACCTGGAAATATGGCCAGGGCTGTGTCTGAGCTGCAGCTGCCCCACCTGTGCTGGCAGCCACAGACTGCTCGTGCTGTAAATTTGACCTTTGCTCACTGCAATTATTGAAGGAAAATCTCTCTCAGGTTTTCCTTTGATTTTCATTTCTTCATCTCCTCCTCTTTTTTTTTTCTTCTCTCTTTTTTTGTCTTTTGAGAAATTCAGACTATTCTAAGAGCTCACTAAAAACCACCTCCTGGGCCTTTCCCCTTGTTACCATGACCCTTTCTGCCCAAAATCACGCATTCCTCTCCTGCAAACTGTTGCTGATAGTTGGCAGTGTGGGAGCTGCTGATGCTGCTTTCCTCCCTCTTCCCAGCCTGGCAGTGTGTGCCATGGCCCAGGCTCTCCTCAGCCTTGTCAGCTGGCACGACTGCAGCTGGAGCGGGGTGGGAAGCTGGGAGCAAACGCCTTAGAGGAGAGGAGGGGTGAGAGGAGGGACAGGGCTGTGCGTCACACCTCCAGAAAAGCCACTTACTGGGAGCGCCACAACATTTACAGCCATAGTTTGACTGGGTAATTTATTTGTGTGTACCTGAGAGCAGGCAAAGCTGGGCGAGGGATCAGGATTGTCCAGCTGGGCTGAAGGGGTGGCCCTGGAGCAGCTCCTCGGTGCACTGGCCGCCACCAGGACCAGGGCCCCGCTGGGAAGCGCAGGTAGATCAGGGTGGGAAGGGGGTTACCTGAAGTTCCGAGGGAGGGCTGAGTTACTGGCATGGTCTTGGCACCTCTCCTGGAGAGGTGATGATGGGCTGTGCTTGGTCTGGTTGGGTTCTTGTCCCTGGGCCCCTCACCATGCATTGCCAAAGGCACAGGGCTGTGCACCCTGTGTGCGTGGTGGCTGCAGGTCCTCTCCGTGGCACTGGCCAGGCAGGACAGCCACAGCCCTTGAGCCAGGCAGCTGCAGAATGGGCTGCAGAACTGCTGCTCTGCAGAGGGCACACACAGGGTTTCTAATTGGAGTCCAGCTCACTAATCTCTTCAGTTCGTTTAGCAAATGGGGATTAACCCTGCACGGGGCAGCTCAGTGCCACCAGCAGTGGCTTTGCTAACACTGCTGTGATTAGGAAAAGAAATGTCTCCAGTCCCCTGACCAAACCATGCCCACGACTGGGGAGTTGTGGGGCCAAGGGCTGCTGGTGAGGGGAGCTGCAGCAGTGATGCTCATCTCTGAATTGGGCTGGACAGGAGCTCCCAGGGTCACAGCTGCCTGCTCATGCACAGGGAGCAGGGTAAGTGCTCTGGCCCTGCTCAGCCCCTCTTCCCAGGCTTCTCTGGAAATGGGATGTGGAGCAGGAGCCACTGGGTAGGCAGGGAGCTGCTGCCCTTCACTGATCCGTGTGCTGCCCATGACAGCAGTGGGGACACTTGGTGTGGGGTGTCTGCAGGGCCCCAACTCTGCCCAGCAGCGGGGCTGGATGGGATATCTCAGGGGCACAGCCCTCAGTTATGGATAGGGTCTCTTCCCATTTCTGTTGAGGGCCAGAGGGTGCCTGGTCTGGGGTGGGTGTCCAGTGTCCCTGCTGCAATGTGGCTTGGGCTGGCTTGCTTTGTGTCTGCTTTCATCAGACAGGAGATCTCCTTCTTTTCTTTTCTTTTCAGTCAGCAGAATTCTTCGAAATGCTGGAAAAAATGCAGGTGAGCAGCAGTGTGCATGCCAGTAACAGTGGGATGTTTCCCCCAGCAGAACCTGTGAGGGCAGAGGCCCCACAACACCTCCTACATTGTGGTGCTGGGAAGCTTGTCCTGAGCACAGATCCACTTTCCAGCCACATGGGTTGGAGCTATCTCCATGTAGCAAAGTACCCTCATGTTGATGGACCAATCCCCTGTGTTGCTGAAAGTATCTTCATTATTTGATCCATTAATTTTTTTCCTAACAGGCACCAAAACTGGAAGAACAGAAGTCTGGAAGCCAGAAACACAAGGTTGGTTGATTTTTGTTTCTTGTGGGGGTCTCTTCAAATGTTCCTGCCTCGTCTCAGAGGTTTAGTGTGATCATCAAAGACAGTCACTCAAAGGGCTGGAAAGGATTTAGATGTTATCAGAACATAAGACACTGATTGAATTGCAAAGATGGGAGTTTGGTGCCTGTAAATCCCTAATCCAGCTTTATGTCCATGCCAGTGCATTTCAGTGTGTGAAAGGGTTGGGGTTCGCTGGAGCACTGGGAAGTTGCTCTGATAGCAGGACACCCTTTGGGCAGGACTTCCCCTGCATTGCCACCTTCCTGCAGATCATGAGCGTGGAGGAGTCCCTGTGCTGTCATGGTGGCACCACTCCAGGGCTCACACCCCTTGCTGTGGCCTCACCTGGCAGGAGCATCGCTCTCCATTACCACCTGGTGCAGGGCATGGGATGGGAGGGACCAGGGCAGCAAGTGCTGGAGGTGCTCCCCAGGTTGTGTGTGCAGGGCTGGGGTGAGGGGATGGCTGGTGGGGAACAGATGGTCATAGATGGTGTTTTGGTTCCTTTTTCCAGGAAGACTACATCCCATACCCCAGCATCGATGAGGTGGGTGCACTGAACCCCTCTGAACACCTTCTGGTGAATACCTTCCCTGATTTGCTGATGGATGGGGAATTGGTGGACATCCTGTTTCTGAGAGGAGCTGCACAAAGCATGTTCCCCCTCCCCACCTTTGTGGCTTCTGCTTTTCCTCAGTAGAATGTGCCCTCTTCTAAGAGAGAGAAGAGGTTTCAGAGAGGGGCTGGACTCAACCCTTTGGTGCCAGGGCTCGAGTCTGCTGCAGGAGGAGGCAGAACATGGGGCAATGAGCTCTGCATCCCACATCCACACCCTGCCTGACCCTCCATGGCACATGTGTCTGCAGATCCTAGAAAAGGGCAGCCCGTACCCGCTGATCATCCTGCCCCAGTTTGGGGGGTACTGGATCGAAGACCCGGAAAACCTCGGCACGCCCACCTCGTCTGACAGCAGCATCTGCGAGGAGGAGGAGGAGAACCTCAGCCCCAGCACCTACGGCTACAAGCTGGAGTGCAAGGGAGAGGCCAGAGCCTACCGCAAGCATTTCCTGGGGAAGGTGGGTGCCCCTGCCCCACGGCGCTGAAAATTGCATGCCCTTGCCCAAGAAAAAGTCTCCAATTGTGAGCAAAATGGGTAAATTTTGCAACCTTCCCCTTTGCGAGGGGTGAAGGGACCGACGGGTCCCTGGCATGGCAGTGATGGCCACACACACAGGCTTTGCCCCTGGCCCCACAGCCACAGGGATCCTGGGACACCAGTGGGGACACGGGGCTTAGCTGGATGCAGGGGCCCATCATGGAGCCCCTGCCCTCTTGCTCACAGTCCTGAAATCCTCTTTGGCCATCGGAACACACTGAGAGCAGGGGGCTAAAGGGATTACAGCCCCGGTCCTGGCAAGAGGGTGAGAGCGTGTTTGCATGAGGGATGGGAGGGTGGCAGGTGAGTGTCCAGGCAGTGTCCTCACCATCAGTAAGCTGCTTCCTCGCCCCTAGTGTGCTGTTTTCTATTTTCAGGACCATTTAAATTTCTACTGTACAGCCAGCAGCCTCGGAAATCTGATCCTTTCTGTTAAATGTGAGGAGACAGATGGCACAGAATATTTAAGGGTTATACTCAGGTATGGAAAAAAAGCGCTTCGTTTAACAAAATATTCTCTCTTTGAGAGTCTCTGGTTTCTACAGCAAATGCACAAGCTGGACTGGCAGTGATGTGAAGGGGGTCAGGGTGGGATGGGAAACAGTGGCAACATCCTTGTGTTTCTGCGCTGGGACTGCCCAAACCTGATAATGAACGTGAGACTTTGATCTGTTGCTAAACCTCTGCGGGTTTAATCCTCCCTGGGATAACACCAGTCACATCCCTCGCCATCCCTCCCTAAGCTGACAGGACCCAGCACGTCTGAAGCATTCTGTCATTTCCCTCCAAACCATGAATATTTTAAGAGCTGCAGGGATGAGAAGACAAATCGAGCCTTTGCTCACTAACCAGGCCCAACAAACACAGCACAACAGTGTTTCCCAACAGCCAGCATGGCTTTGCTGTAGGTACTCCCTGACGTCTGTCTGCTTCTTGTTGTTTCTTCGCTAGGTCTAAAGTGAAGACGTTGCACGAAAGGATCCCACTGGCAGAGTTCAGCAAGCTTCCGAGTATCCCCCAGATTGCAAAGGTAAAAGGCCTGACTGGGCTGGGACACCTGCAGCAAAGCCTATGCCACTGCACCTCAGGCACTGCTGGGATGTGTTGGGTGCTGTTGGGCAGCTTTGGGACGTGTGAGGGTATGTTGGGCATCATTGGGATGTGTTGGGACGTGTTGGGCAGTGTTGGGCAAGGAGCACTTGTATGGTGCTATGCTGGTTTCCTGCTGATGTGAGGCAGGTCACTGATTGATATCTGGGAGAAGAGGTGAGAAAGTGGCACCACCTTTGACCCATGGAGAGACCTGGGACTTTGTCTTGCTGTATCCTCAGTTGGGTGCCAGCCTGGCCACGGGGCATCCCAATGAGAGGATGCAAAGCAGCGAGGTCCTGCAATCGGAGGCTGAGTCTGGATTCTTTATAAGACATTCATGGCCTTGCTGTGAAGTTTTGGCCAGGGACCCAGCACTGACTGCTCTTTCCCTTTGCCCACAGGCCTTCTGTGATGACGCATCCGGGCTGAAGTTTAACCCGGTTCTCTACCCCAAGGTGAGGTAACCTGCCCAGCAGGGGTGCTGAGAACCCCACACAGGGCCACTGTTGAAACCTTTTGACCTAATTATATGGGAATCTGGCTTCTTTGCTCCTTCCACTCCCCCAGGTGCTGCCCAGCCATTGCCATACCCTGTCACAGCTCCAGTGGGCTCTTCCCACCTCCCACCAGGAGGAGTGGTGTCACAGCCCATGAGTTTGATCTCTTGTTTTGAACTACCTGATGAAGCAATTCTTATTTTGCTTCTCTGCAGGCGTCCCAGATGATAGTGTCTTATGATGAACATGAGGTCAACAACACATTCAAGTTTGGTGTCATCTATCAGAAGTTCAGGCAGGTGAGTTGCCCCCACACCAACTCTCACGGACCACGTCCCTGCACACCAGAGATATACATTTCATGAGCATGGACTCAACACTGTTGTTAATTCTGCCACGTGCAGCACCTCAGTGTCCTCACTGACTGTGTTTCATGTTGCTCGGATGTTTTCCCGACTCATTAAAAAATGATGCGACTGAAAAGTCTCAGTATGGAAATCAGCCCACAAGCTGCTGTAGGGAAAAGAGGATGTGAAAATGGATTTTAGCAGGCGTGGTATTTTAATCAGATATATGTTTAGACAGCAAAACAGCTATGTTTGTCTAGAGGGACTGTGGGCTCTGAAGACAGACACTTGCTAAAAACACTGTCATTAGCCAGGGGACTCTGGATGGGGAGTACAGCGGCAGCTCAGCCTCAGAACTCACTGAGAATTATTCTGACAGGCACTCTAATTATCTTACATACTGCATTTTGGACTGGATTGAGTGACTCTTGCACGGCCACAATTAGGGTCTCGTTGTTTTGAAATACAGCATGTGGGGGGTGATGAGGACTTGGATTTTCTGGTGGAGGATTCACTTGTGTTTTGGTATTTCCTGGACATTATCCTAAGGTGCTTGCTGAAGGTCAGAAGTGGCTCTCAGCAGCTTTATCCTCAGGTGTCCTGGGGGCCAAGCGGGCTGTGACAGCCCACGGACAGTGCTGGTGGTCAGTGGCTAGTGCTGGTGGCCAGTGGCCAGCACTGGGGAGCAGAGGTGGGGAGCAGCCTGGAACAAGGTGCTGGTCACACCCCAGAGACCCCATGGGTGGAGCAGGAGATGGCAGGGTATGGAGGGGCAGGGAGACTGGGGCTGTCAGCAGATGCACCCTGTGTTTTGCAGACCCAAGAGGAGGAGCTGTTTGGCAATAATGAAGAGAGCACTGCCTTCAAGAACTTCCTAAATTTTCTGGGAGACACCATAACACTCCAAGACTTCAAAGGGTAAGTTGGATAAAAAGGATGATTTTACAAACACATTAACAAGAGACCATGTCATATGTAAAAATATCTACGTGTGAGAACAGAAGTCATCTCGCTCATGAGCGGGATGTGCAGAGCAGAAGCAAATATAGCTTTGGCTTGTTTTTCAAAGCTGGGGGAGTTTCCAAAAAAAAAAAAAAAATGAAAAAAATTGGAGCTACCAGGAGAGAAAAACTTCTTTTCCTACAGATTTGAGGTTGTGATAAAATCTGGCTATACTCAGCCAGAGATGGAAGGAACTCTGTGTGGAAATGCATCATGCCCAGTTCGTGGCTCAGCTGTGGGTGCCTCCAGGTTGGTCACTGCAGTGGCGGTGGTGTGGGCAGAGACCCCCTGCTGCCAGTGAGGGACAGTGAGGCCACCAGTGCCATGGCTGTGCTCATGGCTGGGGTCAGCCCTGGCTGACCGGCCCTGCTCTGTGCACACCCTGTATTTCAGGCCGGTGATGGCGATGCTTGGTTACAGCACATGACACACAGTTTGTTCTTTCCATTTGCTCGCTGCTAGATAAAGATAAATGAGCTGGGCTGTTCCATCAGCCTGTCCTCTGACAGGTGCTGGCGCTCTCTGCGAAGCTTTCAATTAATTTTTCTTCATTTCTCCCTGCCTTTCCCGTCATCTCCAGTTTTCGAGGAGGCCTGGATGTCAGCCATGGGCAGACGGGAGCGGAATCTGTGTACACGGTGTTCAGGGACAGGGAGATAATGTTTCATGTCTCTACAAAGCTGCCTTTTACCGAAGGAGACACACAACAAGTAAGAGAGATGGACTTCCTTGCACAGAAGGGTCTGAGTGGGGTTGTGCTGATGGTGCCTGCCCGGTGCTGTTGGGCATCTTCTTCCAAGAGAATGGAACCGCCTGGCTTTGCTGACCCAATGTTCTTCCTTCCTGCTTAGCTCCAGAGGAAGAGGCACATTGGCAATGACATCGTGGCAATCATCTTCCAAGAGGAGAACACGCCGTTTGTCCCAGACATGATTGCCTCCAACTTCCTGCACGCCTACATTGTGGTGCAGGTGGAAAACCCCGAGGCAGATAACACGGCGTACAAGGTGAGGGCAATCCCAACTTGCACGTGCCTGTTTTTGCTTCAACATCTTTTGACAAGGGCATGGAGTGACAGGACAAGGGGGAATGGCTTCCTACTGACAGGGGGCAGGGTTAGGTCAGAGATTAGAAGGAAATTAGAAGGAAATTCTTCCCTGTGAGGATGGTGAGGCCCTGGCACAGGTTGCCTAGAGAAGCTGTGGCTGCCCTATCCCTGGAATTATTCAAGGCCAGGTTGGACAGGGCTTGGAGCAACCTGGTCTGGTGGAAAATGTCTCTGCCCATGGCAGGGGGTGTGTGACTAGGTGATCTTTAATGTCCCTTCTAACCCAAACCATTCCATAAATCGACCTCAGACTGAGTTCTGGAGGTGGTTGTCCATCACCTACTGGCTGCACCCATGGGTGTAACATGTCTCTTGGGTCCACAGGTGTCAGTCACAGCCCGGGAAGACGTCCCCTCCTTTGGCCCACCCCTGCCGAGCCCACCGGTGTTCCAGAAGGTAGGAGCTGAGAGGGGAGAGTGTTCTAAGCCATAAAAAAAGGAGATGTGTGTGTCTGAGATGTTTCCAAGCATTTCCATCTTCTTGGGGAAAACGTGACTTCTGGAATTGGTCTGTGTTGATTTTAGTTTCCAGTGAGGCCCTGGGATTTATGGTAAGGGTGAGTGGCCATGCACCACTGCATGGCATCACCCATACGAGGCAGCAACGGTGGCTCTGGTGACAGGGCATCTGTGTTGGTGCAGGAGGGCACCCCAAGCCTGTCTGGGGTTTTCCACCAATGCTTCCACATCTGGATGGGCTGCGGGGTGCTGTGAGCTCAGCCTTTGGGTTGGTACAGCTCCAGTACCAGGGATATGGAGAGTCTTACCACAGCGGGTGTTCTCCACCTTGGCTCTGTCCCTGCAGAGCCCTGAGTTCCGGGAGTTCCTGCTGACCAAGCTCATCAACGCCGAGAACGCCTGCTGCAAGTCTGACAAGTTTGCAAAGCTGGAGGTAACGCTGCCCGTGTGTCCCTGCCCAGCACCAGGGCGGGTGTGGGGGACTCTCCCATTCCTCCTCACCTTCCCCTGTTCAACTGGGTCGGTGCCTGCAGGGATGAGTGACTGGAGCGTGATGGCCATGGGGCCCTATGGGGAAGGCAGTGCCCTCAGGGAGGGACAAGCCTGCAGTGGGTTGGTGCCACTGCTCCTCCCTCAGGGCCTCTGGCTGAGTCCATTCTCACTCCTGCAGGACCGGACGCGGGCTGCCTTGTTGGACAACCTTCATGATGAGCTCCATGGGCACACGCAGACCATGCTGGGGCTGGGGCCCGAGGAGGACAAGCTGGAGAATGGGGGTCATGGAGGCTTTCTGGAGTCTTTCAAGGTAAAGCCCTGCCCTTTCTGACAGCAAAGCTAAAACACACCAAGGGCTGGAAAAGCGCATGTTGGTGCGAGATGCAGATGAGCAGTGTTGGGAGATAAGAGGTGTCCTCTGAGGGTGGTGGGAGGAGGTGGACGCTGCTGCCACTGCCACTCACTCAGCCCACCAGCACCCAAGGCGGCCCCAATGGGAGCAGGTGCCAGCTGGTGTGGTTGCGTTGTTGGTGAGTGTCCCCATTGTGAAGACCTCTCTGGAGCCCCTGAGCACCTCCTGCTCCTCCACCAGTGTGCTGTGGCATTTCTTGTGTGTCCAGAGGGGTCTCAGTCCAGCCCCCCCATCACATGCTGTGCCTGCAGCTGGGCTCTGCTGCTCATGTCACCAGTTGCTGGGTGCCACTGCTGTGGGACAGGGATCGGGAGAGATTCCTGGCGTGGCTGCCATGGCAAGTGGGTGAGAGGTGGTGGTCACTGTGCTTAAAACAAGAGATAAAATGAAAGGTGGGGGGTGTGGAGAGGGGAAGTGGTGCTGGGGGTGCTGAGGGGACTGGGTGAGTGTGAGGAGCAGAAGGAACAGAGGTAAAATGCTGTGGAGGAAACTCTGAGCAACTACTGTGAGTAGGGACAGTCACTGGCTGGGCAGTGGGGACATCCCTTGGGATGAAGGGGCAGCACCTGAGTCTGGGGGAATGAGCCATTGCCGGGTGTCTCTGGTGGAGCTGCCTCGTAGCAGGGAGGGGCTGATGCAGGGTGGCCATCGCTGTCGGGGCAGGGGAGCTGTCCTGGCTGCCACTGTACTGGGACAGCTCCTGCAGGTACCTCACAGGCAGGGTGATCTCTGGATCTCAGAGAAGTGGGCACCGGTGGATGAGTCTCCTCATCCCACACCCGGAGAATGGGGCCATGGAGGAGGAGTGTGCAGGTCCCTGGGCCCTCCTTCAATGAGGGGAGGCTTAGTTTCAGTGTGAGACAGGTGGCAATGGAACTGCTGTGCAGTCAGTCGTACATCGCAGCGTTCACACCAGTGTCTCAATGCTGAGGTTAACCAGTCGTGTTTTGTCATGCTTTGTGTGTGCGAGGAGACAGCCCGTGCTCTCTTGGCATTGCAGGGAGTGCTGGGGTGGGAGGTGAGCCCCATGGTCTGTGCTGGGCTGCGCCTGCCCAGCCACCTTGTACCCGCGCTACTGGGCTGCCTGCTGGCGTACGTCCTGCACCGTGCTTTGTCGGAGTGACCAGGGAGAGGACAGATGGTACCTGAGGGCTGGAAGGGGTGAGACCTGGTCCTCACGGTACCTTTTTGCCCGATGCCTCACAGCCACAACCCAGCCCACAGCCCCATCCCCGTGGGGAACAGCTCTCAGAGGTGAGCAGAGCTCATTTCTGCTGCGCTCTGAGTGTGCAAGAGGTGCCTTTGCCTCCTCTGCAGAGAGAGGAGCTGCTCGGTGGGGTCGGGGTGCTGGGGTGCCCTGCGGAGCTCCACAGCCCAGGGCAGGAGCCTGCAGGGTGTGAGCACCCACAGGCACTGCTTGGCAGCAAAGCAGCCGGTCACTTTTACCTACAAACACTGTCAAATTATGTATGAATTGCTGCTGACCCAAATAAATCTAGTCTGATGGACTCTTGGCTTGGTGTTTGTTATTGGATGGGCAAGAGGAGCTGTTTGGGCTGTGGTCTCCAGCACTGGGGGCTTGGTGAGAGCTCGGGACTGCAGCTCCTGCTTACACCAGTGTGGGTCTGCCTACAGCTCCATGGGGCCAGCAGCAAACAGGTGCCTGTGCACTGTGGATGCACTGCTGGCACCTTCAGCAATCTGGCTCATTTTGTCTCTTTAGCCTGGGCTGGGATTCAGGGGCTTCAGGAGCAGCAGCCATGGCACAGTAACAGCACAGCACAAGGAATAGCTGTGTAGAGTGAGGGAAGGGGGCTGCTCAATGGGCAGAAATGAAGATCAAAGGGAGCAGAAAGCAGTGCTGTGAGGCCGCTGCTATGCAGCTCCCCTCTGCTCTCTTCTAGAGGTGGATGGACCAAACCAGCAGGAGAGGTTCAGACTGAATGTATTCTCAAGCATTAGCTCGCTGAAGAACAGAAGCACTTCTGTGTGGCTGTGAAGCCTCCAGCACAGGGGCTGTTTTGGGGTAGGCTGGAGAGGTCTGTCAGTGCAGGAGAGGTGCAGGCAGGGCTGGAGCCTCTGCAGAATCTTTCCTCTCCTAGTCCAGGGAGAATCATAAGAGGTGTGCACACAAACATGGATTATAGTTCATCTGTGGTCCCCATTCCTGTCAAGGGGTCTGGGACATTGGTCCGTCACCAGACAGGAGGCTGGACCTGGGGCTTGCATCTGCCACTCCCAGTCCTATGTGTCTGGGGGAGACCTGGAGCTGGGGAGGGATTCTGGAGCTAGTACCCTGCAGTGGGGTGATGACCTGTTGTCCCCTGTCCCCTCCACCACAGAGAGCCATCCGGGTGCGCAGCCACTCCATGGAGACGATGGTGGGCAGCCAGAAGAAGCACCATGGTGGTGGCATCCCAGGCAGCCTCAGTGGGGGCATCGCACACAACAGCGGCGAGGTGACCAAGACCACCTTCTCAGTGAGTGAGGCCACTTGTCCCTCTGTCCTGCTGTCCTGCTGTCCCTCCATCCCCCTGTTCTTCCCTCTGTCCAGCCCACGGCATTCCAGTGGGGCACTGTGTTGACACAGTCTGACAGTCCTCAGCATGGGCAGAAAGGGTAGAGGAGAGGGGAAGACTTGAGCAAATTGTGGGTTTGGGTGTTTTGTTCTAGTTCGGCTGGTTTTGTGGAAGAGCCAAAGATGAGCTTTCTGAGATTTTTAGCCCCAGAGCACAAAGGAGATAGAAAAGAAGTTCTGGCTTTATATATTTTCTAGATGTGTAGGCTGGGGATCACAGACTGCACAATTCCTTGCAGGATGCTTAGTTTCTGAGCTCCCAGGAGGGAGCTGTGCTCTCCAACCCAGACTGCTCTCTGCTTTCAGCCCCCTGTACCAGCCGCAGCTGCCAAGAACCAGTCCAGGAGCCCCATCAAGCGCCGGTCAGGGCTGTTCCCTCGCCTGCACACAACGTCCGAGAGCCAGGCGGAGAGCAGGACGAGGTGGTGAGTTTGTCATCGCCCTGTCGCTAAGGTTAAAAGCCCCTATTGGATGTCAAACATGAGAAAAGCTGTTGGTGGGTGCTCGAAACCTCTCCAGGGGTGCAGCCCTCCCTTTCCACGCAACCAGCAACAAGAGCTGCTTCTGCTGTGTTCGAGACATTGCCCCTTGGATCCCTTCCCTCTGTTTTAAATTGAAGTGGTGGTACCCATAGAGCATCTGTCACTCTCACAGTTTATATTTGGTGTTGGGGAGCATAATTTGACCATCCTTTTTAAGTCTTTTGTATAACTCGTGCAACCTCTCTCTTTGTGCCCTCAGTGACAGTGTTTCTGGAGCCCAGAAGACACCAGATTTGGGACATTCTTCCCAAGAGATGAAGTCTGAAACCTCATCCAACCCCAGCTCCCCTGAAATATGCCCCAACAAAGACAGGTGAGCCAGGAGAGTCCATCCTTCTCCCACCAGAGCCCAACAAATATCAGGGACTTTGTCAAACAAAACCCTTGCCAGGTTTTACTATAAATAAGTTTGATACTAAGGGGAGAAAAGATTTTCGAGATTCATGAGCACAGCTTTTTTATGGTCTCTACAAAGAAGAGCAAAGAGCAGTGTTTGACAGAGGCTGCCCAAATCCTCAGGGCGTGGGAACTGGGGAGGCTGCAGTACCTGTCCCTTCCTACCTGCGCTTCCTGCTGGGCCACCCACCGACCACCCTGTGCCACGCCTTTGGAAGTGGTTATGTGCAGGAGCACCCCGAAAGGTTCATCCCTACGGCAGCGCTTTGCTCCGGGGGTGCACAGCAGGGTCTGTCCCGCTGTCACGGCCCAAGGGATGCACTTCCCTAGTGACAGCCACGCGCCCTTCCTTCCGTTCCGCCTCTCCCCAGGCCATTTATCAAGCTGAAAGAGAACGGGAGGTCGAATATCTCCCGTTCCTCCTCCAGCACCAGCAGCTTCAGCAGCACGGCGGGGGAGAGCGAGACCCTGGAGGAGTACGACAGTGTGGTAGGTACCAAACCCACCCTGTGGCACACCCCACGTGTCCCCTGGCTCCCTGCTGCCTCCAGACCTCTGGGTGGTCTCTGGGTGGGGGACATGCCTGCTAGGCCACCAGGTGCTTCCTCACCACTGGCATGGAGGGGCTTAATCCCATCTCTGGGTGTGGGGAGGAGCAGGGATGGTGGCACATCAGGGTGTTATGGCTGTCCCAGTCCTGGAAGTGTTCAGGGCCAGGTTGGATGGGGCTTGCAGCAACTTGGTCTAGTGGAAGGTGTGACTAGATGGTCTTTGAGGTCCCTTCCTACCCAAGCCATTCTGTGATACCCCGGTGAGCCTTGGGGTGCCCTGGGGCACTGCATGGTATGCCCGGGCTGGGAGGTTGCTCTGTCAGGACAAGCTCTCCTACCAGTGGCTGATGGTGGGTGTCCAATGGGCAGCCATGCAGTGGGGCATCAGCAGGGTGTGGGGGGAAGAGCTGGCTGCAGGAAAAGCTGTGTCCCATCTCTCTGAGCAGGGCAGCCAACCCTCCACTGCATCACCATTCAAGCAGGAAGTGTTTGTCTACAGCCCTTCATCTGGCAGTGAGAGCCCCAGCGCAGGAGCCACGGCCACCCCTGTCATCATGAGCAGGAGCCCCACAGGTGGGTTGAAGGAGGGCTGCTGGGAGGCACTGCCTCTGATGTCACCCCCAAAGCCCCTGGAAGCCCCCAGGGGTTCCTGTAGTGGAGGGTTTGAATGGGGTCCATGGCTCTGGGATGGAGGAGCCCCCTCCCAGCCCTGCCCAGGTGCCAGGGTGAAGCAGCAGCCACGCTCGCCCTGGCAGGATGGGCATCCACAGGGTGAGGGGCAGCCCCCATCCTGACAGGGCTGTTCTGGAGAGACAGCCCTATGTGTTCTAGTTCTGTATTTCCATGGGGAATTTGTTTCCCTTCTCAATTAGAGCCCAGAGGTGGCTCTTACTGTGGCTTTGTTCCCTCTGTCTCCCCTGACAGGCATGTGCAGTAGTCGTGGAAACTCGCTGTCTCCAGGGGCCGAGCCATGACTCACAATTATTTAATCAACAGGCAGCTTCCCGTGGTCTTGGCTCCGTTCCCCTCCTGCCAACCCTCTCCCCAGCTCCATCCGTTTCAGTCGGGCGGTTTGCACAATGAGGTGCAATTCAACAGGGCAAAACTGGCAGGAATGGCCCTTTGCCAGCACATCCTGTGGTGGTGACAGTCTGGGGGATGGTCACAGTCCCCCCTTGCCCGCAGGGACCAACGGCTCCGGTTCCTGGAGCCACAGAGAGCCTGCCATAAGGCCCTGCCATCCGCATGGAAACACACATTATCAGCTGGGGAAGAACAAATCCAGCCCAGATACAGCTCTGGAACCGGGAGCATTGCGGGCACAGCGAGTCCATGGAACATAGGCAGGCTTTTCATATCTCAGCACCCCACGGGTCCTCCTCCTTATTTCAGTAGTAATTTTCTGAACTCTCAAACCAGCCCCTTTTAATGTTTAAAGTGTTTATTTTGTGTTTTTCCTGCCAAGAGCATGAAAATCCACCCATACATTAAACGGATCAGTCATTCCTTGTAGCCTTTTCAGTGGCATTTCCAGGAGAAAGACTGTGAAATGTAATTAAGCCTCAATTTGTTCCATCACAAACATTTAACTTACAGCTTTTGCCAAACATTCAGCCAAGACAGTCTAAATATTGGTAGCACTCCTGACAGTCTATTGAAGTGCCTGGCTGGGCGAGTGCAGCCAGCACTACAGCAAATATTTTTATTCACAGTTTATTATTTTTGTTCCTTGTTTTTCCCCCTCCCTCCAGCAGATCTGAAGAACAGAAACTCTCCAAGGTCCAACCTGAAGTTTCGCTTTGACAAGCTGAGCCACGGCAGCTCCAGCACAGTAGGTGTCAGGGTCTCGCTGCTGTGATGCTGTGGGGACTCGTCCTCCCTGCCTGGCGTGGGGGTCTGGGCTCTGGGAGGGTCTGTGGGGCCCGGGAGGGATGGGAAGGGAGGGAGGGAAGGGATTTTGTGATTTCTTGCCCCTTCGTTTGCAACCCGCCCCGTGTTCTGTTCTTTTACGTAGAGCCACTAGCAGGAGGAAGTCATGAACCTGTCACAGGTGAGTGGTGGTGGGGTGGTGGGGTGCAAAAAGCCGCACTGGGGCCAGGTGTGTCCAGCCAACCACGGCTGCTCACACCGCTTGTCATTGCTTATGGGATCCATAACGTACCTCAGAGCATCCTAAATGCTGCTGTAGGTGAGTGAGGCAAAGGGCAGGGGCTAATGACAGGTCTGTGCCCCCCAGTGCCTCTGGGTGGCTTTACCTGTTTCTTTCTGGAGTGCTTTTGTGTCTCCCACCAAGCTCCTGCCCTTGCTCCTAAGGGTGAAGGGCCCCAGCCCAGCAGGCTGCATTTAACCTCTGTCAAATGCCCCATCTCCGCAGGGAGGACGAGGTTTCCTGTGCTGTGCTCTGGGCAGGGGGAGCATGGAAAGGCAGGGCAGGTCCTTACCATTCCAAAAACCTGAGGGGAACAGCAGATTCACAAGGTGGATTTCATGGGCAGAGGTGAAGGGAATGCAGAGGGATTCACCTGGGCTCCTTCTGTGCCATGAAATCAGGGGTGTCATTAGGAAGTCCCCAGCTGAGCAGAAGAGCCCCTAGAACTTGAAATGAGAGGAATTTCCATTTCTGAAAGCATGGGTCTCAAAAAGCTGGGATTTTCTCCCCATCATTGAGTTTCCTTCTTTCCCAGCCTGGTGCTTTGGGAATAGGTGCTTTGGGAATGGGTGCCTTGGGAATGGGTGCTTTGGGAACGGGTGCTTCGGGAACGGGTGCTTCGGGAATGGGTGCTTCCCTGACCTCAGCTCCCTTCCTGGGATGGGTGCTACACAACCATCACCACAGGAACAGGAATATTCTCCTTCCACAGCAGCCATCTCTGCAGGAGTGGGAATATTCTCCTTCCACGGTCTCTGACACTTTTGTCCTATTCTTCTTTGCAGAGAATTTTTTTTTTCAACAAAGGGAAAACTCTCCAACACCCCATGGGACCACAGATGCCCTGGCCGTGGGCAGCGAGGTGCCCTCGCCCCCCGCCTGCCCGCTGCACTGGGATGGAGCTCTCACCTTGCCACAGTCCTGCCCCAACAGGGACCAGCCGCCCTCCCACCCGGTGTGCCCCTGCCCAGCACATGCCCTGTGCCCCCTGCCCTGTGCCCCGGAGGGGATGGATGTGTCTCTTCCTGTGCCACACACACGCGTGGCCAGGGCCATGTCCCCTCCTGGTGCTGTGCTGGGTCACCCTGCGGGCACCCCCGTGTGCTGTGACTGGTGGGCACTGTCCATCCCCCCCTCCCTGGGCTGCCTGCCAGCTCCTCGTGGGCAGAGGGGCACCAGGACAGACCCCCATGGTCTCCAGTTCCCTCCATGGTTAATTTGCAGTTATCAGTGGGGAAGTGGGTTTTGTGCTTGTTTTTTGAAGGGTGGAGGGTCAGGGCAAAGTGAGTGTGAGTGGCCGCAGGGCAGTTACCCCTCTGCCATCATTTACTGACACTCTTCTCTGGAGGCAACAGGGCAAAACATCCCCCTGTGGGGTCCTGGGCAACTCTCCCCAGCACAGGGTTTGTGGTGTCTCTCCAGCCACCCCCAGCTCTCTCCCCCAGTTCCTACCCACACCCCAGAACTCTTGGGGCAGAGGCAGCCCCTTACTCCACACTTGCTCAGTTTCTTGCACAAGAGATGGGTGAGCAAACTGGCCCAGGGAGCAGAGCTGGGTGCCAGGGCCAGCTCATCCTCCCTTGGCATCTTTGGCCTTGCTGCTTTGCCCCTGCCTGACACTGAGCACAGGCCTGGGATGGGTGACCCAAAGCTAAAGCTGTGGTGTATCTGAGTACCAGAACTGAAATCAGAGGGAATTTACCCCTTGGGCTCTGCTTTGCCCTACGGGTTAGATCACCAGGCAAGCAAATGCATAAAACACTGGCAATTTGGGTGGCATTAGACTGCTCCAGCCCTTGGAGGAGTCTGTGCTGCTGCTTGTGAGTGAGCTCTTGTTGTTCTGAAAGATAAGGATTATGGATTCTGCAAGGTGACTTTCCCGTAATGCCCTTTCCCAAAAACATACCTCTTTCAACATTTCGAGGAATCCTTTTGCTCTTTTATGGAGCTTGGTCTGAAGTTTCCTGAAGCCTGTCCATGAATTTCACATTGCTTATTGATTTTTTCTTACCCATTTTCTGGAAGACAGGCCACGATGCTGCAGAGACTCTCCCCTGCCCCCCTCAGCCTGTGACCTTTGGAAACCCCCCTGAAATCAGGTCCTCAATCTCAAGCGAACACAATTCTTCGAATTTGTGATTCCTACTGAAAACAGAACTTTGAGTGCCAAAGTCACCTTCACACAGCTGGTGCTCCAAGAGCCACAAAGTACCCGACAGCCTGTTTGAGGAGGTGGGTGCAGAACTGGGCTCCTGGAGCAGCCCAGGGCAGCTGCCATGGCTGTGGCTGCTCCTGCTCCCCTCCCTCTGGGACAAGTGCTTGTAGGATCCAACCATCACCTCCCCTCCTCCCCATCACTTCCCCAGGCCAGAGAGGAGCCCAGCCAAGCTGAACTGGCTCTGCCTGCCCTGGCTCTACAGGGAGATGCTCTCCGACAGCCTTATGATCCGGTTCATGTAGGTGCTCCCGTCGTGCTGTAATTGATCCCTGTGGAAAGGCTGTAGCCCTGGTGGGAGATGAACCAGGTTAAAGAAGAACACCTTGTGAAAAGGCAGGGAACAGTTTCACTGGCACTAAACGCTGTGTAGGACTAGTAAATGCCAATAACCCCACGGGAATTCTCCCTCCTGCTCCCAGCCAGTTGCATTTCAATGGAGTTTAAACCTTGAGTTTCCTGTGGAAGAGGAGTCCATGGTGTGCCCTGCCCAGGCCGTAGCTGTAGGAGTCTCAGGATCACACACTTGGCTGTTTCAGCACTTGTCCGATGATGCTTTAGTAGCACTTTCAGACCCACCCCCAGTTCCCTTAGGAGCTTTGGTCTGGTTTCCCGAAGCCGTGCAGTGAAACACTGACTGGCGCAATGACTTGCTCTGAAGGTCTTGCTCTGGGTTTGCTTTTTCCTCTGAGGAGTCGCTCGGTTCCGTAGACATCGTCATTCCCGTGGGTGTTGATCTCCGTGAGATCTTTCAGCAGACGATTCAGTGGCTACTGTCACCTGGTTTGTCATTCTTGGTTGTTTTGTTGTAGTGGTTGTTTTTTGGGTTTTTGTTTGGTTTTTTGTTTGTTTTTTTTTCCCCTCACTTGAAACTGTGACTTTCCTTTTTGACCTAGATTGATTTGGGAATTATTTGAATGGGCTAGCAGGCAGGACAGTGTGAAGCCTTAGGGAGAGGTGCAGTGTGTTAGACTTGTCTCTCCTATGCCAGCCTGCTGGAATGGTGGTGGGGTCAGGAGCTGGGGTCTGGCACGAGGTTTGCCAGCAGCTCCTGTGGGATCTGGGACATTTTCAGCAGCATGCACTCCTCGCCACAGGCTGTAAAACCTGCTGTACATCCCTACCAGCAGCTGGCTTTGGATGCTCCGGTTCCAGCCAGGCTCTGGTGTAGTTCCTGCCTGTGCTGGCCTGTGCCTTCCAGCCTGGAATGTCCTGGGTTGTCCCGTGGTGGTTCTGGGGACTGAGCAGCAGTTCATTACACCCTGGGGACTTTTGCACTTCCAGCACTGGGTGAAGGTGTTCCTGTATATGTTTTGCAAAATGTTTTGTGCTTATAATGACACATATACATCTATACATATATATAAAAGGGATTTTTATATATATATATACATACACACACATATATATATGTATATAAAAGAAAGGATCCTTAACTGACACTAGAATTATTGCGCAGTGCATTTTCCTTTCTGACCCCGCTGTTTCCATGCACACAACTTCTGCCACACTTGGAAGTGACTTTGCAGAGGGAGCAGAGGGGACTCAGAAACGCATTGGGGATGATGTGGGAGAGCTCCTAATGTGTGGGGAGGTCTCCCTTATCATGGGGATCTGCTCCCCTTCCCACTGGGGTTTCTGTCCCCCCCTTGCTCCTGGCTCAGGCCAGCTCAGGGGCTCAGTGAGAGGCAGAGGTAGGTCAGGTGCAGGTCTGAAGCTCCAGTGCTGGTGCCAAGTCCTCATGCAGAGTGGGGAGGGACCCTCCACCAGCATCATCTGCATCAGCTCCAGAGCTGGTGTGCAGCTGCCAAGGGTTGGCATCAAGCTGCCGCTCCGGCTGGGCTTCCATTCAGGAAAGCACTTGGCAGGTACTTGCATCCTCTTGCAACCCCACAGAGCCAAGCACAGGGTGCACACCTAAGCACAACACAGAAATGCTTTTTCCTGAGTGAAGTGGGGGAGCCTAAGCACAAACTCAGTTTCTTTCCAGAGTTTGGAGGGTCTGCAGGAATGGCAGGTGAAGGGGTCAAGAGATGTCTCTGCCGTGAACGGGCTGTCCCCGGGGCTGGGGTCTCTCGGCTATGAGAGGTGCAGCTCCCAAAGCCAGGGCAGAGCCCAGCACCTCTGTGGGTCCCACCTGTGCTCTCACTGCTCTGCTGATGCTCCAGCCTGCCCCTGAGCCGGCCGGGGGCTGCCCCCCAGCCCCCCAGCATGCTTTCATCGCATTCAATGAATGTAGCACTGCTTACGTCCTGCAAAGAGAAATGCTGGATTTATATAAAAGAATGTGAAGAGAGTTTATAGAGTGAAAATAAATCTTGAAGAAATGTATCTGACAAAGTTTATTTTTGATGTAAAGAGGCGGTGCTTTGTAGTTCCTGGTGACCTATGTCTGTTGTAAATAATGTATATTTAATTTATTGCTATGGTAGCAGATTGTATTTGTTATGTATAAAACTAAAGGTTCACAAATGTATATTTTGTTGCTTAAATGTGTCTTTGCAAAATTCACAATAAATAACATATTTTGTGTCCATATGTGTACTCCATGTGTGTGTCCATATCCTGATGGCTTTAGAGGAGCTCTCTGGGAGCATTCCTGTGAAAATCAGGTGAGGGCCTGGAGTGGAGCCTGGGAGATCTCACATGAAGACAAACGCTGAGGCAGTGGAAGCAGAGGAGCATCAGAGCACAGGGAGGTGTAAATAGGGACATCTGTGCTTCCAACACTGAGGCTGGAGCTGCAGAGGAGGAGCAGAGCTAGTCTTTTGCCAACACACAGCCATTTAAGCAAGGGAACTGTTCTGCTTGAATTGGAATTAGTGCCCCATAAGGCTCCATATAAACCAGTCCCTGTCAGCAGCCAGCCCATGTGACAAAGACTATAAACAGGCAGCAATTCTGTCTGTCTAAGCCAGCAGAGCTTACCTTGGGCCATCAGGCTCTGGCAGCGCCACTGTCTCTGGACATCCCCAGGGGGCTAACAAGAAAATTGGATTTTCTCTCTCCAGCTCCTCATGTTCCTTTCAAATCCCCCTAATTTCCCAGATTTCTTCCTCCCAGGGCGCTAAGAAAAGAGCTGTACCCGTTTGGAGGTGGCACGTCTGGCACGTCCTCGTGGACCTGCTTCTGCTGCACCCCCTTCCCTGGGACAGGGAGCCACTGCCAGCGATCATGGGAGGGTTCTGAGGAGGGAAGGCTGATGACACTGCAAGGGCTTATGGAGTCTGTCTCAGTCTCTAAACCAGAGCGAATACAGCTTTACATGCTCCTGTCTGAGCACTTCCCATCAGTCTTACAAATAATGCAATGCCAAGGCCACACCATTCCCTTCTCCTTGCAGTGGGACTCTCTATCCCAGCCAAGGAGGCCACTGGCACAAAGCGTGAGTGGGTTCCCACATCTCGTCTCCGTGTCCCTGGGGCTTCCCCAGCCCACCCCAGTCCTGCAGTCATGGCCTGCAAGGTTTATTGAGACAGCATTTGGGTTGCCCAGAGAAGCAGTGGATGATCCAGCCCTGGAAAGATTAGAGGGGGCTCTGAGCAACCTGATCTGGTTAAAGATATCCCTGCCCATGGCAAGGAGTTGGAATGAGTGACCTTTCAAGGACTTTTCCAGCCCAAACCATTCAATGATTCCATTATTTCCTTATCACCACGCTGACTGTTTCTTTGGAAATCATTGCAGACCTAAGAACTATGGGAAATCCACACAGGGAACTGACTACATGTGTCTTCAACCCTGGGAAGGGCTAAGGAGCATCCCAGGGCTCTGGAAGGCAGAAGGAAGTCATCTGAGTGGCCCAATTAACCTGCTGTCAAGGGATATAAAAGGCAACTGAGCACATCTATTTAGGTGTAGAAAGGCTCTGTCATGCCAGTAAAGTGCTCCTGATGTCACTGATTTATATTTATTTTATTTATTTGTTTGTCTGTTTGTATCAGGGGAAAGGGAAAAGGCTGGTGTGGAAGAGCCCAAGCAGTTCAGTGTGTCAGCAGCGGGCACAGCACAGCACAAATGGACTGTCTGGTACCAGTGGCTGTTTTTACACAGTGCAAAGTTACTGACAGTTCCTCGTGTTCACAGCAGGATCAACCTTGAGAGGTTTAAGAAGTTAAGCTTTAAAATGAAATAGCGTGAGACAATGTTGACAGATAAACAAGTTTAGACATATGTTTTAAAGGATTTAACAGAAATCTCTTCTAGAACTGGCAGATGGGCAAGTTGGGAATCAATGGGTGAGTATTCCAGCCAGAATCTGGAAAGTTTCCCAAAGAATCTGAACTCTAAAATTTGGTGGGAGGGAAACTCAATTCTGCAGACAACTGGAAAAAAACTGAAAACAGGTACCTCAGCCAGAACTGCTTAACTTACTTTTGTAGTTTAAATAAACTGTGAGTGTTGTGGAAACAACCACCTAAATCCAGGTTTCAAAGGATTTGGGGATAGTAATGGAGTTAATTGTTGGCTTCTATAGCTGTGATGGACTAAATTGTTAAATAATGTGCTTGAGAGTGCTCAGCTGCTGTGTCACTCATTAGGTGAAACACAAACCCAAATTACAGATCCTGATCCTGAGAGGTCACAGAGTGTTGTCTCATCCTAGTTAGTTTGGGGTTATTTTGTGATTTCTCCTAGCTTTACCTGGGGAACCTGCTTCAGCTCAGCACTAGAGCATTTGAGATGCTTGTCATAATTTATTCCAGCAGTAGCTGCAATTATGATCTGCTGTGTGTACAATTTTACAGCTCAACCTGATTCCACATAATCTTGAACTTCACAGGTTCCATTCAGGATCCCAGTTCTCTTGGCTCTGTCAGACACACACAGTGAGTGGCACTTTGAAACTCTGCTGCTTTCCCTTTTATTACAAACTACAGAGGATCCAATCAAGCCTGAATCCAGGCTTAAGAGACAAATGTAAATAGTAATTTCAGCATTTTTCAGCTAGAGGCTTATTCCGAGATTCATCATCACGGCTCGGCTTCGTGACCGAAGATTTGGGAAGGGCTCTCCCCACGCTTGCTGCAAGCGCTGATGGCTAAAGGGGCCAATGCGAGATGGGCAAGTCCGGTTGCAAAAGGCACAGCAGAAAGTCTCCATGGGCGGTGTTGGTGAGGCACGGTTCTTTCTGCGTTGTCTTTTCTCCTCCAGACTGACTCTGCGTGTGTTCTCAAAGGAATCAGCAGTGTTATGGATGGTGTGTCTCCATGCGTCCCGATTGGAGGCCAAAGTGGACCATTGATGGTAGTCAATATGGCCAAGGCTGACTGATTCCGAGATTACCTCCTCAGTTAAGTGACACATGCCACTGCCTGTAGGCTCAAAACAACTCTCCCACCTGGAAAGGATCTTTCTCTGGGCTTTACAAGACATTACCAGTTTGCTTCGAGCCTTTCATTCACTTGGGTGCAGCTTTCTGCAGCCTGACTGCCTCTGCCTGGGAGCTGCAGATGTGCCCAGAGCCAGTGCTGAGGACGCGCCGGCTGCTGCCCAGCACTCACCTGCCTGCAGGTCGGGAGTGACGGGAGGACCATTTTACTGCCCGAGCACCTTCTCTGCCTCCTCCAGGTGTGTTCACTGGGTCACGGGCTGCTGGTCCTGATCGCAGGAGGGAGGGATTTGATCATTCAGTCACAGAAACGTCTGCAGATGTGAATACACCGACGCCAATTAAAAGCAGTCGGATGTTCTAAGGCTGTTTTGAATCATCTCCAGAGCTTATCAGATCTGGCAGGGCAGTGCGGAGCAGCTATTAGGGAAGCTGATAAGACCTTGTCTGCCTCTTTAATGAAAATCTGCAGGAATCAGATAATCATGCTGAATAATGTTCAGTGGAAAGCCTCCTGAATGTAATTTATCAAGTAATTTTCTAGGCACTGTATGAGAGTAGAATGAAAGAATGAAATCATAGAATGGTTTGGGGTGGGAGGGAAGTTTAAAGATCACCTACTCCACCCCCTGGGCATGGGCAGGGACACCTTCCAGTGGACAAGGGTGCTTAAAGACTTATCCAAACTGGACTTGAACACTTCCAGGGATGGGGCATTGGGCGTCTCGGAGAAGTTACTGGTACAGATCCAGGTCTGGCAATGGCTCTGTGTGGCTTAACCAATTAAAGGCATCTGCTCATAAAAACCATATTTAGTCTCTAATATTAAATTTGTGGTTAGGGAAAAGAAAATCCAATTTTATTTGGGTTTTTTTATTATTATTTTTTATGCCTCTGAACTCTTGATACAATATGAAAAAACAGTCATCTGTCTGTGTGGTTGGATGCAGCAGAGTCTTTGAGGATGAGATGTGCATTCCCACGGCTCAGTCAGGGCACTGTCCCCACACCAGTCTGGGACTAAAACCCCCTGGGAGAGCTCAGGATGGCATAGAAAAGAACAACAACCATCCCTGGTTGCATACTCTTGTTATTTACAGCCAGATTTGTGCTTCAGGGTTTTAAAAAAAATAATAATGGGTGTTTATTTCCCTGATCCATTACATCCCATCCCAGAAGCTGCACGAATTTATGGCAAACACAGAATGAAGCTGATGCACTTGCTTTGTAAAACTAGCAGGTTTTGACAATTGCGGGTGCCTCAGGCACGCGACTCAGTGTGCTGTGAAAGTGTAAATCCTTCAGTGTTTCCTTTCCACAGTGACCGAGTTCCCGCGTGCGTGGGGAAGGATTTTCCCGTTTGGTTGCTCGCAGCCGCCGCACTCGGCGGTTCCCTCTTTCGCACAGGAGATGGCACTGGAAATACAGGAACGGAGCGCAATCCTCCGCTTGCCTTTATGGATGGGCTCGGGCGTGGGTCACCATCACGGCTCGGCTTCGCCAAGGAACATTTGGGCAGGGCTCTACCCACTCTTGCTGCAGGCACCGATGGCTAAAGGGGCCGATGCGAGAGAGGCAAGGCCGGTTGCAGAAGGCACAGCAGAAAGTCTCCATAGGCGGTGTTGGTTCTTTCTGCCTTGTCTTTTCTCCTCCAGACTGATCCTGCGTGAGGAGCCCCAAGAGGAGATCCAAGGACTCCCTGAAGCAACACCTCAGCCTTGGCCATGTTGACCACCATCAATGGTGATCTGTGGAATAACAGCCCCACAACCCAAGAGGTTACAGAGAGGGGCGTTTATTCAGCGTTGGGTGCAGGGGGGTCGCGCCTCTGAAAACGTGCACCCCTGTCTGCGCTCACAGGCTTGTTTAGATGCAATTACAGTGTACATATTCATTATTTTATTAGAAAAAGGCAGGGTTATTCTAATCAGTTCCCGGAAATAATTTCCATTTTCTCCGCCTTGAGCCCCTCCTATGTGAGTTTGTGCAGTGATTTCCAGTGGTCTTGGGCAGGGGTCTTTGGGGGTCTTGAGGATGAAGACTGTGGGTCTTCCTCACTGTGCCCTTTTCAACTTTGGCTCAGAAGGCAGCTGTAACCAGTCTTTTCAACAGCTCAAACCAGTCTAATTAACAAATTTCTGTAGTTATCTTACCTTTTTGACCTATTCCTTGATTTATTATCTACAGAAACCACTGGGCTGATTAGGAGTGGCCTTGGCTCTCTCTCCCCCACCGTGTGTAAGCTATTTTCATGCCTAAATGATTTAAAACAACCACCAAACATACTTGTTAAGAGATAAATCCCCTTATCAATGGTCCTCTCTGGCCTCCAATTGGGAGACATGGAGACCCACCATCCATAATGTGTCTGGGTGACACAGCAGAGGACACCTCACCCTCGGGAACAGGAGCGTTCCCTCCTTCTCAGTCACTGAGGTCCCATTCGGCCTCTTGTCGAGGGTTAATTTATCGGGTGACGAGCACTGACCTGGGAGGGCATTAGTGACGTGCAGGGTGTGCTCTGTGTGCCAGAGCAGGGGCTGTGCGGTGGGGGGTTTGCCCAGCCCGTACCCGCAGAGCTCTGAGGGAGTCACAGGCACTGATGGAAGCACCACCAAACATCCTGAAAATGTCTCTGAGCCCCCCAGGTGAAATGGGGTCCGGGAACTGTCAGAGCCCAAAAGCTCAGGACAGTGAGACCCTGAGAGCACCATCTCCCAGGCAGTCAGCAATAGGACAAGGGGGCACGGGCTTCAGCTCTGCCAGGGGAAATTCAGGCTGGATATTAGAAAGAAATTCTTTACAGAGAGAGTGGTCAGGCACTGGAATGGCCTGCCCAGAGAGGTGGTGGATTCACCATCCCCGGAGGTTTTTAAGCTGAGATTGGACGTGGCACTCAGTGCCATGATCTAGTAGATGGACTGGAGTTGGACCAAGGGTTGGACTTGGTGATCTTGGAGGTCTTTTCCAACCCAATCGATTCTATGATTCCATGATTCTACCTCCTTCCCAGTCCCTCTCGGTGCTAAAGGGGAGGGAGTTGCTGGGTGGCCGCACTGGGACTGGTGGGGTGCTGGGTGCACTGGTGTCCCTGGCCAAGTGACCGAGAGCCACCTCCTCTGCCCTGTGTGGATCCCTCAAGGAAGGTTCATCTCCTTGCTGCCCCTCCAGCAAACACGCTGGACCCGAGCCCAGCTCCCCATAAGCAGGTGAAGGGCTCTCGCAGCTGATCCAAGCTCTGTCGGCAGCAGGGGTGATGCAAAGGGGAGGAAGGTGATGCTCTTCCCTGGACCATCGGTGGTGTGTCAGCTCTGCAGGAGCCACAGAGAGGCAGCATCGCCTCGGTGGAGGCGCGTTGGCTCGGAGAATAAAATCTGAGCGTGCCACGGAACGTAGAGTCTGAAGGCGACTTTAAAATAAACAAGTGTATGTAGCTGTAGGAGCTCAGCGCTTACACGCTTCACTAAAATGGAAAAATCTTTCTTTGCAATGTTGGAGGTGTTGCAGGAGACCTCAAATTCATGCCCCACAGCAGCCACAGCTTAGGCACAAGAGCAGCTGCTGTCGTGAGAAGTTCAGCTGCCAAAGGTGCATTTGTGTCCATAGTGTTACTGTGGCTTCCTTTATGGCTTTACCAAATGCAACAATTGCAGAGAATTTTTGTCCTAATGAGAAGAAAGGAATGAGGCTTGCCAGAAGGCCTTCCGGTGTTACCACATGTCCCATCTCAGGCAGAGGTGGCCACGGCCTTGGCTGCTGGGATGCAGAGGGAAGGTCCTGAATAGCTGTGAACCTCAATAACACCGAGCACAGCTTTGGCCAAGGCTCGAGAGCTGGGTGACCAGCTGGCAGCTCCCTCTCGTGCAGCCAGTGCCACAGCCTTTAATTTCTGTGGCCTTTCTGGCTCTATTTCATGTGTTCAGTAGGAGAGGAAAGTTTGGAAAGGAAAGCTGATAGATGTGTCTCTGTTCATGCCTGGTGCTGAGACGTGCAAGAGAAACTGGGGGGCTCTGTGAGGTGCTGCAAGACTGTGTTCTACCCACTGATCTGTCCCCACTTGGATTCCTCCCTACGGTCCACATTCCCCTCTGCTTCCAATTTCCATCAAGCTCCTTCTGGGAAAAAGAAGAGGTGGGGGAACCTCCTGAGCTGCCACAGAAACATCTTCCTTTACCCTCAACACCACTTCCCTTCTGTTATCTGGAGTCAGATGTGATTTGCAAGGTAGAAATGGCCACTTTGGAACACTCCAGTCATGCCTCTAATTGTCCAACAGGGACTGTGCTGCTTTGCTCTGCTTCTCTGTCTGGGTTTTGGGTGCAGAAGTAGGAACTGGGCTGTATCTGCTGTACTCTGTTAGCCCTCTGTTTGCTTTGCTTGAAGCCTTCCTGGAGGAATTGTTTATTAAATGAATTCAATGTATTGGGAATAACCCGCAATTGTTCATAATTCTTGTGTAAACTCACTCCACTGTGTACCACTGGCAGCAGTGGGGATTTCTACCACATCACTAGCACAGTGCTGAGGCTGAAGGGAGTGCTCTGGGAGGTGGTTCCGCTGCTGAAGACAGGACCACATTCATTGACAAGCAGAATTAATTTGTTGGACTTTGTTTGCGTGGATTTCGCAGCAGTAAAATCCCACTTGTTCTCCATTTCTGCGCCATGAGAAGTGTATTGATTTTAATTCACTTCTGATTGTTCACATTACTGGATTGCTTTTAAATGGCTGACAGAGATCATTTGTTTTCCTCCCCCAGCATATTTTACAGTGCCCTCCCTGTTTCATTTGTGTGTGCTTTGGGGGGGTTTCCACAGTTCTGCATCACACCGATCACCTTCTGCCAACTGCAGCCCAGGCAGGAGGGGGGAAACTCTCTGGTGGGGTTTTTCCTCCTTCTTGCCTTCTCTCCAGCACCTGATTTCACCTTCCTGACTTGGAAGTTGGAGCTGAGAGTCAAAAACCCTCTGAGGGAAAGATCAAAGCAGGCCAAAGAATCATCGTGGCCACGGATAAATCAGTAGAGTTGCAAGAGACGTTGGTTGGTGACACAGACATTGAGAGTCACCGGTGTTTGTCACTGTAGGAGTGTGACTATGGGGTGATGAGCTCACCAGGGGAGTGGGAAGCATCCTTCCAACCCAAGAGACAAAAGAGATGAGGGGTTATCTGGTTATCTCTTCAATGGCGAATCCACCAGACTGCCCCGGCACAACACACATCAGCACCTCTTGAAGGTGCAGTACCTTTCCCAAACCCAGACCTGTCTGGGGCACAGAGGGAAGCTTTCTGAGGGCTGTGGAACAGGAGCAGACACTCAGTGTGATTTGGGTTTGAAGGTTGGTGTCAGAGGAAAGCCCAGCTGGCCCTCAGCAAAGGGAGGGTGTGTACAGCTCCGCGCTGGTTTGAACAGACTCATGTATTGTTACAGGCACGTTGGTTCATTTCTGCTCTTGGCCCTCAGAGAGTGGGAAAGTGTCATTTCTTATGTTTGCAGATAATGATATCAGAGCTCAGGGTTCCCAAAACACGCAAGCTTGTCCTGCATAGAGTTTGTGTCTGTCTCAGTAGGAGCTGCACATACGGCACAAAGCTTTTGCCCAAAGAGTTTAAAACCATCTAATCTGTTCAGCAAGACCATGACTGAGCTAGAAACAGTTCTGATGCCCAGGGCAAGAGATGATGGGGAATGGCTGAACCGTGGACTTAATTCGAAACAGAATCAACTTATGTTGGGTTTGTCTGGCCACTCATTTTACTTCCCTTTCGTGTCGAGTGTAGAACAGCAAATGTGATGGAAAAGGATATTTATTTCTCATTGCTCTTTATGCCGGAAAAATAATGGGACCTATTAGCGCTCATGTTAAATGTTATTAATATTGATTAAAGTATCATTCCTACTATCCATCAGCACTATATGTAATAAGGATGTGCTGTGGGTGAACAGTGCCTTTCTTGTTGCTGCTCTGTGTGAGGAAAGCCTGTGTGGCCGTGGGCACTGGGGCTCGGGAGGGCTGGGCTGCAGCGCTCACATCCTCACACCCGCAAACCCACGGCCCAGATGAAAATCAACAGCAGCATTTCATCCGTCTGTTTGTGCCTCAGGTGTAGCTCTGGGCTAAAAGATATTTTGAAATCGGATTTACATGTGAAATCCTTGGCTTCCAGGGCATTTACAGTGGGCATGAGAGGAGGAACAAAACACACCAGAGAGCTCGTCACAAGTTTGGAGGGAGGAGTGGGCTAATGAGGGTTCCCAAAACGGCAGTGGGAGGGTCTGGCTGCCACTTGGGCACTTGTAGACTTCTATGAATGAAAGTATTTTCTTCTGGGGGGTAGTAACACGCCTTCCCCAGAGAAAGAGACAGCAGCTTGGAGACTCTGTTTCTCCCTTCCGTCGTTAGCAGGTCTCTTCCTGTCAATCTAAATGAAGTATCTAGACCTGTCTCACAGCACATCTCCGCTAGGGAACATGGATGGAGTTTGGAATGGTCCTACACGCTCCACGTGCCGTTGCTTTGTTTTTAGGCCATTTGCCAGTGGACAGATTCAATTTAGTTCAACAACACAATACTAGAAAGCCCTTCAATAAAATTAATGGCTAAAGCAGCGTTCCTCAAGAAGCAAGAGGGGGACTGTACCGTGTTTTATCCCATCAACCCTCACCTGAGGCTGCTGCCCATCTGCCCTCAGGGCACGGGAGCTGCTGCTGCCCCAGAGCCATGGGAATGGATCCACCTTGGCGGTGCTCTGCTCCCCATGCAGCTCTCATCCAGAAGGGCCCTTTTAATGTCACCTCTACTTAGGCCCTTGAGTTTTTATGAACCTTAAACAGTCAGGAATAATGGCATAGAGACGGGACACAGCAGCAGTGACCGTGCCGTGCTGGAGCCTGTCACCAAGGGCTGATGTGAACCTTGGTGTGCCCTCAGCCCGGGTCCGCAGGTCTGGCTGTGGAGGTTCAGCTGCATTTCTGTCATCAGGTGCTGGCTTTGGGGCAGGGATGAAGGGTCGTCTGCTGAGGCTGCAGCTGCTCTCACAAACACAGCTGTGGTTTCTGGGCAGCCTGAGGTACAGGCTCCATGGGAAGGGCAGGGCTGCCTCACCTCGGGGATGCCAAGGATGGGACCCGACTGGTACGGAGAGCAACGAGCAGTTGGGGCCACTCTTACTCTTGGAGCTGCAAGGTGAGTAAAGGGTTTTGGGAGGTGGGGGAGGAGACCTTTACCCAGCAGGGAAGGCACCCCTTCAGCCCAGTGAGAGCCCATCTGCTGGGGCTGGCTGGGAGCTCCTGAGGGCTCTGAGCAGTTGTCCAGTCTCTTCACTCTTTCCCCTGAGCTGTGTCACCTCTCCAGGCTGGGAGCCCTTTAGGGGCAAGAACTGTCTGTTCCTATTTGCTTGCACACTACCTAAAGCAGTGGGGTCCTGATTTCAGGGAGGCCTCCAGGCATCAGGACAACAGTGCTGAAAATGAGAATTAATCATTCATTTATCACTTCACTCTTGATGAATAATTTCTGATATCGTGTACAATTTGCTGCTTCAGTGAGTGCTCTGATAGTAAACAAAACTGGTAGAATAAAGTCACAGGAGTGAAAATTCTATGTGAAAGGAGTGAGAAAATGGTCAAGACTGATTAAAGAAATTTCCAAGAAATATTGGTGCATAATCATGGTATATCTGAATTCCTTATAGCTTTAGAATGTTAGACTCTGTTTTTTGCTCTGAAAATGCACATCTTTCAGTGCACAAAGGAGCTCTAGCAGTTCATCCCACCAACAGGATTTTAGTCACAAACTCATGAGTGTGTAAATGGTAGTTAAATGCTTTAATGCTTCTGTGGAAGTAGATGTAAGAAAGCTCCTGGATGGACATATGGAAGGCAGATAGAACCAAGGGTTCAGCACTCTTACCCAAGGTATCCCTGTGTGATCCCAACCAGCAGCCCAAGTTCTGTGGTCACTGCATGATCCAGGAGGTCCCTTTTCCTTCTTTTTAATCTCATTCCAGGAGGAAGGCAGTGCAGTAACAGACTGCTGCTTGCCACTGAAGCAATTAAGTGGGAATTAAATATTCACGAGGCTCAAATGATGGGGGCATCCAGCCTGGAGATCAGACCCAAGCCTGCCCTGGGAAGGCAGGGAAGGTGCCTTCCACTTGACATCGCCTCCAACGCCACTCAGGGCAAGTTGGAACAGAACTGTTGGTTACAGCTAAATGCCATTGACTTTCCCATTTGCTCTTGCCTTTTCCCTTCCCTGGGTCACTGCCTGCTTGATCCACAGGGCTGTGCCCATCCATACCACGCGCCCTTATTGCAAAGCTGTTTGTGACAAGGGCAGTTTCCAGCAGCAAGGAGCTGGGTCTGGCCGTGGTGTTGTTATGGGAAACTGCTGAAACGTCATCTGTTCCCACAGGGAAATCTCTTTCAAAAGCATATTCCACTTGAATTGCACTGTTGTGTTTCAGCGCAGTGTCTGTGGTGCCTGCTCACGTTCCCCCTCGCTGACGCACAGTGATGATGCCTACGTTGCATCTCCCAACGCCAAGGGAATTAACACCTCAGGAGTGTTTCTCTGCCCCCTTATTGATGCTCTGTTGGTAGCAGTGTGCTAATATTCTCTCCACAGAAACTACTGGCACTGACAAGAATTACTGAGCTTCTGTTCTTATCTAAGCCTTCAAAAGAGAAGTGGCATTTCTGTATGTGAGCAGCACAGTTTGGTGACACAAACCCTTACCTTTCCCCTTTGGGTTACAGGATATTTGTTCAGTTTTTCTTTTTTTTTTTTTTCTGGACAACTTTCTGAAGCATGACTTGGCAGATGCTATTTACTTGTGCTTTGCTTTCTTACATCTACTTCCACAGAAGCATTAAAGCATTTAACTACCATTTACACACTCATGAGTTTGTGACTAAAGTCCTGTTGGTGGAATGAATAGCTACAGCTACTTCGTGTACTGAAAGATGTGCACTTTCAGAGCAAAAAACAGTCTAACATTCTAAAGCTATAAGGAATTCAGATATCCCATGTTTTGGACAGCTGGTTGGAAAGTAAAAATCCAGGCAGGGATTTACTCATTGTCTCATTAAGCCACCTGAACCGAATCCCAATGTCTGTGTGAGACGCTCTCGGTGAAGGACACGGATGTTTGCCAGCCCTAATCAAAGCGGTGCAGGCTTGGGAATACCCCTCTGGCAGCGGTGGCAGAGCAGCTGGACAGCTGTGCCCATCTGTCCCCAGCTGTCCCCAGGTCTGGAGCTGCTCCCCGCTGGCACAGGAGGGGCACGGAGCTGTGGGAGCACAGCATCCCCCAGGTGGGGTCACACCAAACCCCAGGTGGGATCACAGCATCCCCCAGGAGGGACCACAGCATCCCCCAGGAGGGGTCACAGCATCCCCCAGGTGGGGTCACAGCATCCCCCAGGAGGGGTCACAGCATCCCCCAGGTAGGGTCACAGCATCCCCCAGGTGGGAATCACACCAAACCCCAGGTGGGATCACAGCATCCCCCAGGTAGGGTCACAGCATCCCCCAGGTGGGATCAGAGCATCCCCCAGGTGGGGTCACACCAAACCCCAGGAGGGGTCACAGCATCCCCCAGGAGGGACCACAGCATACCCCAGGTGGAGTCACATCTCCCTCTGCAAGGCCACCAGCCTGGCCCCAGCAGTGGGGCAGGAGCTGCAGGAACTCTTCTCCCTGCTGCTGGCACCAGCTGGTGCTCCAAGATTCACCCCCGATCCAAACCTTCGTGGCCCTGGAGCCTCCCCATCCTGCAGCCTTTGTGTTGCCCACTGTTGAGTAAACGCTAAACCTCTGTCCTATAGGCATGTCCTGAGACTTAATTAATGCCTCTGAAGTACTTTAAAGCCCTTGGATGCCAGGGAGGCTAAAATATCACCAGTCCTTTGGGAACTTTCCTCTTCAGGGAGGAATCGGGGTGTTTTATTTAACGAGCAGCACTGTCTGATGACTGTCCTGACTGATTATTTCTGAGGCAAAGCAGCAACACGTTCACAGGATGCTGCTGAATTTTAAATAGGCTCCAAATTGTCATAGAAATACAGCACTGGAGCAAGTGCTCCTTGCTGCACCCCTGCAGCCAGCCTGGCCTGGGACTCTCCCTCCAGGAGCTGCTCCATAGGGACAAAAGGGGAACCCATTGAAACCACTGTGCTGTCAACAGGTTGGGGAGGTCCTACCTCTTCTCCCTCAGGGAAAATGTACATGGCCAGGCCACTCACCTTGCTCACCGTTTCTGCATCTCCGAGTTGGACAGCACTGGGCAGCACTGGGCATCTTCTCTCTTTACACCCTGGGAGTGCTGGGGCAGCTCAGTGATGCTGAGGAACAACTTCATGATAATGCAGATTATGTAAATGGAATGGTTTCTCTACCATTTCTTGTGCTACCCATGGGAACAAGTATTTTCTGGTGTGTGAGCAGGCTGCAGCATTGAACCCGCTGCCTTTCTAAAAAAATTGCTTTACAGGAGAAGAACTGTCTTTAGAGGTTCACTTGCCTGGTACCTGAACTGGTGGCTGTGAACACGACGTGCGCCGTACGAAGCCAAATAACCCTCCAGGAATTCTTTCTATTAAAATAATTGCCAGGGCAGAGGAATACTGCAAACAGCTGTGGTTCATCCCATAAACATATTCTCCCTCCTTTTGGAGCCTCAGCCTCCAACTGATGCCAGAGCCTGTCAGCTGCAGGAACAGTGGAACATATTTCCTTTGCAGAAATGAAACGCTTACTGTTGAATAAATCTGTTGTGCACAGACCTGAGCTCCCCGGCGCGTGCTGCATATGCAAAAGGGAAAAGTGACAGTGTTTTCACCCTGGAATGAGCTGAAGGGACGGTTCATCTGCTGAACATGCTGGCTGTGGAGCTGCCCTGTGTTAGCAGCCTAGCAAGGCTGAGTGGATGCAAAAATCCCCCTGTGGTCTCCAGGGCTGGTCGCTGCTGAGCCTGGCTCGGGGATTCTTGCATGTAAAGGACTCTGAGAGTAAAACTATCCCAAAGCTTTCAAGTGACCAGATTGTGACCCACGTCACAGGGGTGAGAGGGGGGTTCCCTCCAAGCCCAGCATCCTCCTTTTGGCAGCCTGGCAGCAAAGGGCTGAGCTGGGGAGGAAAGTGGAGTGGGGGGCCCTGGAACCAGAGCACCTCGGGGTCCCCAGGCTGGGGTACCGGGTGTGTCTGGGCTGTGGTTTGCTGCTACAAAAACCCAGAGAAGAAATGAGTCCCTGACCACGGCGAGCCACCGAGGTGGCTGCCTGGTGTGGAGGGGAGATGAGATGGGCCAGAGCAAACCTCCCTCTGCAGCCGTGAGGGCACCTGAGGGAAAAACCACAGAGGTCATTGTGACCCCTATGTGCCCCAGTTTCTTGGGCTGCCAAAGTCAAACCCTCTGACGGGCCAATTTATTCCTGTGAGTCACGTCTGAGGGGAGCAGATGAGCAATGGACATGGTCACCGATGACCTGGACCTATTGGGGAGCTCTCACCAGCCCTTTCTGTCACAGTGGTATTTCTCCCAGTCACTCAGTGTGCAGGAAGGGGAGGGTTCTGCAGGGAGCAGGAGCGGCGCTTGCCCAGCCCTGGGATTGCCTGTCAGGCTGCTCAAACAGCCTGCACTGTATTTGCAAAATATTGTTAATCAAGAGACACAGTTCAAGGCATTTGACTGGCACATCCAGCTAAGTGGTAGCAAACACGCTGTAAAACCACTGTGCTGAGGCCACCTTCCTAATGAATGCAAAGTGGGAGCAATCCATCAGGGCCAGAGCACAGCCAGCGCTGGCACCGCCTCTGCGAACGCAAATTGAATGAACAATAATGAGTGTTATCTAATTAGTCCACACAGCTGCAATGTTACAGCCCCGCACAGGACACACCTTGTTAAATTTCATGGTATGTATCGCAGAGTGTCTGGGATAAAGTGATGGAGATTGGACACGTGCACACCACAGATGGGTAGATTCTTAATGATAAATGTGTTATCCTCAGCAAGTGAGCTCTGGATTGTCTAGTGCAAGGATCTCCTTGAAAATCAGGTAGTTAATGTGCAAATAGCCAGCACAGAGCAGGTTCTTGATGTGCAAGTGCCTTGGGTGGGATTGTCAACAGGCTGGGATCAGGGACCTTGTCATCCTGTGGTTGGTCCTCATTGAACTTCCTCCCACAGCTGCTGCTCCAGGAGGTCTTACCCAGTTTGGAGGGTCGTGGGGGAGGACAGGGAAGAACTGCCTGGTACAATGTTGTGTAAACTGCTGATTGGGTGATGTCCATGGCTGGTTTTTTGGAGCTGGCAGTTTTAAGCTGGGGGTGTCAGTCCTCTGCCAGCCGTGGAGCACTGTCCTTGCAAACAAGCCTCCTCAGAAGCGAACACACCTCCTTCCCCCCAGATTACAGGTGGGAGTGCTGCTCGTGCTGTCCCCAAACCCAGTGCTCAGCAGCAACACCTGGCTCCTGGCGTGACTGTGCAGATTCCTTTTGCATCATCCAGTTTTCCTGGGGTTTGAAGTGCTCAGCGTGAAGCAATGCTGGGAAGCACACGATAAATGATTTGAGATCAGTGGCTGAAAACTCATCCTCTGAAGCCACCCTCGATTCTCTCGACCAGTGTTTGAGCTGGATGCACACGCTGAGCACTGGGAGCTTCTGAGTCACTTGTGACTCAGTCCCGAATGCGTTTGTAGTGCCTCGGTTGCTTGAAGCAGCTGAAGCAGTAAAAAATCCCATGGCAGAAGGTACATCCCAGCAAACAGTTCAGCCTGGCTCCACAAACAGTACTGAGACCCAAACGCTCTGACCAGGCTCACGGCTGGGTGACTGGAGATCTGCCTTGGGACAGTCCTGTCTCATGTCACCCAGTGACGTGCAGAGCCACCCCAGAGAGTGCTCCCTGACCAAGCGTGTCCCCAGCACACGCTCCTTCCAGAGCTGCTCCTTCTTAAAATCAACTCCGTGCGTTTGTCTGGCTTCCACTTTACCTACACGGGGACCAGGAACCCATTGGCAGCAGCTCTTAGCACCGAGAGGGAGAACACCTGGGGCCAAATTTATCCCTGAGACACTTTTATTCAAATCCATGTCAGGAATTTCTAGCAGAAGAAATATTTCAGGCATTTCTTGTGCCTTTGTCGCTTTCATGTTCAGCAACATCTGCTCTTCCAGTAAGATCCTCGGTGACACTGCAGGGGATGGTGGGATGGTGTTTAATTATTGATGTTTTAGCAGCTTATAGTTTTAATACAATTTAAATTATGCACATTTTTATTGGACTCATAGGTTCATCAGCAATTAGTCTCTCCCAGCTACACAAGCGGGTGTTCAGCAGCTCCATATTGATTTCTGCCTCAACCGTAGAATTTTAGTGACTGGCTGCATCTTAGTGCCTTGGCAAGGTAAACAAATCCACAGGCCCTTATCCGAGCGCTGCTGGTTAGTGGCCATAAATGTGTAATCAACAGCTCGGTATCCTTGGAATTAGATCTTCTTAACAATCATTAGTTTCATCCCTCACTGCTCTAATAAACCTCTTGGTAGCAGGCCAGAGCCAATTATACTTGTGCTTGGAAAATTATAAAACACAGACAAAACCTGCTTGTTGCCACAAGTAAGTGCAAATTTTAACTGGCCCAAAACTGCAACACGTGCGGGACTCATCTGTTGTTTATCTGAGGTTGAGCATTGAGTACTGGAGACAATATTAGGGGAATCTATATTTATTTTGCACATTACGGATTCTTCTGCTTGATGCAAAGCTGGCATCGGTCCTGCTGCCCCTTCCACATCCCTCACGTGGGCTCTGAGAACTGGTGTCACCTGCCCAGCATGACCTGAGCTGCAGTGAATTAACGCTGAATGAGGAGTGTTTCGTTGATGGATCACTGGCCGATGATGCGCTGCAGTGCTCAGCAGGAGGATGGCTGTGGTGACACAGTGACCAAATCACCTGGATGGCTGTGGTGACACAGTGACCAAATCACCTGGATGGCTGTCGTGGCACAGTGACCAAATCACCTGGATGGCTGTGGTGACACAGTGACCAAATCACTTGGATGGCTGTTGTGACACTGACCAAATCACTTGGATAGCTGTTGTGACACAGTGACCAAATCACCTGGATGGCTGTGGTGACACAGCCACCAAATCACACCTCTTGAAAGTGACAGGAGCTGTGGGCACCTGCCACCAAAGCTCAGCCTGGGGGGTCCAGGACCTGGCTCTTCTTTCCCCCTTCTCTTCTGCAGCGTTAGGCGTCTCCTGGAGCATCCCTGAGCACCAGCTCTCTGCTCTGGGCCATCCCTGCCTCTTGGGATAAGCCTTGGGAAGGAGCAGGGAGCCCTGGAGTGCTCGTTCCATCCCTGTTGTTCCCAGTGCAGTGCCCTGCCTGCTGGACAAGGGGAGGACTTCCCTCCCCCTGAAGCTTTTGCTCTGTAAGGATGTGGGAAGTGGCATCGTGTTTGACCCAGAGGATAAACCCTCTATCTGTTCAGTGGGACTTCTGCAAGGTGTGGTGAGAACATGACCCAGCACCAAGTGAGGTGGTTGCCTGGACTCTTGCTAAAGAAAATAATTAATAACAGATCCATCCTTCTCCAGGTGGTTCTTATGCCATCGTGCACAAGAAATGTGTTTTTGAGAGAGGTGATAAGTTTCTAGGATGGGATATCAGCTTTGCAGTCAAGCCGTTGGCATTAGGAGAGGAGAATGGGAATGTAAACCATAAAAATAACAGATGGGAGGCAGATGTGATAAAATGGAAGCAAAGGCAAATTATAAAACCATTCAAACTGCTCATGCAGATAAAACCAGGAAACAAATTCACATCTGAAATCACAAGGACTGGGTGTCTGTTGGAGAAAAAAAAAAAAGTGACTTTGCTGTTTGTTGGTGCTTTTGGTGGGGGAGGCGTTCAAGTTCAAAGTCTTGGAGGAGCAGCAGGGATTTCTAATGCAGGGGAATTTGGGCTGTGGCACCTTCATTTGTTGCTGAGGAGCATTTTCGCTGTGGAGGCTTCAAGATGGTGTTTTTTTTCTCAACCCACACTGCAAATGTTAATGTTCATCTTGTGCCAGTGCAATTATTTTATTCCGGTAATAAAATAAAATCTAAATAATTGAAGAAACACAAAGGGGAAAATGCCACTCAGAAATGTAAAGGGAAGGAGAATACAAAATGGAAACACAAAATGATGCTGGGATCTTCTGGAGCTCTACTGACTCTGTGACGGGGTATTGCAGGCACAGGTGGCACAGGTAGCACAGTGACAAGGGCCAGAGCCTCTTGGGACCAGGGTCGGTCCCAGGGAAGAGGTGGGCACCATGGAGGGTGTGGTAAGATGATTTTAAAAGACCCGAATGAAAGACTTGGTACATTGGAGCATCCAAAATCACCCAGGCAGTACCCTGTCTCCAGCAGAAGCTGGACAGATCCGTGCCTACAAATCAGCCTCTCAGCTTCTAGTAATTAGCAGATTAGAGACTTCCTGAGCCACGAGTTGCACTGGGACCAAGAGGTTTAATAGCCACAGATAGGTTTCTCCTCTGAATTAATTGAATCTCTTTTTGAAGCCATTTATCTTTCTGGCCGTCACACATCTCACTGCTTAATTACACAGTGCCTGGGGATTTAATGGTGCCCCTTCCCGTTGTACTGAGCATAAGGAACAGACATCCACAGTCCCACCTTATTCACACCATTTATCCAAAATCTCACCATGGGTTTCCACAACATCTGACATTTATTAAAGCCTTGTTTTCGGAGGGCACAGGGCTGAGAGTCTGGTTTCCTCTTCTTAATGACTTTTTAATTTTTACTGCTTTTCTATCCCCAAAGAGGGGGGGATGAGATCTGAGTATGTTCTGAAATATCTGTTTAGAAGGTAAACAAAAACTCTCTTCGTTCTCAAAGATTGACTTTATTACTCTAAATTTCCTAACTCTGCCCTATGCAGGGCTCACTTCAGGATCACATAATTTGGAATATGCTCTGAAACACTTGGACCATGCCAGTGAAGTGGGTGCTATAGCCAGGCAGTGTTTCTTACTCTGCAGTGGGTGCAATTAGAAATGCAGCTTCAAACATAAATGAGAAAAATATGACAACTGGGTGGGAGGCAAAAGGAAGGAGAAGAAAGGTCAGAGGATTGAATCTTTCAAGCTGCTCATGATCTCTTATTGATGTTATGCACTGATATTCTTATTTATAACAGCATCAGGTCAGAATTTGTCTTTCTCTACCAGTATTTATGACGATGCTGGCAATTTGATGAGTCCTTGTCCTGCAGAGCAAATGAGTGATTAAAGTTTTCCGTGACCTTGTACCTACAGCGTTCTGCATTTCCCTCTGGAAAATCAAAGCAAGAGAAGCCATCGGCCTCTTTGCAGTATCAGAGACTTGAATTGGTTTGTTGCTTGTTTTGGGGCTTTTTTTGGCTGGGATTGTAAGACTTTATCAGAAATCCATGGTTTTCTGTGGTTCTTAAAACATTCCAATGTATTTTACATTTAAATAGAAATGAGGCCTCCTTGAAACAAGTTCATTCCGGTTGGCTTTGCACATTGATGATTAAAGAATGTGGCTCAATTTTTTTGTCTCATTCTGAGCAATGTCTCATTAGATTTGCGTTTTATTGCTTTTCATATCCATCATGCTTTGTGTCAGCAGAATGGTTATATAGATGGACAGCTTATTATCAGCTTTAAGTGAGGAAACAGAACGCAGGAACCGTTACTAAAAAAAGGGAAAGGTAATTAACGTTGGGTGCCAGAATATAAATGAAGCTTGACATTTCCATTTTGTTAATCCAAATTAACCCTTGTCTTAATGTTACAGGGTGCAGGAAGTGATTCTGGGCCTCTGCCCATGTGTCAGCATCCTCCTTGATGTTGTGTATCCTGGCACATGGACACATCACATGGAGATGCCCAGTGGTGCCCAGTGGTGCCCAGTGGTGCCAATGATTCCCAGTGGTGCCCAGTGATTCCCAGTGGTGCCCAGTGGTGCCCAGTGGTGCCAATGATGAGGTGTAATGGCCAGTGGTGCCCAGTGATTCCCAGNGGTGCCAATGATGCCCAGTGATGGCCAGTGGTGCCCAGTGATTCCCAGTGGTGCCCAGTGGTGCCCAGTGATTCCCAGTGGTGCCCAGTGGTGCCAATGATTCCCAGTGGTGCCCAGTGATTCCCAATGGTGCCCAGTGGTGCCCAGTGGTGCCCAGTGATGCCCAGCAGTGTTGGTGTGGTGGAACCTGAGAAAGGTGTGGAACAGCTGCAGAGCTCCCAGACCTGAGGGGCTGATCCTGAGCAAGAGTTGTCCCATGGTGGAAGCTGCTGGCCACTTGGGAATTCAAACAATTGTCTTTTCAGGGCACTTTTCTGTCCCCTCCTTCATTCTCCCGTCGGAACGTGGAATGTCTGCAAAGTAATGGGGCTCCGTTATTTGATGTATAAAGTGGGAGTGGGAGGGAGGGTCAGGGAGGATGAATTAAAATGATTTGGGAATATTTAAGTGAGGAGAAAAGAGGACTGGAGGGAGCCATGATAACTTTTTACAAATACTTAAAAGGGACATAATGAAGAGGACAGGGACCAATTACACTCATTAGTCCGTGTGAGCTGAACAAGAAGTAATGCCGTGTGCTGTGGAAGGGAAACCCGGATTGTGATGGAAAAGTTCTTGTGGTAACACCACAGAAGGAGCTGCCAGGGAAGGTGTTTCCTGGCCTTGACTGAAGGACCTGGTGGAGTTTGGACAACTGGCAAATGCAAACATCCAGCCGGATTCCAGGTAACTCCCCAGTGCATTAGAGGTATTTTTTAATTGTTTTCATGGCTACCTGACATATATCCATATTCAACTAGGGACATTTTCCCTGTTCTCATACCAATGCTCAGTATTTGAGGTGACCCACCTACAGTTTGTTGCTCCTTCTGATCACACGCTTCTCGTCAAAATGGAAGGGAAAAGGATTAAAACCTGGGAGAAACATGAGTGACAATCACGGGGAGTGTATTAGCATGCGGTGAGCTGGGCACAAAAATCACTCAGGAAATTAAAAGCAGGATGATATTTTGAGGTGATAAAACATTAAAATATGAATCTTGCATTTGAGTCACATCCAGCCTTGATTTTTCCTTTTTAAGGTGCAGCTTAGGAAAAGTTGAGTCCATGCCAGTGACAAGTGCAGGCTCTGGGCTATTGCTAAATGGAGGAAGAATTAAATGGTGTTAGAGCTGGGCCTCTTGGTGATGAAATTAAATGAGAAATGCAGAAAGAGGACAAAGAGAAGAGAAGGCGGCCATGGAGTTCAAACAAAAAGGCACAAAAGGTTCCTTACACAGTGTGTTAATTAAGGCATTGTAGTGATTTTTCAGGAGGACTCAAAGACCACTCAAAGGTTGGCGGGAAAGGTGGGGCAAGGTCCATGCTCTGGGGGTCTTCAACACTGTGTGTGTGTGAGTGTGTGTGTGTGTGTTTGTGTGTGTGTGTCTCTGTGTGTGTGTGTGTGTGTGTGTGTGTGTGTGTGTGTGTGTGTGTGTGTGTGTGTGTGTAAACCAGTGCCCTGCTCTTCTATGAAGCCTCAGTTGAACACTGGTAAAGTTATCAACCTTTTTCTCTGTTGGTTTGTTTGGGTGTTATTCTTTTCCTATGGCCTGTTGGAAATACATGTAAAGAGTGCAACAAAGCGTGCTGCAAAGGCAGGAATAAATCAAATATCCCAAATGCAACATAACACAAAAGCCTCCCGTGGTTGGTTCGTGCTGATTTTCCTGTTCTCTGTGTGTGTACGTGGTTCAGGGGTAAGAGACAGTGTAAGCCCTTGTTACACCCAACCTATGAGCAGCACCCAGAGCCCCCCCACACCCAGCACCCAGCTCCCCTCTCTCAGGAAGGAGTTATCCAGTCCCAAATATACAAAGCAAGAGCAAACGGGTGTCCCCATGGAGAGGGTTGCCCAGGGTCCCTCTCCTGTAGAGGCTGATCCCTGCCTGCCAGGATGCTGTGCCATCCTGCTTTCTTTCATTCAGCCCCTCAGCAGAACAATGATTCCATCACTGGATTTCTCTCATTCCCTTTCATGGCTGTTATTGGAGGTACAGCTGTCACTACATCCATCCAGGGAAAGGAGATGATAAAAAGGGAAGAGGCAGGAAAACACCATTTAAGAAATAAATGCAAAGTTATGACGCCTCTGTCTGCCTGAGAAAGAGAGATTTTTATGCAGCTTTTGGCATTTACAAATCCTTTGTGAAAAGGTCACGCTGTACTCGGAATCTTATTAATACAGAAGAACGGCCCAGAAAATGTCATGTCTTTTTACCCTGATATTTACCCAGAAAGGAGTGACTCAGCACCCAGAGCTCCTCCGGCACGATGGCATTAATGAGCTGCAGCCCACGGCCCTGCTGCGGGGGCTGAGTGGGTTTGGCAGCCAGGGGGTGTGATGGAGGGTCCCCTGTGGTCACTGACAGTGACCCCAGCAGGCAGGGAGGGTGTATGTGCGTGTGTGTGTGTAAGTGTGTGTATGTGCATATGTGTGTGTAAGTGTGTGCATGTGTGTGTACGTGCATGTGCGTGTGTTTGTGTATAAGTGTGTGTAAGTGTGTAAGTATGTAAGTGTGTGTGCGTGTGTGTATGTGTGTGTATGTGTGTGTGAGTGTGTGTGTGTAACTGTGTGTGTGTCTGTGTGTCAGTGTGTCAGTGTGTCTGTGTGTGTCTGTGTGTGTGTGTGTCTGTGTGTGTGTGTCTGTGTGTGTGTCTGTGTGTCTGTGTGTCAGTGTGTCAGTGTGTCAGTGTGTCTGTGTGTCTGTGTGTCTGTGTGTCTGTGAGTGTGTGTGTGTGTAACTGTGTGTGTGTGTCTGTGTCAGTGTGTCAGTGTGTCTGTGTGTGTCTGTGTGTGTCAGTGTGTGTGGGTGTCTGTGTGTGTGTGTGTGTCTGTGTGTGTCTGTGTGTGTCTATGTGTCTGTGTGTCTGTGTGTCAGTGTGTCTGTGTGTCTGCCTGTGTGTGTAAGTATATGTACACCCTGCACCTCCACTGACTGGGGAGAGGCACCACATCAGCTGCCCACTGTATGCAATGTGTGCATATCTAACCAAAAAATAGATATGCAAATATAAACATACATGCATAAAAATGTTCTGGGAACAGGCACACATTCTGCATCATTGCAGCTATAGTTTTATAGACACAATTAGCCTGAGTCCCCAGCAGCACGTGGCTGAGCTCTTCCAACTCTCCCCCGTTATCAGGGAAATCTCATGTTTGTATTTCGAAGCCAAACCCACGCTTTTTAAAAACTTGGGACCAGCAATGAGAAGGAGCAAATATTACAGGAAAGGCACTGATTGCTCAGTGATTTACCTTCTTTTATTTTAAATGACCCTCCCAGCTGCCCTTTGCCCAAGCAGAACAGTGGGGGCTCCCACAGAAACAGGATCTTGCTAATTGCACAGAAGTAATTTTGCTGTATAAAGCATCTTACTTCATAGTGATGTGAGCAGTGCAGTGTAATGAACATGTGCCTGGGGAAATTAAAGTCATCAATTGTGACGGCCAACACATTTTAGAATGAGTACAGGAAAAAAAAAAGGTGTAGATAAGGGTTTTAAGTCATAGGGTGGTAAATACGCACATAATTCATTGAGCAGTTTTAAAATATGAACAAAGGTAATTTTTTCATCAGCTATGGAAATAAACCCCCGGTTCTGTGGAGTGGGGGCTTCCACCCTCTGCCAAAAACTGTTGATTGCAGGAAAACACAAAAGCCATTTCCAGCAGAAATCTTGGCCACGCTAATCAATGAGACCCTGACCAGCCCTGGCCAGTCCCTGCTCCCAGCTCCAGACTTGCCTCAAATATCGAGGATATCATCCCACAGGAGGGAATGCTGCCCCTTGCCCTTCCGGGAGGTTTAATTAATGTTTGCAAACCACTAACAAGATGTAAACATAGTCCAGAAGTGCAAAGCACAGCACTGCTGTCACCGCGCCCTGCAGGGCGTGGGGATGGAGTTTGGGCAAATGAAGGCTCTGAGTTCTCGGTGGTGCTGCAAGGGGAAGGTAGAGTGCACTGAAAAGGACTGGAAAAATGCTTCTCCTCCAGAAAATCTCTAAGAAAAAGTTTGTCCCTCATCTGCAGTTTAACTTTATATTTCAATCTTTAATCGACTGCTTTTATTTACATTTGTGTTCGCCTCCTGCAAGGGAATTTTCTTTCTGTTTGCCTTAGTGGTGACTCATTTTACCTTTAATATGTTTTGGCAGGACTGAGGTATTTATTTTAGCAGAGTAGTGAAAACAGTTCTGAGCGTTAGCGGTCGCTGTGACTCCTGCCATGTCACCGCGTGTTCAATGCCACGGCTCGGGCTGACCCCACGCAGCTCTGAGCACACACAATCAATCACCATCACACCTCTCACTGTACACAATTCCTTAATTTGTAATAACTTGCACAGTGAAGTGTTTTGCCAGTTCTGTCATGTTGCAGGCTCAGAGTTCTCTAACCCACTGCAATGTCTTCGTTTTCCTCGTCTCTTCACAAGATCTCAGAGCAGGGTTTATAACATGGAACGATGGTGAGACACCGTCCCTGACTGGGAAGGCTCTCAATAGTCACTGCATCTTTAATTTTTCTTTCCTGTGGGATTTAAGATTCCTGCTGTGCTGTCCCATCCTGTGACCCAAGCATTGATTTCCTGCCAGGACTCAGATCTGGTCTGAATGCTTATGAAAGAACACACGTTCCTGCTCGGTTCCTCATGCATTGCTGCTCACTCCCAAGCAGACCAATTCTGCAGTCATGGGCAGAAGGGCTCTGGTGTTCTCCTCCACAGGCAGTGAAAGGCTTTGTGGGAATGCAATTGCATTCCAGGCTCAAATACCACCAGTCTGGGTTTTCAGAGGCACATCCAATCCTTTAACCAGGTACATTTCCTTTCCACTGGAGCTGTACAATCTGGGTACCACATTACACCCCAAGCCCATTTTGAATCAAAGTTGGATTTGTAGTGCAGGTACAAGTGGGTTGTTTGATAAACACGAGTCGCAGGAAATGCCCTTAAACCAACTCTATACAGGGGTGAGTTTTATAAATGTGCTTCATAACCAGCAGTATTTTCTAACTTCATAGCACAACAAGCACAAATCACCAGCTTCTTTCCAAGACAGATTTGTTCCCTGTAGACAATATATTGATCCTACAGATTTCCATCTATTTTCAGGATTTCCAAAGAGCAGTCATTACCGTGCAGTTACCATGCAGTGTTGAATACCTTAAACCCTGTACAGCCCCAGGGAAGTATCAATATCAGTCCCCTGCCAGGGCGCAGCAGTGTCTGACACTGCAGCCAGCCTGGCATCAGTCATGTGCTGGGCTGTGGCAGACCTCAGGGTGACATGGAATTTTACTACAAAGCACAAGGCACTGTGTGAAGCTTCCTTGCCCCTGTGTGCTGGAAAGCCAGGACTGAGCTCAACAGTGCCAGCAGCTCAGCTCAACAATATCCCTCTGCCCTGGCTCCCAGAAAGAGAAACAGCCAACAGTGACATTTAATTTCCCCTCTTCTCCCTTTCTCCCCCAGCCCACCTCAGGCGTATCTCACCATGACCCTCCTGCTCCTCGGGGCTCTGCTGCTCGGTGGGGACCTGCTGTCGCTCCCAATTGTACCCGAAAACACAAAGGAAAATTGAAAGACAACAAGCAAACCTGTGGCTTCTGAATGTGGCTCCAGAGCCCCAACTGAAGGTCACCCACACCTCTGCGTGGGAGCCATTAGTGCCGGTATTTGTCTAGTCCTTCACAACATTATAACAATGAGTGGTGACAGCTCATGCATATGTGTCTGTGTACACACACACACACACAAGACCCCCTTACCTCAGAACACTATGCCAAAGAAATTATGTTTCACATCACTTCTAGTGTCATCTTTGATTAATTTGAGTTTCTTTTCTCATTGCGGCTCATCCCTCATTCAAAGGGGTCCTTCAAACCAGGCCATGGGGAAAGGACCTAGAAGCGAGAGGCAGCAAGGAGTAACCTGAAGGCAAAGCCCAGGAAAGACATTCCCACAGCTACACCTCTGGCTTAGCACTCCCACCCCACATTGCTCCTTCCCACAGACAGTTTCATCTTTGGAGAATTCGCTTTCCCAGAACTGATTCCCTGTGTCCCAGTGCCCACCCTCTTATCAATCAAGGAACAAAGAAATGCCTAAATCGATGACAATAACTGCGGGTCATTTGACAGCTGCACAGAGCCACAATATGCAGCAGAACAAACATCCGTGTGCCGTTTAACCACCTTTTCTGCCCCCTACATTGATGTGACGTGGTCTGGGCCACTCTGTGTTAAAGGTGAAGTGAGTCCCTTACTGCCCAAAGCTCAGGCATCAGAACCCAAGCGGCTGTGAACCTACTGCAGGACACGTCCCCGGTGTGTGACCCCTTGCTCTCCCTCCCCAAGGGGTGACTGCTCTGCCAGGGCACCGAGGACACCTCTGCCATGGCAGTGTAAATCACAGCTCAGCTGGCTACAATATTGTCATTAACATGGCCTGAGAACATCATAAACAGAACTCATCTGGGGAGGTATTTAATCTCAAGGTTTGATGGCGAGGTCAGCACGGCTCAAACACATCCTTCAGCTCTAGGTCAGAGGTTTCTGTGCATCTCATTTCGAGATCCCTACACCCCACTGGCACACCCTTGGAACAGTGCCACAGGACCCTCTGGACTCCTGTCTCCCCCTGAAATCCTCCCCAAAGCCATTGTCACTGGTTGGGCGCTCAGGAAACGTGCACTCACCTTTCTGCTCACGTGTGATTGTACAACAGAGACACAATTTGCTCTTCGCCTAATGCAAAATTAAACATTATGAAACTCATTGAGTGATATGTTTTGTCCCACGAGAGATTTGCTTCAGAAACACAAAGACAGAAAAATACTCATATTTCATTATCATATCAGTTTTTAATCAGCTGGGAAGTGCTGCTTCTTCCCCCAAATGAGCAGACTAGATGGAAACAATGTTCCACTTCTGCCTCCCCCAACATCTCTCCCTTTTCCCATGGAAATTTTCCATTTTAATTAGATTCCTTTATTACCACCCTCTTCTCTAGCACATCTTGCTATTCTTGCTATTAAACTTTTTACCCTCTACACTTCTATTTTCTTCATTTGCCAAGAACCACAACGTGTGTCCCTGTGCAAATGCTGGGGGAACGGGAACAAAGAGCTAAAAAGAAATTAATCAAAGGAGAGAAAAGGTAGAGAAAATCATCGGGTAAGAGCAATTGCTGGAAAGACCAGCAAAACTTCTGACAAGGCACTTTCATGAAAACAGAAAGTCTTCCTATTTTGCTGGGACAGAGGTTATGCCCACAGTCCCTTCCCTGCCCTGGCTGCGCCCCAAGAGTACGAGGGAGTCAAGCCCTTGCTGCCTGTTATAGCCACTGATCTGCCTTAACGACTTCATACAGAGAACAAACCAAGCAGAAACAAGTAATTTCTGGTTTCTAAGCCACTCTCAGCTCACTGACAGCTCTGGCCCGTGATGCTGAGGAGGGGGACACTGTGCACACCGTGGGGCTGCCAGTCCCAGATCCCAGCAGGAGATGCGGATTTGTGCTTTTCTCTGATACGTGTCAACTCTCGCCCTTGCACTCCAACGGAAAATTTCTGACTGTTAAACTTCCCTACGCCCTAATTAAACACAAACGAGCCTTTCCAAATAGCTGTTTACCACGCTGCATATTCAGTTGTGCAATTAAATCTCAGGGACTCTTTCTCCTTGCCAACGAGTGGAGGTGGCACCGCAGCCCGGCCAAGACGAAGAGTCAACCTGACACTTCGGGAGAGAGCAGATACCTGTGGAATAAATAGATTGAAGCCCTGTCATTCTCAAATAGATGCCGCCTCCTCCCGCTAACTATTTGTTCGCAGGAAGCCTCCCAGGGTGATGGATGGGACAGGCGCTGCTCAAACATTAATCTTAATGCAGAGAGAGAGGGAGCGAAGCGGCTGCTGGCAGAGCCCTTCCGAGGGATCCGAAACCTGCAGGAAATGTGTGTGACTTGGTCTCAGCCCTGCCACAAGTGACAGTCCCACAGCCAGGACCTGCTCCATGAGGAGACAGGGACCCGACTGACTAACAGGGACCCCCTCACTCATGACCAGCTCTAACAGTGAGCGGGCAAGGGGACATGCAGGGAAAACCCCAGTGAGAACTGGCAGTGGAAAGAGGTCCTGGTATAGGATAAAGTCCTGCAAATGACCCCATCCATGGGTGTTCCCATCCTCACCAGCTCAGGTGGGCTTTGCTGGCAGAACCCGGGGTGGCCTGTGAAGGAACCAGGGGTGCTGTGGAAGCCGAGGAGGTGGTTCATACTGAGCAAGTGGCACTGTGAGCCAGGTATCATTGGCATTCAGCAGCAGCCTGGTCCCCTTCTGGCATAAAACCTGAAATAGTGACCTGCTGACAGGTGCCAACTGGTGATGGCTTCGCAGGGAACTGCATTTGTCCTGGAAACAAGGTGAATAAAAGACCTAATGGAGTTCAGTGATACAACACAAATAACATTGTCCCTTTACATTACCAACAACACGCACTACACGCTCTGGATCCCTGTTCTCCCGAGGACTCCACTAGGAAGCTCTTTGTTAATGGGGTGTCTCAGTTACTGTCCTCTCCCAACCAGCACATCAATCACCCTTGGCAAACACCTGGTCTCGGGCAGTAAGGACTGCACTGGGTGGGAGGGAGGCATCGCCCCCAGTCTCAGCTCGGAGGTGACTGTCCACAAGCCCACATGTTTCTCTGTGGCTGAAGCCCAGACCAAAGCACCCTCTGATGCTGTATCCATGTAGATGCCACCTGATGAGGTACCACACATGCAGGAGAGCTGGTGTGACCACCTGCCCTGGCAATATGTCCATGGCGGGGGCTGCGGACAGGGGCCACGGGGCCCTTTGGGAGGGCTGCAAAGGGGCTGTGAGGAGCAGGAGGGGACAGAGAGGGCCTCACTGCATGACCCCTGAGCTCTGCAGCCTCTGTGACCAGCTGTGAAGGAGTCTGAGGGGCACTCGATAGCTCAAGAGACAGCCAATTGGCTGTGAAGGATTTCCTCTCCAGATTGCAGGTTTATATTGCCCCCAGGTCGGTGCTAGTGGCTGGAAGCTATTTCCACCCAGAGACCTCGTGAAGTGAGGTTGAAGGATTGTCCTAGACTGGTTCCTGTGAGCTCCCATCCCTGCTCATGCAGAGAAGGACATGGCTGGAAGCCCAAAACCCTGCTCTGTCCCTCTGCCAGCAGTGCCAGGTGTGCCCCATGCAGGCGGTGACAGGGGGATGCTCCCAGTATGATCATGTGTGCTCTGCTCTTGACACAGCCAGAAGATTTCAGCTCTCCAGGCTGTCAGCTTGCTGGCATTCGTGAACACTGGTTCCCTAATTAAATTAAATTCTTCAGCAGTATTTAATTTTGCATATGTAAATTTGTGTGCTAGCATGATCAGTGCCATATTGGCAGTTGTTTATTTTCAGGGTGCTAACCCCAACCCTGTCGTAAGCCCGTTTTCACAGGTCAAAAGTAAAACATAAAAAAGCACCAAAAATATTTGTATCATGACGATTTCCACTTCGACAGTAAATGCAATGAGGGAAAGAGTGCCATGAGACCAGCAGTGGCTGCACTTGTGGCCACCACATTCAGCAGCAAACCTCGCCTGGGGATGGCAGAATCCTTTGCTTTCCCTTTGGTCTGGGCTCTGTGTCCTGCCTGGGCAGGAGCTTGTATAGGGAGTGGAAAGTCCCAGGCAAAGTATCAGGGAAGTAAAAGGCTCTGAAAGGCATGGGAACCCTCACTTTGGACTGCACAGATTGTAGGTGCCCCCACTGGGGCCTCAAAACTGTGTCAAACAAATGCGACATTGTCTCTTTCCCTGTCTTCTGCCCCTAACAAAGTTGTTTTCATTATCGGGGAAACCCCTGGAGAAGTGTTAGCATCCTGAGTAACCTTTGTAAGTGGAACCAAATTAGGGAAGCGAGCAGACAGCACAGCAGAGAAAACAGATTTCATTTTCTATCTATCAGGTCCTATTAGTCTCACAGACAGGTCTCTATCACACCCGCAGCCTGGCCACGGTCAGAGTGCACCCAACAGATGGGAACAGAAACGTGCCTGCCGGTGAGCCTGACACCGGGACTGGATTGAACTCCCCATCACCAGCTGAGCGAGGGATAACGCAACTCATCAGGCACCAGCACCAGGGACATTCCCACCGAGAAGCAAAGCAGAGGCAAAGCTCTCTGCACCATCACCTGCTTTACAAACGGCTCGCAGGATGTACCTCTGATGCGCGTCCAGGTGAGACCAAACTGCTGCTGGGAAGGTTCCCCCTGTCCTGCTTCCTCACACGCTTCTGCAAACCTCTTCCACCCACTGGACTCTTTTCCAGCATCTGCAACACATCCTGGTCAATCTGCTCCAACCCCAAAGCAGCAGCTCGCCCAGCCCTGGGGTGGTGGGACAGGGTCTTTGGGCTGCATTCCAGTGTCACCTGCCCGGTGGAGAGGCAGCCCTGGGGACGGCAATGGAGGGCACTGGTGACTGTCCTCACAACGCACCTCCCAGCTATGGGAGAAGGACCATTAGGCAGCGAGGGGAAGAAAATTTACCTTCTAATTGCTAACGAGCCCCATCTTTCCTTGCTAGCACTCAAACAAGGGAATTCGGCTCTCCTGCTGAATTAATGCCACTTGTGAAAACTAACTTGGAAGGCTGGATGTTTTTTCCAGGGTAAGGAGATGTTCCAATTACCGGTAAATTGCCAGCGCTTGGAACGACGCTGCATATTAATTCAGAGCAAGTGAATGTTCATTGAATTACCCAGAACAGTAAACAGCTCTTTGTGGGGTGTGTAAATAATCCCAGGGTAGCCAGGAAATTGGAGAAAAGAGATTTTAAAAACTAATTTTCCTGGGCAGAGAAAAAAAAAAGTTAAGGAAATAAGTAACAGAATGAGTTATCAGTGAAATGATTACTTTGGTTGGTATGAGCTGGGCCATCTATTTGTGATTGGAAGGAGCAGGTCCAGGCCACCTGTCCCAGCAGCACCACACAGAGACTCTCTTGGGATGGGGGAACACGGGTAGCCCCATCCCTGTCTCAGTGCCCCAGGCTCCCCATGGCAGGAGAGACATGGAGCAAACACGTGGGGAGGAAGAAGGGCATTCACAGGTTGCTGCACAGGTTTCCACCTAAAGACCAGAGTCCAGTGTCCCTCCAGGTCAGTGTTCCAGTCACCCCTAATGAATGAAGATTTAAGACATGCATGTGGCTTCAGGGGTTTTTCATCCTTTTTTTTTTTCCTTTCCCAATTCAGCTCCCTCATCACTGAGCTAATGCACTAATGGACACTTACCATTACCTAACTTCCGACCTAATGGGCACAGTAAATAAGTAAAAGGCTCATAAAATCAAATTTACTGAGCATCATTCCACTTGCTGTCCATTAACTGAAACTATTTATCAGGGTTAAACAGATCCAGGGTATGGAGCCTTATTCATCTTGCATTAATGCTGTTACACGGACGTTTCAGTGTCCCAGGTGCTCCTGCCATTGCAGGGATGTGCTGGCAGGCCAAGCTTTTGCTCCTGGTGGCATTTTTGGGAGCAGGATGGGTGCCCCAGCCCTGCAAGCTGGGTGAGCTTCTCCTCCTTCAGGCATGAAGGCGCTCCAGTCGACTGACTGCTGCAACATTCCCAGGAATGGAAAAGTGCTGTGAACCTTCATGACAGTGTCTGGTTCACAAATACCCAAACCAGAGACAGATTAGATGAACTTTGAAAACTTTCATATATATATATATATGTGTGTGTGTGTGTGTGTGTATGTATGTATGTATGTATGTATAACTAAATTTTAAGGGATTTCACTTGCTAAGCCACTTTTTTTGCTTTCTAAACTCCCAGGGGCCCAGTAAAGCCAGCCAATACACCATTACAATCATGTGGGGACCAGTAAAGCTTCGAAAAACAGCATTTGCATTATGGGTTTAAAGAAATCTTCAGAACCACAGTAAGCCTTGAAGGGAAGTCTGAAACGTATTTTGATTTCTCGAAAAATTCCTTGAGAATCATTGAAAGAAAGGAAAACTCTGTGCCCTGGGCAGACACAGGCTGGGAAAGCACTGTGAGGGGGGGCAAAAATATTGGCAATACCTAGGAAAGGACATAAGGAATGTCCCCAAAGCAGTGGCTCGCTGAGCAGGAGAGGCAGGCGGAGCTCTCACCTTGCCATTTCCATAATGCTGTCGCTGCCCCAGATGTGCCCAGCCGAGGGTGAGCTGGCAGTGCCAGGGCAGAGCCTTGCCCTGCCCCTTTCGGGGGCTGCAGGTCCCTGCTGAGGGACCCTCGTCCCTGCTGTGCCCATGGACAGGGGGTGCTGCCACCCTGAAACACAATTTGCTGCTTGGTGGTGGTTTCTGCCTGAAATGGCCACTTGGTCCCCAAAAAGCCCCTGTCTCCTTTTTCCTGCCAACCATCCACCATTTGACTGTTTCCTAAAACAAAACAGCAGTTTCATTACTTCCAAGTAATGACATTTCAGGCTTAAAAGCCATGCTGTACCCACAGTTCACAATGAATCAAACAGCCTCTAATGTCTCCTGACCTACTTCTTAGATCCTTCATCATATCTGCTTAAAGAGATAAAACCCTTGCTGGGGATTAAAGCGTTCGTGGCATATGTCCAAAGGTCAGGAAAGGCCCGGCTGGAACCACAAACCAAGAAAACTCCTCCTGGCAGTTTCAATGTTGTATTTTACCTCCAGGACAGGCAAAAACTTATTAAATCTGTGAATTATCACACCTGTGGGAAGAATGGGAGCCTTGCTTTGTGGAGCAGTGCCTGCCAAGTAGAAACCAGCCTCTCTTCCTGCAAGGTGAGAACAAGACATCAACAGAAATTAGGATCTGTTTTTGCGCTTAAATCACTTGACTTCATTCAGTATTTAGTCTGTAAATGGGAACTAAGTAGGAAAGGATTCGAAGCCATTAAACAATTAAATGTCAGGTTTTCCAGCTCTCAGCTGTGGGTTAGTTTTGTCTCCAGCATGGATAACACTGCAGTTGAGGTCCAAGTGCATTTGGAACATTTCTGAAGTGCTCCCATCTGCAGCAGAGCCAGCTTGGTTCTGGAGGCCACCATGGTATCAGCCTTGACCAGGAACTATATCCTGGAGAAGCAAGAGGGATGCCCAGGTTGTCCTCACCCATGAGATGCTCCACACGACACATGAGAATGAATTCCGAAGGGAATCTTTCCCCTATTTACAATTCCCTCTCTGTGCCTTAAGTGTTCCAGGGACAAACAGAATCTAAGCCTGGTGTCCCACTGAAATGAGGGCCGGGTCCCCTCGTGCCATGGTGGTGTGCTGGGGTGATGCCCAAGCCCCAGCAGAGCCCCCCAACAGGTGCCCCCAGCACCCGGTGGCACCCGGGCCCTGCCGAGCTGCAGCTGCTTCCTGGGGCTCCCGCCAGGAGCACACTGTGAGTGGGCTTTCAGTTAATTCAGCAGATGATGTCAGCCCTCCAGGCACAGGCTGTTTCCATTCCCCCTCATTAACCTCAGCCCTGACGGACTGTACCGCCGCACTCCGGGTACCGTCCATCAATCCCCGCCGCTCCCTGCAACAACCCCTTCCTTCTCACTGGCGCTGACAGGGGGAATCTTCCATTGTTTCTGCTGCTTCCCAGTCACCCCAGAGGCAGGACTCAGGGCTGAGGCAGGGTCAGGCCTCGAGGAGCCGCCAGTGCTGCTGCAAAGGGGGATTTAGATGTCGGTGCTTGGCTCGTTGAGTTGGGTCAATACCAGAACCAACGCCTGCTGCTGGTGGACACCAAGCACTTGAGTAAGGCCCTTGCAGATGAGCTGAAAAATCACTGTCCCAAATCCTCAAGGTCTGTGAGAATTTGGTTATTTGTGTTTAATTATTTTTTGTCAGAGATGGGAAACTCTCTCAGAATTCTACTTAAAATCTTGCCTCCTTCTCCCATGCTGAATTTCTGCTCCAGTGTGGACAGGACTTTCCTTCTGAAGCCCCTGTACTGTCAGTGAAGGATGATATGAGGTGTATGACGTGTGACAAATGGTTTTGATTTTTCAGAGGAAGTTTTGTTATTTCAATTTTCTCATGTTCTTGAAATGAAAAAGAGTTCCCATGCAAGAAGTCCCCTGGAAGAACAAAAATTTTGCTAATTTCAAAGGCTCTCTTTGAACAAAATATGATTTCACTTGAGCCCGACTTGTGGAAAGCGTCAGAAAAATGAAACATTCAATTCTGAAAACACAAATGGGGACTCCTCCTGGAGCATCCTGGAACCAGGCTGGAAAGCTGCAGCTTCCCTGAAGTGTTTTTGTCCTTCCAAGTTCTCCCTGGAACACGCGTCGTGTTGGAGCTCTGTGGCCTCAAACACCTGCAGTTACGAGGGTGCCACAGTGAAGGGCTGCGTTCCGTGGGAAGCCAGCCCGTTCGGATCTGGGCAAATCTTCCCTTATTACTTATTTATGAGAGTTAATTTCATGTGCTGGCATTTCACACGCCATATGGAGGAGAGGCTGCCCGAGCCAAGCTGCAGGCAGCTCTCAGCCACCTTTTTTTGTGTGTCGTTGTTGTTTTAAATACCGCTGCTCGTGACTCGAGCAAGGTTAATCACTGCCTTTACTGAGAAAGATGACTTCTCGAGACACCCCAAATCCTCACCCTCCAGGCAGGCAGGTTCATGCCACAGAGAGCCCCCGCCAGAACCCCGACTTGCCTGGTGCCCCAGGATTCGCCAACAGGGCGGCTCTGCAGGCGCAGTTACAGTCAATCAGGTGCTGGGGATGTGCAGCCACATCTATTAATTGTCATAAACACCCGGTATTCGCTCATCTGATGGTGACTGACAGCAATGGTCTGCAGTGATTTGCCATCAAAGCCAGGCAGCTCAGCCCCTGCTGCTGCCTTCTGTGCTGCCACTCCCAGTAAAAACCCTTGCCCCACCACTATTTTCTGTTAAATTCCCCACCACTCTCAGCAAAAACCCTTGCCCCACCACTATTTTCTGTTAAATTCCCCACCACTGTCAGTAAAAACCCTTGCCCCACCACTATTTTCTGTTAAATTCCCCACCACTGTCAGTAAAAACCCTTGCCCCACCACTATTTTCTGTTAAATTCCTAGTGTCTGTCCCTTTCAGGGATCTTTTTCTAAGGGTGTCGAGGCCAAGGTTTGACCAGAAACTCTTATTGTGTAAACAAAACCAGGACTGTGCACTTCGGGAGTTCACATCTCTTCAGACGCCCAAAAAGCTGATCCCTGACATCTATGCAGACGAAAATACATATCCAAAAATATACAGCTATTTTCAGTCCCTCTCCTTTTCAGATGAGGTATGTCTCCAAAGATAGCGCCGAGATGGATTCGCTGCAAGGTTGTGGCACTTGTGGTATTTGCTGTAGGAGAATGACATTTAGGACAATAAAAAGGGAAGACGTGTGGAGCAGGAATGATGGCAATAACATCTCACTGTGGACAAAGACATTCTATGAGGCAGTGCAAGCTGCAATGGGGAGATGGCAGGAAGGGGACCACGGCAGGCAGGGAGCAGAGGAGCGACAGTGCCCAGGTGGGCTCTGGGAGCAGATTTAGTCTGAGGTGGAACAAGTAGAACAGCCCTGGGTGTCTGGCACTGATGGGGACCTGGAGGGACCCCCAAGGGTGTCCCCCCAGGGTCTGAGCAGGTAGGCACAGTAATCACAGCTGCCTGGTTCCCTCCATGCATCCTTTCCCATCACAGCACCAACTCCCTCTCATTCTGCCCACATCTTACCAAAATTTATTTTCTCCCCGAGATTTCCATGGGTAGTGGGTCCTGCACAAACTTGTTTGTTTCCTTCATTTATGAGACATCTTTGACTTATCTGTGAAGTGCTACAAACACTGTAATATAAAATTGTTCTCATTACAGCCTGAAATTAAAATTCAGTAGAAGATGCACAAAGCAGAATAAACTTTCAATTAAAATCTAAACACTGTACTAAGAAAGAAAACTGAAGGGAGCTCCTATGCTTCTTCGCATTAAAAATGCCTGAGATTTAATTTCGGTGTGACATCTCCTTGGAATTGCACTGCTAATTGATCAAATTTTGTCTGTCTGTTATTTAAACTTTCAATAAAACTTAGATTAATGGAAGGTGTAATCCTCCTGGGCAGAACAAATATTCCCATTGTTCGTGTCAGGTATGGAATAGCAATGCCTCTACTAACAGCTTCTGCATTCAACCTGGGAACAAGAAGTTAATCATAAAAGTGTGGTGATTCCTTAATTGCTTGAATGAAATTTTCTCTGAGTGCCATTCCCCTCTCCTGTGCTCCCCCGCCCCCAGTCCCCACAACGGCTGCTGCGGATCTTTAAAACCACACAGGCATTGCCAGCACTGATTTGGTTTGTTCGTCATGCAAATGAGACTCCAGCTTGCTCTGCCAGTGGTCTCCCAGAAGGGTGGGAGCATTTTACAAGAAAAAAAAAGCAAGCAACAGCTTTATAGAATCACAGAATCAATGAGCTCGGAAAGGTTCTCCAGACCATCGAGTCCAACCATTGACCCAACACTGCCAAGGCCATCACTAAACCCTGTCCCCAAGTGCCACATCTACATGTCTTTTAAATCCATCCAGGAACGGGGACTCCACCACTCCCTGGGCAGCCTGTCCTGGGGCTGGACATCCTCTCCTTAAAGAAATTTCCCCCAGCATCCAATCTAAACCTCCCCTGGTGCAACTTAAGGCTGTTTCCTCTTGTAACCTTCCAGGGAGGATGCCCACTGCAGTAAAAATTAGCCCCCATCTCTGGCACCACAGAGAGGGAAGCCAGAGCCAGCAGGCAGGACCACTCTGCTCTCCTGGGATGCCCAAGGAACTGCTGTGACATCCCTCCAGCTGCTGGCCTGGCTGAGAGGCCCCCCGAGATTCACCCCAGGCTGTGTGGACGCTGCTGTTGAAGAGCCTTTGGGTGCCACAGCACCCAGAGCCCACCACTGGCCAAGCATCTGACCTTCAGAGGCATCTGGAGGAGCTGCAGCACTGGACAAGCCCTTCAGTAGCACAGGGGACCTCGACCTCCAGCTTTTGAGGATTTGGTGATTTTCCGACGCAGTGCACACGCTGACATGACATATTTTTGGATGGCTCTGGGGGTAAAACCATTTCTCTATTTCAAGCTGAGTTTGAATAGATTATGTAAAGCCTCTCCAAGATGCAGAATGCTTTCCAAATTGCTTATTTTAGTTTTCCATCTCGGCGAGGACTAAAAATCTCTCGCATTTTTAGAGGAAGTGATCAACAGCCAAAGTGCCATCCGTGGGTTGAGGCAGCCCTTGCTCCAGGAAACTGGGATCAGTCTTGGATGAAGGACATGCTACACAGATAAACAACACAAATACTGGTCATGGATATTAATATTAACATACTACAAAAAATTAATGCCTGTTTTTTTACCATTCTTTTCCACTGTGAGAGCAATGTATCTGTGCCAAACTGTTAATATCCCCAAGAGGAGGGAATCATGCAGTATTTTTTCCCTGATTTCTGCTTTTTCAGCGAATTTGCTCTCTGCCAGACCAAGACCTTTTGTACCACACCGAATAAAAATCAGAGACTGGCATAAAAAGAGGAAGGAAGAATTCAGGAAACAACACCTAGTTTGTATTCCTGCAGTGGTCCTGTTTGTTTTGCAGTGCTAAATTAACTCCCATTAATTCATTGTGAAAATGAGCCTTGGAGAATAGCAAGGAATTTACAGTTTCTTCTGAATTAATGCTGCATGGTAGCACTTTATTTTAAGAATAATTAACGACAAATGTGGAAAAAAAAAGTCTTTTGATGCCTCTGAAGCATGTCATCAGTAGATGGCTATGTTTGTACCTGCTGGGAGTCCTGCTTAAAATACAGCCAAATATTTTCATAGCTGTGATTCATCTTTTCATCCTCCTAGGCCTGTGCTGTGTTTATTACACATACACTTAGCGGGAAGAAAAAGGAAAAATCTGGTGTACTCCAAATAGGAATAAAAGGGTGAATTTCAGGGCTCTGCTCACACTGAGCCATCCGTCACTGGGACACTGCGGTGGACAAACACCAGTAGGAGGGACACTGATCATCAGGGCAGGTTGCAGGTCCCTGGACATCCCTCCGATGTGACAAAGGTGGCAGCTGGCAGACCCTGGGAGCTTCAACCCCGGCCACAGGCGGCAGCTGAAACACAGCCCCGTCTGCTCCGCCGGGCTGAGACATGGCCCTGGTGGGGGCTTGGCAGGAATCTGCATAAATGATTGATCCAGGTGAGCAGCACACACCGTCCTCATTAAAGTATCGGTGTGGCTGGAAATGAAAAAGATTCATGTCTGCTGCAGGAGGCTTTCAGGGATCAATATGTTCCAACATATGTTTTAATACTTCCTCGGTTCTCACACGTGTCTCACGGGATTTCTTTATTTATCTTTTTTTTTTCCCAGGGTTATGAAGCCAACTGTTTTCGGATGTGCTCGGAGGCAGAGACCTGCTTTTCATAATAAATCTCTTTCCTAGAAGGGGGAAAAGCGTGCAGCTCTGCTTTTTATCCAGACAGAGCGTGATGCGATGACACTGCACACGGCGCTCCGGCTGCTCCCGCTGTGTGCTGCTGGAGCACTCGGCACACCTTTGGGGGGATTATTCTTCCAGGAAGGGGCTAACCACAACTTTTGCTTGTTGGGGCTTCTGGAACATTTTCTCCTCCCTTTATCTCTCCTTTTCCCGGAGCATGCTGCGCTTTGATGTCTCTGTAATACAAATCATCCCGACGCCGAGAGGGGAGCGGGCTGCACAGACCCACCCTGGCAGTGGGAAGAGCTGTCCTCTGCAGCGCTGGTGGAGGAGGGAGAGCAGCCCACAGAATGGGATTTGATAGGAAAGAAAGGGAAAAGCCAAGGAGATGGAGGCCACTTGTTCCTCTCTGTCTTCCCAAAGGAACCAAAAGATGTCCCTGAAAACTTGGGTGATCTCCTCAGTAGACTTTAATTCATTTTCTTAATGTGACTTTATCAACACTGTTGTATCTTTGCAGTTTGTTGCAGAACCTGTGAAATGGAATGGCTGTGTGTTAACTGTGGTACATGGATGCCTCCAGTTACCAGGGTGCCCCTTCTCAGTGGGAAGTTTGATGTTGTTCAAACTGAATCTCAAATGCCAGTTGATTGAAGAAAGCTAAAAAAAATTATTTAAAAATTAAAAAATAACTGCTTCATTCAAAGTATATTCAAACTCACTGGTCGATTTGGGAATCATCAGAAGGGGTGTGTTGGAGCATGTGGGAGAGGCAGAGCAGCCCTGGCTGTGCTGGCCCAGGAGCACAGACCAGTTCACAGCTGCTCTGTAACTTGGCTTCTGAGGCTCATGTGCTTGCTAACTAACCTGGCTTCTCATCAAACTAATTAATTGAGAGAGCCTGAGCAGCCATTGGAAGCCAGTTCATGTCAGGATGCCGTGAACAGCCTCCCTTGCTCGCTGCAGGACACAGGACTCGGTTCTCCAAAGTCCAGTTTGGCTGTGAGCTGGTGGGTACCCCCAGGGCGGTGCCAGGAGGGGCACAGCTGAGCCCCCCTGCCCACCCCGTGGGGCTGTGATGGTCCTGGGCCCACCATGGGGCTGTGATGGTCCTGGGCTTCCTGTGGGGCTGTGATGGTCCTGGGCCCACCATGGGGCTGTGATGGTCCTGGGCTTCCTGTGGGGCTGTGATGGTCCTGGGCCCACTGTGGGAGGCTGTGATGGTCCTGGGCTCCCCGTGGGACTGTGATGGTCCTGGACTCCCTGTGAGGCTGTGATGGTCCTGAGCCCACCCTGGAAGGCTGTGATGGTCCTGGGGTCCCCGTGGGACTGTGATGGTCCTGGACTCCCTGTGAGGCTGTGATGGTCCTGAGCCCACCCTGGGAGGCTGTGATGGTCCTGAGCCCCCCATGGGGCTGTGATGGTCCTGGGCCCACCATGAGGCTGTGATGGTCCTGGGCTTCCCGTGGGGCTGTGATGGTCCTGAGCCCACCCTGGGAAGCTGTGATGGTCCTGAGCCCCCCATGGGGCTGTGATGGTCCTGGGCCCACCATGAGGCTGTGATGGTCCTGGGCCCACCGTGGGGCTGTGATGGTCCCATCTCGTCCCTGCCATGGGCTGTCACCTGCACCACCCGGGGCTGGCTGTCCCCCGAGGCACAGTGGCCACTGCTCCAGGCCAGGGTCACTGAGGTCACACAAACCCTCCAACGGGGGCACTTTGTCCCTCTCCTTTGTTCTGGGGAGATGCGATCAGCTCTTTCTGCAGCAAATGGGGTGGTGCACAAACAACATGTCAACACCCCCTACATTTCCTGGGTCTTCAGTCCACCTGTGGAGTCCATCACTGCGAGGTGGAATGGAAGACGGGATGTTCTCACGCCCTGGTCTCATCGGTTGCATGTGCAGGTGTTGCTGTTTTCAGCAGGCACTTTTTCCCACTCTCATAGCAAAACTGTAGGACAGGAAAGGAGGACAGGTGGGTTCAAATCTGGGATGAAAGACTGTTATACAAGAAAACGTGTTCCAAAACTCTTATCTCAGGGACTAAATAATAGGATAGAAGCAACAATTGCATGAAATCCAAAACCAACACAAGAAAGAAAGTCTTTGCCATTGCAGCACCCCATGCAAGAGAGCCCAGGCTACCTCTGTATTGCACTGGAAATGCTATTTATTTGTATTCATACCACCATTTAACTATCTTCAGCCAGCATTACAGGTCTGTCATTTTCGAAATATATAATGTATTGTAAATACAAGCCCCTGACAGCACAGAAAGGTACAGAAGCCAAAGGGCAGGAGGAAGCACAAACTACTCAGGTCCCATTTCACATGCCAGAAGGAGGGATTTGGAAGCATCTTGGATGTTCTCACTACAGAACATCCCGGTGCTGTGGTGGGGAGGACTTGAACTTGCATCTTCCAGATACCCTACAACAGACTGCAAAATTATTGTTTGTAACCTGAAGTTCCCACTGAAATCTTCCCTGGGCAAACGTTTCTGTGCCCTCTGCCCCTCCGTCCCCTCTTCGGTCACTGCCTTCTTTGTGCCCCAGAGCAGGTCACACCTCCCTGCTGAATGACAGCTCTGGGGAGCACCACGAGCTGCTCTGGGTCAAACAGGGAGCTTCGGAAGTTCAGCTGCTGAGCTGACAGGTTTGATTTCAATCCGACAGCAGAAAGTGCTTGTGAGAAGTGAAACATCCAGCAGGTGCTGAAACCTGATTTCCAAAGTGTGAGATTTGCAGCTCCAGACGCTGACAGGCTGTCGGGGCTGGCTTGGCCCGAGCAATTCCCAACAACAGCTCCTGCCTATCAGCTGGGGAGGGTCTGAGCAGCTCCCGGTCTGACCCTGGTCACTCCATCACAGGAGCGCCAACAAATTATCACCAATTCCTCATTTTCATCCTGAAAAAGGGGTCTGTCACGGGCTTTGTCTTTCACTCGCACAGCAAGCGATAACAGAATCGGACGTGATGACACAATTCCACAGCTCGTGGGCTCTGGGTAGAGGGACTTCTGTTTGACTGTACTGCCTGAGAGACCATTCAAAAATAATTAAAAGATGGAACCTTTTATGTGGTTTATGGTGCTTTGATCAAGGGTTTTAATTAATGTATCTTGCTCTAAGCTGCTGTGAGTTCATTGTACCCTGTGGACAATACCGTAATGGGACTGACTATAACACAGCCTTGTGGCTGCAGGGCCCTGGCTGCAGAACCCCTTTAACCCCTGGGCCTCCTGATGAGGTCCCCATGGGGCCGTGGGACTGCTCTGGGGGTGGTGAGGTGGCCGAGGAGCAGGTGGCAGCAGCAGGCACCAGATCGTGGCCAGGCAGAGCCGGAGTGCCGAGCAGTGCATCCATCACCGCTCCTGCCAGTGCCAAGGCCAGGGTGTTCATCAGCCACTCAAGTGGGAAGCAGCGATGGGGGCACGGCCAGGACACGTCTCAGTGCTGCTGCCATCGGGAAGGGACGTGTCAGGCTGAAATTAGTCATGCTGGTCCCTCCAGTCAGACAGACACGGGTCCTTGGGGAGGGTAATTTGCTCCATCAATCTGTGCGGAAACATCGAACCATTCAGACGATGTAAAGCCAGTGGGAGGGAGGTATAAATGTCACCTGCCATTACTGGTGCTGCCTCTGCACTCTCAGGGAAGCTGCTCTGAATCAGCTCAGGGCAGATCTGCAATGGCAGGGAACTGGAGAAGGTGGAAGACAACCACAAGCTATGATGGTCCTGCCAGAAGAGACCTGTCAAAAGGACCAGAGGGGGTTTGGAGTTAAAGCTCTCCTATCTTCCAGAGTCCTGCTGCCTCTACACAAGCTGCCAGCAGAACAAACTTCTATTCAATCTGCTAAATGAGGGGGTATCTCCATTAAGCTCCCCGTGCTGGGCTCTGCATGGTCAGACTGGTCAGACTGTGGACTGACTGTGCCTGACTGAGAAGGACCGTGATGCCTGGAGACCAGGAGATGCGGCCGACTCAAAACTGATCTCCCCAAAGGGTTTGCATTATCTGACTCTTTGGTACTGACTGGTAGAAGCAACAACACTACGTCTCTTGGAGCTCCCACTCCAGGTCACCATATCTGCTGAACTTGATGGTGAACAAGAGCCTCAAACAACTTGTGGCAAGTGAAGAGACTTACCGTGTGCTGCACCAACAGCTTTCCGAGAGGCGTCGGAATAGGCTGTGCTGATAAACCCCACGGAGAGCCACTGTGTGGGGGAAATGCTGAATCATTGCTGCTTCCTCTGAAAGGCCACTGAGGCTGGATAAATCCACTCTCAGCGATTTCTTAAAGAAGGGTTTCTTAGAAAATTGATTTTGAACCAAATTTAAAGTTCTACTCCATACCATCAGCTTAAGGGCAAGCTAATTAAGCCCAAGCTCTAGGAATAGAAAGATTTTCTGAGTCTGTTTCCAAAGCTGTCACAAAAATCTGCATTTTCATGATGCTGTTGTTTCCTTTTAAAAAAAAATCTCGCTGCACCCCAGTCCCACTGCCTCAAGATGTTCCCACAGCCAAGCAGGCCCATCTGTTTTTTTTCCCCTATTTGGATTTTTCAGAAAAATCCCAGAAGGGCCCCAGACTCCTGCCTCACTCTATTTTCACAACACCTGAGCCACATCTCAGGAACAGCAATGCCAAAGAAAGCAAAGCACTGGTGACAGGAAGGCACCTCAGCTCTTTGTTGAGGAAGGGAAAAAAAGAGAAAAGCAAAAGATCCAGGGGAAGGAAAAATTAAGTTGCTTGTATCAGGAACTTTCCTTAAAGACTTGAATACCTGTAGAAAATGTGAGAATGAAATAAGAAAAAGATTTATTGAGTCTCAAAGCGTCCAGTTAAAATTAAATGTGGTGAGAAAAGTGGCTTTCCACATTTAATTGTCTTTGCCACAGTAACTGTGTGTCAGACTCTTCTAAAAGCCTATTAATTCTGTAATTTAGTGCTAGCAAGAGCAGGGAGACAGACAGAACCACCACCGTTTTTTTTTTTTTCTTAATTCATTGACTAAATGTCATCAGGCATCAGTGTTAGGAGGGCTTTCTCCTTCAAGGCTCCAAATACTAAGAATTAAGAAGTTTTTATAGTCTACTGAATAAAAAAGTGCTGGCACATCAGTTTGCAGAATGGGTGCTATAACACTGTATGTTGGTATGTGAATTTTGGCTAAAAATAACCTGACATGCCCAAAGAACTGTAGAGTGAACATTTTCCCAAGCAGGAGAGAGAATTAACTTGTTGGACTATTGCAGCTAGATGCAATGTATGTGTTTAGCCATAACTTTAGAGTTTATTCTGAACGTAGCCAGAGCTGGTAATAGAGTTATTAACGCAGAGACAGGCTGGTAGGTGGGTTTCTTGACATTTCAGGTTGTATAACAAGGTAACTGCCACGAAAACCCCATCACCTTGGAGCCAGCAGCAAAACAGCATTCGCATTTGGGTCTTTACAAATCAATAGGAAAGGTACTCATAGAAATGGGTAAACCCAAGCCAGCAGTGTGTGAGGAGCTCTCCTGCTCAGCAGCAGGGACCTGCCCAGGCTGTCCCACCGCCCCTGGAACAGCAGCAGGACCTGCAGAAGGGCCCATCAGCAGGCTGGAGGGTTGACTGGGAGCACTGGCATCCCCCCAGCCCCCCAGCAGGTACCCACAGCCATTTCTGTGTCGTCAGTTATTACAAATAAATCCCTATGTGCCCCTGGGCCGGTTCTGTGCCCGGAGCAGTATCAGCTCCAGGACTGCAGAGTCACCTCGAACAAGGGCCAGCTCGGGAACTGAGAGGTTCCCTGTGCCTAAGGAGGAATGCTGAGGTTTTACCCCAGTCTCACACACCCGTTCCAGCTCCCTGAGTGTTATTCCAAGTCTACTGGGATGCGATTTCCCTGCATCCCTCCTGCAATCCATAGGTGGAAGCCTACAGGAACAGTTTTCATTCTTTGCCAGCTGTTTCCATTTCCCAGGCCTGGTGCAAACCACGGCAGGTTTCATACCTGGCAAAATCTGAGATTCAGACACGTCATTTGCTTATTTGAATGTATTTCATGCAGCGCCTCTGTCTGATCCCCATGAAAAGTTCCGTTCTTGTAACATAACTTTCAACGTAATTGCAGTGGAATTTCCCACTCCCCTGGTGTCAGGGTGCTGCAGTCCCAGCACGGAGCCACCTCTTGCCAATCTCGTTTTGGTCCCACACTTGGCCCTGGGATGGGTCCCTGTGCAGACCCTCTGGCCGGAGCAGGGCATGAGGTGCAGGGCATCCCATTGCTGGGCACAGGCACTGCTCTCACCGCTGCACTGGTGGCACACACACCATGGCTGGCACCACCACTTTGTCCTCCAGTGCCATGTACACAAACTAAGTGCCTTAGTCTGTCTGGCAATTTATTCCCCACTGAGTCTATCAGAAGAGAGAGAAAAAAAGGCAAACATTTTCTGAGTTCAAGACTGATTTTTGTGCATATGCTTTGTTTCCCACTTTACAGCCATCAGGTTTTCTTTCTCCTGGAGAACAGAAACAACTGAATTTTAAACCAGACTCAGCGACCAACATTTGACATTGACATTGTGAAGGACACACCAACACTTGTCATCTCTCCAGATGAGTTGGTAAGTATTTATAGAAACATTTTCCCCCTGGCACAGCTCTAACTAAGCAATGGATCTAATTTCCTCTGGAGAAATGTGTTGAGGAAATCAGTAAGATAAGTCTGTCATGATAAATTGTAATAAATAACTACTCTGGTGTAGTAGCTTATTTAGCAAAGTTATTTGAATATTAGTGGTTTTTAGAGGTACACCCACAGGGCAAAAATCCCTGACCATAACACCCCAAAACCAAATCCAGGATTCCGTGGTCTGGATCACAAGGCAGGATATGGATGAGGTAGGTGGAGACAACAACATAAGGAATAACGCAAACTTTCCATCTAGTATCAGAGTCTCCATGGAGTGCTGCTCTTTGAGCGGCTCATGGAAGACCTAGAGGAAACCAGAGGGATGGTGGAAACAAGAAGGATGGAGGGATGCGTGTGGGACCCAGGTCCCCCTGTCCCGGCTGGCTGGTGACTTTCGCAGGGCACTTCTCCAATGAGAAAGATGTTTATTCTTGAAGGGCAGAGGATGAAAGAGCAGCCAACACAAGCACCCCAACAAACCGAATTCTGCTGAGGAACCTGCCAAAGACTGTAATTTCTGCTGCAGCCTGACCCACTTCAGGGTTTATTTTTAGTCTCTTTTGGTACAGAACCAAAGATCCCAAAATCCCTCTGTGTACTCGTGCATGTCCTGAGAGTATCCATATGAGTTTCCTTCTCCTGGGCTGATTTCAGCCATGGGGCTGGGATGGTGAAGATGCAAAGTTCCTGCGAGCTTCATGTTGGTAAGTGGCCAGATGCCTCAGAAATCCTTTATGAACATCCCCAGGGAACAGGCTCAGCTCTCTTTAAACATCAAAGACGGGTCAGCTCGACCTGCAGACAGCTCTGTAGGAACCAGGTGTCACTTGCGTTACGGCTTAGGAAAACACCTGTTAAACTGCTGCAATAGGAAACATCAAGGGGCAGGGTCAGTGCTCAAAAGCACCTTGATTTCCACTTCCACCTGGGTGATGGATTGCATGGTTTACATCCCCGCAGCCCTCCTAGCAGGAGGCTGAGGGAACACTCCCTGCTTTCTCGCAGACCCTGTTGTTTGGCAAACAAAACTGATGGCAATGTCACCATCACTTGACAGGTTCCGTCTTCCCAGTCACAGCCCTACAGAGCCTGTGCCACCCTGGAGCTCTGAGCTGGGCTGTACCCCTCTCCACATGAAGGTGTAGAGACCTGTATAGGCACCCCCCCATCCCCTGGTCTCTGGGTCACAGAGGCTGCTGCCACCCCAGGCTGCCAGCGTGGCAGGCGAGCTCAGTGCCATGACCCCAGTGTGGTGACACCGGGACGGGAAGGACCAGCCCCTGCAAGCGGTGACCCCGTTGGTGCTCCCCAGCCTCCCCAGTGCCAGGACCACCATCCCCACGGCGGGATGGAGCTCCATGGAGCACACCCCGTCCTCTGTGCACAGCAGTGATGCCTTTGGCTGCTTTGATGTTAGCGGCAGGAGACATCACAGCAGTGCTGAGATGCTTATTATCCCCTTGGGTTCTTTTGTTTTATTCGTCATGGGTTTCAGCCTGTTGTATAATATACATTTTTCAAGTTAAGCATCAAAACAATGAATACAAATGAGTGAGGAAGTGTTCACTTGCTGAAGGAGGAGAATTACTAAGAGCAACACTGCGCAGTATTATAATGCATTTCCACTACTACGCCATTTGTATTAATGTATTAGAGACATCTACAAAGACAAATTGCAGCTTAGTTCAAAGGGAAGAACACTCAAAAGCCTGTAAAACACTGCAGGCTGCTCTCAGAAATGCTCTCCCCGTAACAACATTTGGATTTCAGATCTCTCCTGGCATCAAGGACAATACTCTCCCACTCCCTGTTCCTGGCTGTGCCAGCTGGCGATGGCCCTGAGGAGGGGGATGGCCCCTGTCCCCAGGCTGGGACACCCCTGGCTCTGCCACCCGCGCTGACCCGGGCGCACAGACAGCCCCAGGCAGAGCTGAGGGAATGGGCTTCTCCAAGTGAAGACTTCGTTGCTGCACACAAAGCAGTACTGAAAGGCTCAGGAACATCTCCCTGGAGCTTTTCTCCCCTTCAGCATTTAGAGATTCCAAATGTCTCCGCAGGGACGGACAAACAGATCCTGAGACCATGGAACACATGACTCCCCCCGTTCCACAGCTCTGCCATGGCTCAGGAACAAATACAGCAGTTTGGAAATGCCATTTCCCACCAGGACCAGGGACTTCGGAGATGAAGATCAGCAAACCCATGCTGGGAACGCAGAGGTCACCCTGTGCAATGAGATATCTGGGTGAGATGAGTCAGATGAGCCATTTTCAGGACATTAATATTGTTTACAAATCCAGTCAATTTTCATTTAGTTTGGAATGATTTTGTTTACTTTTTTCTTTTTTTTTTTTTTACCCTCTACAAGCACAGTCATCCTTTCTGATCTACATCCATCTCTCCCTGGCATATGGTATTTTCATCTTGCTAACAGGATTACATCTCACTCTGCCAGGCTGTAGTAGGCACCCAGTTTCGTTCAGACTTTCACTGCTCCTCTCACACACTCATTGCTATTAGCAAATGTCAGCCCTAGAGCAGGGAGGTATGAGAGAAGGAAAGAATGAAACAAGGAAGGGTTAAAAAGAAAAAGAAAAAAAAATAAAAGAAAAGAAAGAAAAGGAAGAGGAATGCTAACAGCAGCTCTTGGGATCCCAGAATCACCAGTGAGTCCCTGGGGCTGCAGTGTCCAGTGTGAAGGGCAGAGCCCTTTGGCCACAGGGAGGGGGGGACCCTCTGCTGCAGTCCTGTTTGCATTTTATTGTGCCCAACGAGGGTGAACTGGGGATGAGCATCACCCAGAGTGCCTCAGGGACAGTGGCTGAGGGGACAGCAGGAGCTGGAGGAGCTGGTCAGTCCCGTCCATGGTGCTGTCTGGGAGCAAGCAACCAAATAAACTGTTTATTTTTCCTGGATATCTCATGTTCATCAAAAAAGCAGAAAACCAGCTCTGTTATTCCTTAAGGTATTGTCTCCATCAGTGTTTGTGCCAGTTAAAAGGGATGGGACAGATTCAGCCAATCTGTGGGCTTTGTTTGCTGTGTGCCAGGTCCCCTCCTCAGCTGCGATCCCCCCTCACTGCAGGTGCCAGGTGCTGCCACCTGCAGCCATATCTCATTTACATGCCCATCCCTTCCCTGTACCTCTTGCAGGAAGAATTAATTAGTTCAGATGATAAAGCACCATGGGGAAGGAGAATCAAGGTTAATAACATATATTAATAAAATAGCAGCAAGGAAAAATGACTAGCTGTGTCCCAGCTAAGCCATCTCCATGACCATAATCTGTCCCTGTCTTTGGAAGGGCTTGTATCTCAATAGATCAGGAGAGGAAAATAACGGAGATGAAATAATAACGCTGCAAGATTTCTGCTCTGCACGGACGCTCTGCTGGCAACAACCTGATGCACAAAGGAGCAAACTGGGTGGCCAGCAGCACCCTGGGAGCTGTTCCAGAAATTTGCCCTGAGCGAGATTCCAGCCTGGTGCTGGAATATTGCTGGAATTGCAATATTGCACACGAATGAGGGACAAGGACAATCCCCTCCACGCTGGTGCCAAGGTCCAGCCCCGGGCGCAGCGACGCACACACCACGCTTCGGTGCCCCCACGTTTGGGTTTGCAGAGTGGGAAATGCTGAGCTGCCAGCAAGCTGTGGTTGTCATCCCGCCTCAAAACATGACCCAAATTCTCCTGCCAGCTTTCCTAAATACATCACTTTATCATTCCCAGTAAGTTTCCCATGAAGCGCTCCCATCAGCGCAGTGGTGGTGGAAACACACCATTTATCTGAGGCATCACCACCGCCCCAGCTAAGCCTGTCCCCGAGCCATGAAACAGCCACGAAAGCAACACAGGCGCCTTTGGAGACAGGCAGGTGGGAAATAACATTCTACCTTCACTGCTGGCTCTCATCCTTGCCTGGACGAGGGCAGGAACACAAAAGCAGCACAGAGGTGTCCGCAAACTGCACTATTTCCATCCAATTATGACCTCAGAAGGGAAATTTAAATTCATCTCACCAAAATAAGAGGAAAGCCTCAACCCAGACCTTACTTTCTAGAGCCAGAGCCCAGACCCCAACCTCCAGCAGGCAGCAGGGGCAGAGTTTGGATGCACTGCCAGCCCAAGGGGACTGGTTTGAACATTTCAGAAACGACAGCCCCTCCCCAGTGCAAGCAAAGCAGGAACGTGCTCTGTACCCCAGCTCGTATTGATTTATATGGCCCTAGAAACCTCTCACTGGATAGTCTTTTAATGCTGAGCTGTGAAATGAAAAGACGCTTTCACGCCATTAAAGGGAGGTTAATGTAAGATGAAGAAGAGAGTATTTGCATTTAATGAGAGAATTTGAAGAGCTCAGCTGGATTTCCTGCAGGCTGCCCCTGGAAAACTGATTCCTGTATGGAGAAAAGTTTCTTCTTAAAAACAAGGGTGTACCTCCCCTTGCCAATGCCAAAGCACAGGACACTTATTTAAGTATCATACTGAAATACCTTTGTTCTGGTGCCAGAATGAAAAATAACACCTCCAGAGAATGGGAGGGTGGGAACCACACGGAGCCTGGCAGGGAGAGGACTCACATGGGGCTGTTTATGAGGCCGGCATGTTTGTCTTCCCAGTTTTCCACATTGTTCAATTCCAGTGCTGCAGCATAGCACCAATACATTAACTTTACACCTAAATGAATAACAGGACATTTTTATTTTCCCTCTGCTCTTTCATGGGAGAGCTCCCGGAGCCAAGCTGTGCCAGGGCTGGACGAGCCCGGCTGGTTTCCTGGATGCTGCAGCCATGGCTGTGGAGAAATGGCTCCTTAGGGAATAAAGGGAGGTCCTGGAGCCCCTACGCCGGTCCTGGCAGCTGCACCATCACCCAACACTTGAACTACAACCTTTCACCATCAACAGCTCCCAACTGATGTGTGACAGCTGGGAGTTAAATTCCCACAGTGATCTGTGCTCCCATTTGTGTCTTTTGATATCTGAAAGTAGAGAATTTCAGGGAAAAAGGGCTTTCCACTAAGATGACCATAAATCTCAATGTGTTTACAACAGAAGACTGACCAGAAGAGTTTATTAAATCTCTAAAGGATTTGATGTATATCAAACTGTTACATAAAGTCAATACTTTGGAAAGAACTAGACAATAAATACCCTACAAGAGGCAATATTTCTATCACGGAGAAAGCAATCACATAAAGATTAGGAGACCAATTTCAATACTGAATGTCAGTCTGCTGTAAGAAGACATTTATTGTTTTTCTGAGTTATCACAGAGAAGCAAGATAAGCTATAACAATATTCTGAGCCCAGCTAATCATGCTATCAAAGTCAGAAATACTCTTTCACCTCTTAAAAATCACTTTTCCACTTCGCAAATAAAAAGAACAACCTCTTGCAGGTGCAAGGGGAGGGAGGGAAGGAGATTTATCACGGCGTAAAATCCGGGAGCGCTGCCCCTCAGCCATGAACACGGCTCAAGGTCCCTCTGCAGGGGCACCTGGTCTGTGGGTGAGCAGGGCAGGCACCCAAGGGGGAGCCCACCCAAGGGACACCAGCTCTGCCCCAGTGGCTACAGCTGATTCAGGAACCAAAGCATCACCTGGGGACAAAGCTGGCCTCGGCAAAGGGTTTGGAAACTATTTTTAACGGCTGGTAGACGAAGACTTACGACAAAATATCAATATTCTGCGTGGGAAAATGCTTCTTGTTTTACTTCATCCCCTATAAACAGATTTTTTTCTTTAATACTTCAAATTTTTTTAAAAAAAGGAAAATCTCAACCAGTTCAATTTTAGCAGAAGCCAAAGAATAGACATCACTGGGGAAGAGCAGTCTGTGTCAAGTACCAACACACTGATATTCCAAGGGCAACTGCCTGTTTCACTCTTGTTCCCTGTTTTCCCACTGTGAGGTGCTGCCTCCCCCATCAGCATCCTCAGAGTGCCAGCCCTGACCCACAGCCAAACCCAGGCTCTGCCCACACCTCCAAACCAGCTCCCAACCCCCNCCCAAACCATCTCCTACACCCCCAAACCAGCTCCCAAGCCCCCAAACCAGCTCCCACAGCCCCAAACAAGCTCCAACACCCCCAAACCAGCTCCTACACCCGCCGGGCTCAGACACTGAGCCGAGCGCTGGAGCTTTGAACTTCAGCCCTTCCTAACGAGGGCACGTCCCACCAGCACCAGCACAGAGCACAATGTCCTGCCCTCCCAACACTCAGACCGAGGACTGGGAGGCACTGGGCCACCACGGGGACACAGGTTATCCAAGCACCATAAAAGCCAACAAACGTGGACTCGGGCACGGAAAGTGCCAGTGGTGCCCATCATGCTGGCAGGATGAGTCTGAGAGTTTGGGTTTATTTGGCTGCAGCAAGAATTGCAAATTTTAATGCAACACAGGAGCTTAAAGATCTCTGTTGCTTTTCCACGGCACGTGCTCCATCCCCGACACTCCGACACTCAGCAGAGAGCGGCGAGCGCTCCGTGCACAGGCACCAAGATAAGCTCTTCGCAGCAGAGATGAGCTGACAGCCAAAGTGAACACAGCTATTAATAATGACCCCGGTCCAGAAGGGACTCATCAATTATCCTTATCGTCTTCAACTTGTATTTCTCGAAAGATGAAGCCAGCAGATTGGTGCGTACAGAGAAGAAAGGAAATGACACGGAGCTGTTGCTCGTTGTTATCGAGAGCTGAAACACAGCGAGATGAAGGTAATTATCAGCAATTTTAACATGACTGTGCGAGATGCATCGAGGCTGTAACACAGCACGCCAGTGGGCAGGAGGTACAGGAGATACCACACATGATTTTCAATCCAAAACAAACTCCTGATCTCTTGCAGGATCCGCACAGGGGTGCTCAGAGGTCAACATTTTGGGGAAGTGATGCTCATGGCTGCTACGAAGTTCTCAATATGAGCAAAAGATGACCAGATCAGTCAATTTTAGAATAAAAAGCAGTTTTGTGCTTAAGGCCCAGAATGGAGGGCTCAATGGGTTTAGTTACAATTCTGTGGGGAAAAGGAAAGGATCCACAAAGAACTAGCACTAGAGCAGAGGGGGTTTAGAAAGCAGGAAAGGAAGTTATACAGCAAAAATCTAAGAGCCCTCAGCTGAAACTCCTGCTTGTGCTGAATAATCTAACTGGGGACATCAAGTGAGAGTCAGCACATGAAATACATCCCAAAATATTTTGTAAATCCTTTTTTGACATTGAGATGGAACTTAAGACAGGATGGCACCAGAACATGATGTACAGCACCATTGTCTGCTTGATGGATCAGTAGGTTGTGTGACACTCTGTGACAAATTATCTTCATGTTCGAGCTGCAGATTAACTTTCTGGGTCATTTAATAAATTATAGAAAAAGAAGTTATTTGAGGGACAAACTAGAATAGAGTTCCAGTGACATGATACCTCTTGCTGACATTTTTTTGGGGGATTAATGAGAGTAAATGGCCCCTTCTCTGCCTCCTTCTGCAAGGTGGTTTTAATTCCATGAAGAAAGCACTTATATGTTGCCTGGTTTATTGTGGGAAAACTGTGTTTGATGCAGAAGAGTCAAACACCCTGAGGAGGGTTGTGACCATGACATGAACTCACTTTGAGGACTCAGAAGCACTGATTAATTCCATCCTAATGATGTGAAAATACATTGCTATACCAGCACTGTATTTAGACCTGAGCTACACATCAGCAGTAAGGCCCTGCAGCTCTGGGCAGATGCAGCTCCCCAGGGCAGTGGGGTGTGGATGGAGGGATGGGATGGACACTTGGCCAGCCAGCCAGCAGAGAACTCTGCTGCTCACATCCTCTGCCTCCCTGGTAGAGCTGTCCACCACAGTTACAGGCCCAGATTCTGCAGTTTTTTTGGGTCTCAGACTCATGGGAAGGTGTCTAAATGAGACTTGAGATGTTTGGGTAAGGGACTTGTGTTCGTACAAGAACCCTGAGAGCAAGGCAGGACCGACTCCCTGCACCCCCAGTTTGTGTGCAGCCTCAGCTCCCCTGCCTGCAGCAGAGGCACTGGGGGGACAGAGACCCTTTGCACCTCCAGGAACCTGATGGGAGGGTTGTGTGAGCTGCAGACGGAGCATCCGAGTGCCCAAGGGAGCCCAGCTCAGGCAGGATTTGTCTTCTGTCTCCTCTGCACACTCCTGCCTTCTCCTGCCCATGCCTGTGCTCCAACTGCTGTTTATTCTTAGAACAAGAGAAATTAATAACAAGCAAAAAAAAATAAAAAATTAAGCCTTTAAGGGAGAAAAAGATGAAATTCCCTCTGCTTTTGAGCAAGACAGCGGATCCTGTGCAGCCACCACAGGGAAGGGAAAAAAAGACTTAAAATTACCTCTAAGCCTACAAGAGTGGCATATTCATAAAAGCAACTGGCAGGAACAAGCTGAAATTCATTATCATTCTCTTCATAGACTGGCTATAGGAGCATTATTATTATCAAATTCCTCTGAAAACCAAGTAATACCTTCCCCCTCTCTCCCTTTGCTTTGCATACCGTATCCTAGATTAATTTATAGCATTAATCAGAAAACAATTCATCCCTCAGGGCTTGATGGAAATGCCCCAGTGCTGGCAAATGTCCCTGACCCCCACCTTCTCTGGGGGGGTCTCTGAAGGGCTTCTGAGCATCCGTGGCCTTTGACAGCAGAGACACAGTGACACAGTGCAGGGGAGGGTCCCCCCAGGCGAGGGGTTACAGGGCTGAGAGCTGCCTCCAAAAACCTCAGACACTGCACATTGATTTCAAGGGAGATGTGCCAGAGGGAGAGGGGATTCTGCACCCCATGCACTGGGCAGGGGCTGCACAGCACCAGCCTTGGCACAGGAATGGAGAGGATTGTGATTGCTCCCGGAGTGGCTGCAATTTCCTTAACTAAGGAGAGGATAGTTTAAAAAAAAATAAATTTACCTTAAGGCTGAACCGGGCTCTGGCCATTGCCTTTGGCTCTCCTAAGTGTGCCCCATGCAAGGTGAGCCCATAAAGGGTCTGACTGGTGTGTTTGTTCTTTTAGAGGGGTTCACCCTCACCCAAAGGAGGGTAGAGCTCCAGAGCCCACCAGAAAGGTTAAGGGCTGCAGAGGAACACCTGCAACGTGGGTTTTAAAAGGCCTGAAAATTCACTTGAGAAGAGGAGTTAACTCTGCAGAGCCTATTTCTTCACTGAGCCCTCCACTTTTCCCTCGCCCCGTTAAGAATAGTGAGCAGCTTCCCCAGAAGTCACTCTTGCAGTCTAATCGAGCCTGTGCTCTCTAATTGAAGTTAATTGCAGGAAACTGGTGGGAGAAGGGTGGTCTCGGTGAGTGATGCCGGTGGGAGGGATCCACTGAGGTGTGGCCAGCCCTGGGACCGTCCCTTGGCTGGAGCACTGAAGGGCTCTGGCTGCAGATGCTGCATCTCCAGGGAGCAGGGCAGGGGCAGAGGGTCCTTGGGAGCAGCACTGCAGCTCCAGGCACTCTACTGACAAGCAGTTCTGCAGCACGATGCAACTTCTCGGCTGGATGACACTGTAATTCCTCCCAGGAGATCAGCACCAGGCCCAGTGATTCTGCTGCACACCCCTACCCCAGCCCTGACATTTGGGCTCTGCATGGAGAAGAAATGGTTTTATTTCACCTGTTTCCCTAAGAACTCCTCTGTTCTGTTTCTGATGGAGCAATAATCTGCACTCCTATGGGGCTGGAGATGTTCGGTTTCTGAAGGAATTTCACCACGGCTTTACTAGTTTATGGCAGAAAGGAAAAGGCACTTAAGGGGATTTTGTTTGTCACTTGAAAATTAGCCTAGAGGAAAAAGAATCTTCAATTGAAATTTAATTAAAAACTGATGAACCAAAAGCCTTGTAGTGGCTCTATGAAGTCCCACTCTTACAGAAACAAGAACACAGCCCTGATAAGAAGCAAAAAGAAAATAAACACAAGAGATTTAAAGCTAAAACCTAAACGGAAATGGGCCAAACCATAATCCAGTGGCATCAGACCATTGCCAGAGCAGGAATTGTCCCACTGTGCTTACAGAGGGATTTTAGGGGAACTGCTGAGTTGCTCATGCACTCCTGGCAACAGCCCATTAAACTTACTGTCATTATTTCATCCATCTCTGTTGGTCAAGACCTCGTGGCCCTGAGGGGAGGGGACATGTCCCTGAGCACACACACCCCACCCCTGCACGGTCACACACGGCGCTGAGCGGGGTCAGCCTTGTCCCCTTAAATATTAGAGCATGTTCATAAACAGCTAATGAACCCACAAATGAGTGACGACTCGGCACAGGGGGAGGAGAGGTCAGAGTGGTGCTCAGCCACTCCGGTCTGCTGCAGAAAGGGAGAGCAGAAAGTGCCCAGGGTGGTCTGGGGGATGCCACTGGTGTCACTGGAGCTGCTGTGGCTGAGCAGGGCCCCACGCACACGGTCTCTGCACTCACCCAGGGAAGCAGCCGGACGTGACCCGCTGCAGGAAATATCTGAGGCCAGAGTGTATGGCTTCACTTTCCCGGCTGGACCAATTTAATTAACTATGGGAACATTAATTATTGGCTGTTGCCATTTTTATTTCAGGAAAACCAACCAGCATTTCACCATGTCAATATAATGCAAAATAGCCACTAACCCCAGCCTGAGCTCAGGCCCTGGATGCTTTAGATTGATGATAATTTCTTTGCAGCTCTTACTGGCAAAGGACAACTTTTAAAATGGCCCCAAATACCAGACCAGCCAGAGGACTGAAATTTCCTCAGATGCTTAAGACCTCCTGTCTCTCACCCTCCGTAGCAGGTAATATACACTGTTGTACATTTTCTGCCACAAGGGATTTATGAATAAAGCACATTGTTCAAATTAAGCTAAATACAAAAAGAACCGAAGCATTCTGTGACGTGGTATTGAGGCAACTCACAGCCCCCTCCTCCACCTCTGGACTTCCTTTTCTCTTCTGAAAGGCCAGAGGGGTGGCAGGGGGCCCCTGTGCTCCCAGCCCTGGGGAGGGCAGCCACCTGTGCCACCATCGCTGGGACAAGGAGGAATTTCAGCCCCCTCTCCCTGTGGCACTGCCATGAACTCATGTCTCTGTTGCAAACACAAGCCAAGAACTACCGCAATTCTGCAAAGGATTTGGGGACAACAATGTATTAAAGTGAAAATAATCATGAGAATAATTCCATGCCTCTTTGTGGCTCTGATAGTACGGTTAAAACTCTCGGCCTGATTTGAACAACTTCTAACTTGCACAAAAAAATGTTTCAGAGAGAAAGTAAAAGTCAAAACAAAAAGAAAATGGAGAGTCCAGCAGCTCTGTGGTGTTGAAAGCAGCGGGAGGGCGAATCCTCCACTAGGGTGGTTCCTGTGGAATATTTGGACCTGGAAACAGACTGCCCCTGGTCTCTGCCTGCTGACAGCCACCATGGCTCACACAGAGGAAAAGAAACCGGAGTGTCACAGACTGTCACAGGGATCACCGGCAGCCCCCACGCTCCACCCGCACTGTCCCTTCTGAGGCTGCAGAGACCTGTGCAGGGTTTGGAGAGGACCCGGCCGGCTCTCGCCACCTCCCGCACACCTCTCCCACTAATGGACACGGCACAGCCATTTCCCCCAACTCCGGCATTTTTCTTTCCATGATTATCTCCTTTAAAAAGGCACGCACTGGAAATGAGATGCAGAGCCAGCGGGCTCTTTTGAGCTATGGTTATTAGCTGCGTGGAGGATGAAAGTGGTACGACTCCCCAGATAAATATATAGTTCATTAAAAGTGTTCAGGATCACTCTATTCTGCTGATCAAAAGCCTAAATCACACAGTTAGCAACATTAAGGAGCTGTATTCTGATTTGAGTTCTATCTGGATAAAGCCACTTGAGGACTGAGGGAAGCCCAGCGGCGCTGGCAGGGCCGTGCTGGGAGCCCGGCAGTCGCCCCACGGCTCCAGCTCTGATCCCAGCACGTGCAGCCCAAGGCAGGATTTCATCCTGTTTCCAACAACGTAAACCATCGGGGCTGTTTGGGAGCAGCAGCCTGTGCACCCCGCTCAGTGCTCTCTTCCCCAGCCCACAGCAGTCGCCTTCCTCTCACCGGGGTTTTAAACGGGCAATAAACCCAACCAGCACTGCCACCATCCAGAGGTTATTGCTAAAACCACACCTGAGCTGTTTCCAGCAGCGTTCCAGCGGAATGCCGTGAGTTTGGGGGATGAGCACACCTTTGTTCCACAAGCTTCCAACGCTTCAAGAGTGTTTGTGCTAAGGAGAAAGCGGGTTGGAGGGTGCAGGGAGATCGGGGCTGCAGAGAAATGCTCTGGTGGCATGTCTCATCACCTGGCACAGAACTGCTGCCTGCTCACGCTGCATCCAGAACATGCCCAGAGCACCAGTGCCTGGCAGAGGGACTGGTCTGTCCCACCCAGGATGCCTGTGAGCACCGTGGGCTCTCTGTCCTGCTCCTGCCTCAGTGGAAGGAATGGGAACCATCATCTGGAACCACCACCACCAGGTTCTGCCACTGCACACAGCAGAGCCACACTGGCTCCATAGTCACAGGACAGCAGGTGCTCAGTGCCATGGTTCTGGGGTTACTTGAACCAGCAGTATTTAAATCATGCCTGATGAAATACTAATTCTGGAGAACAACTGCACGCTGATTGACTTGGAGCTACCAACACTGACCGAAGGTGATTGTCCCGTCCCTCTTGTACAACCACTTCTTCACAGCACACAGCTTAATATAAACCCAGAAGCCCAGGAAGCCCCTGCGTGACCAGGCTCTGGCTCTCTTGGGCAGAGACCTCTGCAAAGCCCAGCCCAACCTTCTAAGTCTTGGCTCCAAATCTGCCACTCTCCCATTTCTGATCATTTCAAACCTGGCTCAATAAAAGCCATCTGAGGCCGAGGACTTGAATACTGATGACAACCCTTGCATCCAAATGATGTCTCAATCAGTCAATTTTTGAAGACAGCACAAGTCTCTCATTCAGCTTCAGGCTTTGCCAAGGACACCGCAGAGTGCAGGCGATTTGCTCCTCGGAAGGTGCTGAAGGACTGCTGGGTCCCACAGCACCTCTGCCAACCTGGTGCCCTGCTAAAACAGGGCTTGCTCCTCTTCCCTGCCTGCCCTCACAGCACAAGCCCAGCTCTTCGACAGCTGGACGTTCCTGCTCACTCCACAGCCCCTCCCGTGGGAGTGGGACAGCCCAGAGCTGCAGGAACTGCTGCATTTGGGTGCCTCATAATTAAACAACAGCTTTGCTAATCCGCAGCAGGAGAGCAGCAGTGGGAGTCGGCTGCTCCCCACTTCCCTCTCCGGGAGTTTTCGCCCAGGCACTGACAAATTAAACTCGGCACCTCCTTTGACTAAGATGGATGGCAAGTTTAAATGATATCCACTGAACAAATGGCTGATTTGTGTATTCTTCCATTCAGGATTAGGCTAATAAGATGTTCATTTATGGATCTATTACCCAGTCATTTAACTGCTTAAAAAAAGAGGACTGGGCAAATTCCACCATCCAGGAATTGATTCCTGTCTTTTTAGGCCACACTTTAGTGGAGGGTTTGCAAAGGTAATTTAATGGGACGTATCAAAACATTCATTAAGCTGACATAGTACTTTGAAGTATGTGAGGATGACTGGGGTGCTTGAAGCCTCCAGGTTTAAGGCAGCCCTGCCTCTCCTCACCTGCCTTGTGCTGTGCCTCCTGGAAGGATGCATGGCCAGGGTGTTTTAAACCGAGAAGTGCAAAGGAAAACTGAAGCCAGTCACTGCTGAGCATGCCATGGGGGCTCCCCCTGCCCTTTTGGGGACCCCCAAGATACAACAACCTGGTGCAGGGCTGTCCCCAGGCAGAGCAGGTCCCAACTGCTGCGCGCAACTGCAGCGTCACCTCGGGGGCAGATGAGCAGCCGTGGAGAGCGCACAATCAGTCACATTGGACTTTTCCAGCAGCATCAGCATTGGCCTCTTTTATGCCTCTCATCAACAGGAGGGATGAGGCACTCGACCTGGGGCTGTGGCATTCTGCAGCTCATCTCCTCGGGTCCTCGACTCAGAGACTTCTGGAGACAGGAGGAAACCACACAGAAGATTTCCTTTTACCGCAAAGATTTGCAGTCACTACATCCACACCCAGTCGACGGAGGCTGCGTGTCTGGATAAACAAACCAGCACTCTGGCATCTGTGAGGCCAGCCGCTGGGCTGGCATTAATTCAGGCATGGGGGAAGGCTTTCTGCTTGAATTAAAATAAAAAGCATCAGCTGTCTGGTTCTGCTAAATTAAACCAGGAAATAGCTAAAGACACTGGTACTTAGGCTGCTGTCATTAGGATCCAGCAAGAACAGGCATTTCTGCATGAGGCAGCTCCCTGCTGCCCTTTGCTTCCTGGCCCTGTGCCGACGTTCCTAACTCACTGTCAAGGTGCTCGTCCACCTGCCAGGGCTGGAGGTAATGGCTTTGCCCAGTGCTGCTGCAAGGTGACAGAAACCTCCTGGCTGAACTCTTCGGGGCACCAAAGACGGAGCATTCACACCCCCTGCACCCCTCACTCGGGGAACAGCTCATTACCCAGGATTTTGGTAACGCCGCTGAGCACTGGAGGCAGGAAAACAATTATCTTCCAGCCTGGATTTACCAGCGCTCTTGTCCACTTGCCTCACTGAAGCACAAGCTCTAATGGAGCACTTTACTGTGTGAGATCACTGGTGCCTTCTGGAGACAGAACAGGAGGGCACACAAGAGCTCTTAATTTATACTTCATCTACTGGGTCTGAGTTAATTTAACAGGTCCCTACATTCACCTACTGGGTCTTAGTTAATTTAACAAGTCCCTACATTCATACGACAAATTATCTCTCCAGAAAGCTGTGCTGGTGCCAGGACACAACCGTTCGTTTAATACACCCACCGCACCATGAAAGCCCGTCTGTATGTGCTGTTGTGTGCCCCACACTAACAGAAACTCTCATGCACATTCGTGCTCTTTTCCCTCTCCGTGATGTGCCCTTTCCAGCAGACAGTTAAGAAGAAAGCACAAACGTACCCTCCAGAAGTCTGCGTTCATCCAGTGACGTGCTTTCTTTCCTGCCTGCTAAGGCTGGCCGGGGTGATGGGACTGAGCACAGGGCCAGGCACAGAGAGCAGGGGACAGAGCCCTGTGCCCCAACAGTGCCCTTCAGGGGCACCCCACGGTGCTTCCCCAGGCCAGCAGCCCCTTCCCAGCACAGCCCTGGGAAAAACCTTTCCCAGGCTGGTTTCCATCCCGCTTTCAGAGACCAGTGCAGAGCCCTGGGCTGTGGCGGAGTGAACGGCTCAATCCTACAGTCATCTCTCTCTTTTGCATAATGCATTTAGGAGTGGTTCTATTTTTTATTGCGGAATAATATGTCTGGCTTATATATTGGCATCTTTGTGATATACTGACATTTCGTGCACATTCGCTGCTCACCCCAGGGAAAGCTGGTAACTGAATATCATCATGACCCTGTTTCACGGTGCCAATTATGATCTTTCCCAGGTACTACTTGCTTCATTATCTGAGCGAAGAGTTTTATCTTACCCACCAGCCAAACCTTCTGAATTCGCAGCTGGGTAGATATAACCTTGGATATTTAGCTCAGCCTAAATGGCAGCTAATATTCCTCTTAACTGGTGCTCTTAAACAGTTTCATCCTATCGTTGTTAATCACATTAAAAGGTATTGGATATATAATTTCCTTTAATTATGTGAAAATATTGGTTGCTTCCTTTCTTTGGAGCCTTATGCACAGAGCAGCAGTGATTAATGCCAGGAGTTTCAGAAGGCAGTTGGAGAAAGCTGCTAATTGTTGATTTATGCCCTAATTGGAAGACACCTGTTTTGTTTTTTTTCCCATCCTTTTGATTTTTACTTTCTGTTTGAGCCCAAAATTATTCCACGTGTCATTACATTAATCGATACATGTTTTGCCCTTCACAAATCTGCCTAATTGCTTTTCTCATTTAGACAGTCGTTTGCTAACGAACACTATCACCCACTAATGTGTATGGGAGAACTTCCATGGGGCCCTGAGCAGATGTAGAAGGGGGAAGGCATCAAGTCCATCGTTACAGGTTACTCCCCCACAACACACATAACCCACAAGGGCTGGGGTTTCTGACTATGACTCCTGAGTCTTTTTTTTGTTTTGTTTTTTTCAAGCCACGAATGACACGGAGCCTTCTGTGACACTGTAATAGGAAGTGCCTGAAATGACAAATTAGGAGAAAGAGTGTTTGTGACAGTGATAAAGGGAAAGTTTAAGGCTTGTATTTAGATAAATTGGCTGGAAAATTTGATCCACACAGTCTTTCAAATACGATTATACAAACATAATTTGCATAAATATTATAATTAAAATTCTGCCTATGGCATAATAAAAAAGGGAAAATAGTATTAAATGATCAAGGGATTTGAATGTTTGAAATATCACTGTGTGATGTTTCATGCTATCCATTAAATACGTAATTTATTGCAAAATCTATCAAAGCAAAAGGAAATTAAGTCAGATAAGGCTGCCTTTTTATTTTGCATGGGTTTTTTTCTGAGGATATCGTTCCTTTCAGAGCACATTTGATTTTTCCAAGGTACTAACTCAGAGTAATAATAACTCTGGATCTGCTGTAGAGCTGTGGCTCTCCTGGTGCTGTAAGTGCAGCACACACTGACGAGCAGCTCGTGGTAATGGGCCAGGACTTGCTGTTCTCGGGTGGGAGCCCCATCCTGCACCCTGCTCTGTGCCACCTCCTGGCACCTGGAACTGCTGCACAGAGCCTGTGGGCAGCCTCGGGTGTCACTTGTGTCACCAGGCTTGCTGCTGAAGTGATGTCCTGTCCCCAAGGGCTGGGGCAGCACGTGCAGACCTGGGGAACCCATTCCAGGTGCCAGCACCCCTCCCCTCCAGGTGTGAATCCACACTGGAGCACTGTTATTTCCAGATGCCTTTTCCAGGCAGGCTCTCCTGCCCTGCCATACGCTGACACATTTCACACAAACAACAGATTGCTGTGCTGCTGAGCCCGCCTGGCTTTGGAACACACAGTCACGGGCTGCTGTGACTCCTCAGTCGCTGTTTTCCTCTGCCCACGCTGACTCCCACAGCCCCTGGCAACCTGCTGGCTTTTTCTCTGTGCCCCCATCACCTCCCTTTGCCCTTGGCACCACAGCACCACCTTCACTCTGCCATGTCTCCCACAGGGTTCTCGTTAGGAGATGTTAACGAGGGATGGCAGGCAGTGTGACGGACTCGAGCAGGATGTGGAATCAGCAGCTATTGATCACACGTGGCAAGCACTAAACATGGTTCTCAGCACCCAACCAAGCTAGTGGACAGCAGCAGCTGATGGACACGGTCACTGGCTGGACAAGTGACTCCCCATGTGCTCCTAGGACATGACAGACACTGGTGCCCTCCCTCTGCAGTGCCCAGATCCCTCCACCTGGCTGAGCCCGTTGTGCCCACAGTCACCTTGTGGCTCCTGCCAAGGAGAAGAGGAACCTGCACTCACAGCACGACCCCCCCACTCAGAGAGCAGATGGGGCTGTTTATTCTCTCTCTTGCCTCAGCCTGGTAGAGACCAAAGGATGAAAGGGACAAGGAGGAAATGAGCTTCAAAATGCACAGGGTAATACCCTTCCTTCTCAGCCGCTGCTTTGTCCCTGCCACTGCGAAGATCTCTTGAAAGAAACCGGAAAGAAAAATAAGACAATAAAGGAAAGAAAACTTAAGAACAGTTTACTGGAGCGTTTAGACTGCTGCAAGGTATGTCGACCCGTTGATATAAATCCTCCACTTTCTCCACCTCCAGGCCTGCAAACAAGGCAGACTCGCCCCTAATGCCGCTTCCGCTGCCGAAAATTTGTGACATCAATAAAACCCTGGTTTGTCAGCACAAATGGAATTTTAAATTGAATTCTTATCAAATTAGCCTTTCATCAAGGTCGTGCAATATTGTGCGAATAACCTTTTCCGAGGCTGTGTACATGGCTGCTGCCAGAGGTGAGAACGACACAAATTCTAATGAGATTACTCAGCTGGAGCACTCAATAACAGGCGGTGGAGGAGCCGGGGTGACATCAGGTTTAGCGATAATTTAAGTGAATGGCTCCAGCACTGCTCGGAGCGCAGCGCTTCGCCCCCATCGCAGCGCTGAACCCACGCGTGCAGCGCCTCTCTCACGGGGCTCAGCAGCCCCAGAGCAGCCCCAGCTCCAGCACACCAGAGCCAAAGAGCATTTCCCGGAGGAACGGGGATGAACTGGAAATGCATCCCCTCTGCTGGCTCCCCGGTGCAATAAAAATTCCCTTCGTTGCGGGTGAATGGTGTTTTGCAACAGCAGCTGCAGGGGTTTTTCCGTCACCTTGCGCCTGATCACCAAATTTGTGGGGAAAACCTGTTTTCCAGCATGAGGAGCTGGGCAGGAGCTCAGGGGGTCTCAGATGAATGAAGCAAGGGCGCAGTGGCTCCAGGCAGAGCCCATATCCCTGTTGGACACTTCTCTCGGCATCCCCCAGCCAGGGATGCTGAGCAGGGTGCCAGGAGCGGGTAATGCTGCCCCAGCACCCGCTGTGCCAGCCCCGGGAGCTGCAGGATCCATCCAAGGAATCTGTTCTTGCCATGATGGAATAATCCTAATAAACAAGTATGAGCTGCTGCTGTCCTTTTGGATAACGTCTTCTTGCAATCAAATATGTAGATCAAATTACACAATTGAGAAATAAACTATCCAGCTGCTAAAGCCTCCTTCCCAAATAACAAAATAGCCGCGTATTTGTCAACTCCAAAAAATATTTCAGCAAACATAATAGAGAAGATAATGGTAATTAGGCTGGTATTTTATGCCATAACGCTCTTGAATGCCTACAAAAATACAATATTTTCAGCAAAAGATAATTGAAAAGATTATTTGGCTTATCTAAAATAAGTTTTTCCAAGTCTCAGCACATCTGCTACAAGAATTCCTGCAGCCACATGGTGCAACACTGCGGGCTCAATGGACTGTTCATCGCTTCAAGAAAGAGGTGGATCAAGATGCAGAGAGTTTGTTGGTGACGGCTCCCTTCGGCAGGAAATGGACATAATCACTTTTTCTCAGGCCCGTGGAAAAGTGGAAGTGACTGAACACATCCAGGAAAACAGCAGCCAGCAAAGGTGGAGTCCCAACTGCTCGGGTGCAGTGGGACAGCCCAGGGCAGCCTCCCGCGTGGGGCACCGCAGCGCATCGGGCGATCCACTCACACGGGAACAGGGGGATGTAAACCCAGCGCTCTGACACCTCCCCGAAAACCTGCACGGTCTGCTCTCTGTTGCTAAGTTACCTGTTCCTCTGTCTCCGTGCAGATCCCTCCAGCACCGCACGCGGGGCGCCTTTCGCAGATGCACCTTCGGCGCCCACTTCCAACGACAGCCCCAGCGGAGCGTTTGTTTTCAGCACATGCTCTTGCTGTTGGGATCTGCCAGGTGGAATTGAAAGCCTCTTTCCATCTGGAGGAGTTTTGGCAGAGGGGGAAATCCAAGCTCGGCTGCTGTGTAGGGAGACTTCAGCTGGCCTGGAGTCTCTGTGGAATAGCTGGACTATGCTAGGAACCCTCTGCACACGTCAGGGTGATATGCATGGAAGGAAAGGCTGTAATACCTAGAATGGAATCCGGTCTCTAAAGTGATGAGTAATGTTTACTGACAGGCATGGTTTGTGTGTCCAACTAGGAATTATTTATGTATAGAGAAACCAATGGTCCTTGGACATGTGTCCATACTCAGGTCTATAAGAATCACAGCCTCTGATACAATAAAGTTCCCGTTCCTGTCCCTGTCCTGTTTTCGGAACAAGACGTGTCATTTCTTTGACCCACCTCCGACTTTACGACGACAGGCTACAACATCACTACTGATGCTGAGGGAGCCTGTGGCACCCAAGGGCTGCAGATGCAGCCAAGGGAAACGCAGCAGTTCTGAGAATATTCTGACATTTTAAAATTGAGCATTTCAAATCTGAAGGTCCACAAATTCCTCGTCTTCATTCTTCCCTGCCTGTCCCCCTCCCCAAATGCTCCAGCTCCAGGCAGACTGAGCAGCACCTTTTGCTTTTAACTGGGTCTGTACAGTGCTGTGGTGTTGGCGCTGGTGGTCCCTTCAGCTGACAAGGGAGGGGGGAAATGTCTTCATGCCTTCTTTTGGGGGCCCTCAGTGCTCTCAGTGCTCTCTCTCATGTGGATGTGTCCTACCACCCCAGCTACCTCGGCTGCACTGCACCGTGGCCATAAACAAGTCTTTCTGGTGAGCACCCTGGGGTGATTCCATGATGCAGCATTTTTATCAGTCTCAGAATTTCTATAAATATTTACTCCTGTTCAATCAATAATTGTGACTGATTGAGCAGATTCTGGAAAAGAAAATGGTTTTATGTGGGCCCTGGTAGGTTCAATCTTCAGTGCTGCTGGGAGACAACCCCGTAACACCACAAGAGCAGTTGGTATCTGGTTTAAAAGGCAGCGAAGCATAGACCAAGAGAGAGGCAAAGGGGACAGCGCTCTACTCCATTCCTCAGCATCTCATTATTGCAGGGCAGAAGCCCAGAGCTGGTCTTCTGCAGCCTCTCACCCAGAAGCTGCTCTGCTGGTTCTAACTGGACTCCTGGCATGAATCAGGTTTGCCCATGTGCTGAAGGGCCCATCGCCCGCATTCAATATTCAAAATACACTAAGCACAATGTTTGTGAAAAGTGTCAAATGCAATAATATATTCCTGCGTTTAACTTCAGGCTACCCCCTCCCGACAACCACACTGAAAAGTGTTAGAATTGGACAAGATTTCCCAGGAGTAAAAGAAATCCGTGTTCATATACTTATAAAGGCTGACAGGTGAACAAACTCTTCTACAGGGCAATTGCAGATGCTCTAAGTGACATTTTAAATTCTTAAGAATTTTCCATTTGCAAATAGAAGTTGCCTTGCAAAATGACAAGCAAACCAAGTAGACTTCCCAGAAACTGGTCCTTTCTGTTGCCTTTCAATGGTTTTATTTTCCATAAGAGAAAAGAAGCATCGGTGGTTGGGCAAGGGGGGAGGAAAGGCCGCTTGGAAATGGACTTTTGCATCTATTCATTTTAATCATTTATGGAAGAGTAATAGGCCAGATACAGCACTAATTTTTATTGTAAACAACTCTGGGAACATATTTTACTCAGAGCTCTTAGCACAGAAAACAGATTAACTGGAAAAGCTAATGGTATAGAGGAGTATAAATATTTACACAAGCGTTTGATTAAATCCTTTATTAACAGGTCAAATTTCCTCTCAATTTTTCACCTTTTGGTATGAGATTTTTAATGGTTTTAGACCTTTCCAGGGTTTAAAAACTCCTCAAGGGAGGGGAGACAGCCCCCTAGGACCCCAGATCTTGTTGCTGTTGGCACTCATGAAACAGGATATTTTCAGCATAAATTCCTGTGCCCCTACATGGGACATGATGTCCCAGAGAGTGAAGAGAAGCCAAGGGGATTTTCACAGCAGAAACCCCAAGGCTGTGTTGCTGTCCTTGCACTCCCTGACCCCATGGCAGGTCCAGCCCCCACAGCCTGTGCAGCACTGGATGGGACAGCAGGTACCAGGAGCCTCTTCCCAGAACACTCTTTTCATCCAGCAGTGCAAACATTCCCCATCTCTTCCTCATCCCTTCTGTTTCTCATTTTACCATACATAATCCTGAAGTTAATAATGATCATCAAACACACTGAAGATCAATACCTTCCAAAAATCTCTGAAAACACATTTTAGTTCAAGGCGGAGGAGGTTGCTCTGGGGTCCTACTATAGTTTTACAGCCTTGAATTTAATGGAGAGCATTTTAAGTCAAACCAGATACTCAGACAGCAGAGAATGAAGGTCTGGCCAAACTCAATACATCAACTCTATGATTAAGTGGATTCAGTAGCCTGCTCAGAAACAGGGTAAAGAGTGTGGTTTGTACTCATCAACTTTCCATTTTGTCCATCCAGTTTAAAAAAATCCCAAAAAACAACAAGATAAGATTGTGGGAAATCGCCACCTCAGGTCACCGAGGAATTTCCCATTTAACACAGCTGTGATGAACATCTCAGGCTGTCCCACTGTCACAGCTCCTCATCCAGCTCAACCTGCCAGTCCCGCCTGTGTCCGAATGGATGCCGTGAACACCCGGCCCTGCTGGAGGCAGGGCAGAGCTGGGCCACACTCCAGGCTCCCTGTCCCCTGTCCCAGCAGCCCTGCAGCACCCACCCACCCACACTGCAAGGATTTCTCTCTACAGAAATCTTGCCCTGAATGGGAGCAAGTGGAAGGCTGCACCTTGGACAGGAAGAGGTCTGTGGGACCACATCCTTATCAGCATCACCAGTGATGTCTACCTGGCAGCTCAGAGCCAAGGACAAGGTGGGCTTGGTTCCCCTTCTCCTGCTGCTCCAATCTGCCCCCAGTCAGTCGAAGGTGCTCGTTTCCCACAGACCTGGAGCAGAGATGATTTACCCCAGTGACAGCTCCCACCCTGCAGATGCTCAGATAGCCTGTCTCCTATCTCATGGCTCTCCAGTCATGCAGATAATTCTGTTCTTAATTAAACAAATACCACGATGACAGCTGGGAATTAGCAGCTGTAGTTTGACCAAGGAAGTATGATACCTCCTTTAATTAAAAGAAAAACCCTCAAAATTTCCCTAATGAAATCTCCACTCTGATAAGATGGAGCAGCTATGAACTCAGAAAGCAAGACATAACAGAGAAGCACAGTGATTCAGTCGATGTAATTTCCTTGCAGGAAAATACTTCAACTATCAGGAAAAGAAAAGAAGCTGTGGAAGTTGCAAGAAGTCAGCTTTCCAATTGATTTTCAGCTTGACTTTGTAGAGTGTCATTCCCAAGTAATGACTAGGAAAATCAGCAGTATCCCAATTACAGCCAGGAGTACTAACCACTGGAGGTATTGAACTTAACTGTGACAGCTCAGAGTGTGTTACACAATATCTTTTATTTCCTAAAGGAGGCAGGGATCTGCAGCAGAGGATATGAGGCAGCCAAAGATTCAAATCTGTTTTGTTGTTTTTTTTTTAATATCGGCTCCTTTGCTCACCTCAGAGCTACCCAATGTATTTACATATTCTGACACACCAGACTGGCTCCCTTGATAGATAAAATATGCAACTCTATTTAAAGATAGAGAATCTCTCTCTGGATTTTTCTCTAAATAACATCAGATACATTAAGAGACTCCCACTGGTGTAAAATCTCCTCTTACTCATTCAATTTTTAACACTGCCCCTCTGGAGCCAGCCCCTAAAACGTTTCTCACATTGGGCAAGGCAGCACTGTGCCAGCCCTTCTAGACCAGGACCAGGACCAGGACCAGGACCAGGACCAGGACCAGGACCAGGACCAGGACCTCCTCTGTGGCCAAAGGGCAAGGACAAAGCTGGAGCATCCCGTACCTGCCGCACGTCACCACCATCACACCTGCCTTTGGCACCAACAGAAGTGGCTCCTCCAGCTCCTCCCCTGCAGCACAATGCTAATGCAAGTGGCCACATTGTGATTATTAGCCAGTGGTTCAGAAAAACGACCAGAGCAGAGACCACTGGGAGCTTGTGCAGAGTGGCCAAAGACAGCAATTACTGCAGAGCTCAGGCTGCTGCCATTTGAAATGGGGCTTTTCTCAATCTTTTGCAGTCTTAGAAAATTAACATTTGCCTCCAGACAATCATTTCACAACAAATTTGGAAGAAGATACATACTGCCTTTGATGTCTTATGGACTCTGGGGTTTGCCATAGGAAGTAAATACAGAAGTGGAAACTGGGTCAGGTTACTAAGGACAAGTGTAACAATAAGACAAATATACAAGGACAAACCAAGGAAACCAGCAGGGACAAAATTAACAGTAGAAAGCCAGAATAACCACATTTTTCCATTGTCCATGGGCAAGAGAAAGCCTGGGTGATGCAGAAATGGGGCAAGTGCCCTGCTGGAAAAAGGGGCAGCAAAGACAGGATCCCATTTGCCTGTAGGTAGCCTGGGCTTGCTGAGTCCCACTGAGCTGCTTGCCCAAGGCCACCCCTGAGCCACACTGGCAGAGGTAGGGGGGTGCCAGGGACAGAGGAATCAGCTGGGCCACGGTCACCCCTGAGGCTACACCCAGGCGGTACCAGGAGGGAGGAAATGGTGGCTTTTATTGAAATTGTTGTTTTGCAAAAAACAGTCTCTGCTGAAAATCATCTGTAAAAGATGACACTCAGCTGGTACAAACTGATTTAGATTCAGGAACTTTGACTGAGCACCACATATCATTGCAAGATCAACTCTTGACCCCCGTGGGGTGGCAGAAAGCCCCATGTGACCACCAGGCTGTGACTCTCTCTAGGGACTACACACGTTTCCAAAAGCAGGAGCATACGGTCCACCCTGTTTATTGTATATAACCACATACTAATAGCACCCAGGTTGTGCCTGGAAGAACCACTCTGCTCTGTAAAGCACATTCCTGGCCATGCAAAAGGTGTCTGCACGCCTTAGCAGCACAGGCACCCTCAGTGCCCGTCCTGCCTCAGGTCTGCACTGTGACTTCCCACACCAGCCATCTCCCTGAGCCTCCGCCGTAAGCACCGCGCATGTTCCCGTCCTCTTTAGGAAGCACTTGGAGACCTGGTGCAGCAAAGCACTGTTTGAGAACTGAATTGCCTTTTGATCATCAAAGCGCACACGCTTAAAACCAGATCAGTAGGATTAGGGCATGGGCCAAACCAGAACTCCCCAGCGCTCAGCAACCTGGCTCTGGCACAGAAACCCCCGTCCTTTCGTGTGTTCACCAAAGGAAAAGGGAGGGAAAATGAACCTGCCGGCAAGGCTGCTGTACCACAGCAAGGTCAGCCTTCGCCCTGCCATGGGGAGAGGCTCCAGCTGTACAACCAGCCCCACCGTGGTACTCAAAGGAGGACAGGCCCATTTATGAGGAATGTTTCTTTTCCTAAAACAAACCATTCTGGCATCAGCCTTTCCCAACAAATGCCAAGGTTTGCACAGCAATAGCAACAACCAGGGTAGAGGACTGGGCTGCACTTGGCTGACTGGGGTTTGTTGGCAACTAATCACTCAGCTGAGGATTCCCAGGGGTTTGCTGGCAACTAATCACTCGGCTGAGGATTCCCAGGGATGCACAAGATTCAGCAGGAGAGCTCCCTGAAAGGCCACTGGCAACAGCCCCTTTTGCCCAGATTTCCCTAGCAGGGCACACACAGCTGCTTGCTGGGGCCAGTGGGGCCAGTCCCTGTCCCAGCACTGGGTGTGGAGCCAAAACACCACAGAGCACCCCCAGAACCAGCATCACTGTTCAGCTGGAACTTGATAAACCAGTCTTCATCCTATCTTCTTTTTCTTTTGTTTGTTCCTTTTATGTTTCTGTTGTTTGTTTCTTCAAAATGACCTACTTTGCCCAGCAGAGGAGCTGCAGATGCGCTCACCTCTAATGTTCTTTCCTTCCTTCCCTCCTGCTGGAGCTAAATGAACAGAGGCCCAGGGGCTCTCCCAGGGCTCAGCTTTTATCTTGCTTAGTCATGCCACGGATGGTACAATGGGGCTGTAAGACCAGGGGAGAGCCTCTTTCCACCTTAATGAGGCAAAAAATTACTGACATTAATAACTGGAGTTGTTGAGAGAAGCAATAGTTAGCACTGTGCTCCCAGCCCTGGCACCCGGCTCTCTCCATCCCCATGTGCCAGCAGGGCACGGCACTGCTGAGACACCAGGATGGCAGCACCTGGCTCGTGCCAGTGCAGGTGACAGCACTCCATCCCTGGCGTCCCCACAGCCTGGCACCAGGCACCTGCAGCCAACAGAGCAAGCCACTGCCAGGCTCCCTCTTGGCTGTGTCCAGCCGGGGCAGAGGACAGAGTTGTCCCTCCTAAAGCAGGGAGCAGCAGTGCCCACACCACTCAGCTGGCTCCGAACCAGGACCTGGCAGGGGCAGCAATGCCCACCGAGGGCAGGGGCAGACGTACCCTGCCCCAGGCAGCTCCCCAGGGATGGAGCAGCTTCACACCACGCTCGTTACCCTTTGTGTATTCCAGCACTGTTTGCTACGGCACACACGGAATCGCGGTGATGGATTATTTATGAGACATAAATATTAATCAATACGAATAAATATTTACGCATGCATAGAGAACAGCAATGGATGATGGCCACTGAGTGGTGGTGAATGTCCTTGCACTCGGGGACTTGGCAAACAGTATAAATACATCAACCAGACATACAAATATACTCCCTCCCTCTCTGGGGCTCAAATACCGGGTGTAAACACTCAGCACTAATATCAACTACACGACAAGGCTTTTTTAAAACCACAGTGCCATAAAACCTTGTGATTCCGGGGGCTGCAGAGGTAAATGGGATTTGAAACTGGCCAGACCACCCCATATGGGGGGCTCAGGGGATGGGGCTCAGGGGATGCTGCTGAACCGACACCAGTGAACCATCCCTGCAGCAGGACTGTCCATCAGGCAGGGCACAGTCAGCCACGGCACAGGGCAGGACTTTCCTGCCACAGGATATTTACCAAAGGAAGGGGAAGAACCAACCAAGCTGAGAATCCTTAGAAAAACTGAATGTCAAAGAGAAACAAGGGCTCATAACCACCGTGGGAGCTGTTGGTAATCAGTATGTGCCACCATATGTTTTAATAATTTCAGATTTCTCACATGTCTCTAGGGAACCTCAGAGGGGTTTTCATGCTCTTCACTCAGTTTTCAAACTTATGGTTGTTCTCATCAATAAAAGATTCGGTTTACTCACTGTTGCAGCCACATAACAAAAACCAGGTGCAGCTATGTAATATTTCTCTTTAATTACTATTTGTTGCATGAAAAAGAAGAATTAATTACTCTGTGTTGTTAGAACAGGATGAACCACCTACTAATTACAAACTTGATTTTCATTCAGGTGATGCTGTGCAATATTCTATTAGTCCAAGTAAATATCAACACCAGTTTTAATCACTTTTTGTCTTTCTCCCCACATGAAACAACTACCTGATGGGAGCAGACAGATAAATTACAGAGTTACAGTTCTTTCCTTTCATGCACCTGGTCCAGAGACATAAAACACTTTCTCTCCACAACCTTAGAATGAAAGAGTTTTCATTGTCTCCCCACTCCAGCTATTTTCTCTAGTCAAGTTTGTTTTTATGACTTACAGGTGGAAAGTGTGAATTCAAGGAAAACATAGTCTTCCATTATTTATTCATACTATCCTTCAAAGTTACCCCACTCAAGATTCCACAACCATTTCTTTATTTTAACTCTGTGCACGCATGAATGGATGTGTCTGTTAAGAGGTCTTCCTGACGGTCAATTTTTAATTCCTGGCAAGGGTCTGATGCCCAAACCTTACAGAAAAAGAAGAAACTCACAGAAATCCCTATCCACAAAGGAGTTGTGTTAGCACTTACTGAATGCCAGTTTGTGACGAGATGTGCAGAAGGCTCCAGTGTTCCTAAATTATGCATGGCTGCGCATCCAGCAGATCCTTTGCTTTATTTGCAAGAGTCTCACTTGCCAGAGCACTCCAGGGAAGGAGGAAAGGCTCCTGTCAAAATGAATACAGTCAACCAGAGAAAGGGGATTTCACCTATTAGCTGATCAAGTTTCTTTATTCTGGTATTTTTCCTCTCTCCCTCTCCCCCAGCTCCGTTTCCACAGCCCTCTGGGATGGCAGGGACAGGGAGTGCAGGCTCCACTTGCAGCTCATGATGGGAGTGATGGCACTGGGACATGTAGGAATCAATCACACCCACACGTGGGCATCCCCTGAGCATCCCAGTGCCACCTCTGCCACACGCCTGGCACAGCACGGAGCCCACGCGGGGCCCATGAGCCACCCAGCACCCCTCCTGCTAGTGTGGATTGAAACAAACCTGTTCAGGGAAAGAACAAAAAAAACAACCAAAAAAATTTAAAAAGAACAAGAAAAAAACCCAACAGTACTTGGAACCTCTCAAATTGTTCCGTTTGCACTTCATTGGAGAGGGGACTGGCTTTGAAGCATTTCTGATTTTGAAGTTAACTGTGCTGTTAGTTATTGCTCAACCCATCTGATGGTACAAGCCTGACCCTCGTGCTGGGCAGATATCAACATTCATGTAAAACACAATCAACTAAAGCACTGATTGAGCAGAACAGAAATTATTTTCCTACCACATTGGAACAAAATCTAAAACTCCAAGAAATGCCAATAGAGCAGGGGAAACCCAAGCAGTCCCGCTGATAGTCTGAAGGACGGTATAGATTAATTGCAGCTCTCCAGTACTGGGGACTGTAACCCATGAATCCATAATCATCAGAGACAACTGCTGAACACAACAGCTGCTCAGGCTCCCCATTAAACATATTTATTGTGGTGGCAATGCAGAAAACAGACACTGCTTTACAGAGAGAGTTAAAAAGTGATACCATTTGCAACACACACACACACGCATTAAACAACCATAAAGCTCCCCCCTGCACGGCACAGCATTGTAATAGATGTTGGCATTATGTCAGGAAAAGCAGTTTCCTGGATTCAGCCACATTAATGTTCACCCTAATGAACTCTCTGGAGGAACTGTCATAAATGACAGAATATCATAAAAGAGCTTCGCCGCCAATAGAGGCCGGCGAGAGCAGAGACTCTGATTACATCCACGAGACGAGCTCAGAGCTGTGATGTTCCGAGGCAAGGCAGTGATATTTCTGGTTTATCAGTTATTCATTGGGTTAAGCTTGCTGCTTTTATCTCTGCAGTAGCATTTGAAGTAGGATTCATGGAAAAGAACTTTAAAGATGTCCTCCAAAGTTATTAGAGATAATAATTGAAATAGTTCTTTTGCCTGACAATAAAGCCAATGGCTAAAATTATTCAAGCTTTTAAAAATCAGATAATAAACTAAGTTTCTTCCCACCGGTAATCAGCTCATTTCGTTGCAAAGATCTTAATAAATTCAACTTGGTTAACTCCAGTCTTAGTAGAGGAGGTTATACAGTGGTGTGTAGTTTATTTTTTTGGGGGGGGGTTTGTTGTTTTAGGGGTTTTTTATTAAGTTGTATAGATGTTAGGGAAGAGGGAGAGAGATGGGAGCACAAGGGAATATTTCTTTCTGTTCAGTTGCTACTTTTAACCTGCTCAGGGAAGTTCACTCACAAGAAAGAATTTACCCTCAAACGCACACAGGTCTCAGGAGCTGGGACCATTCCTGGGTGAACGGCCTACACAGCCAGTCCTACCTGGTGATGAGAAGTTCCTCCCCTCCATCACACCATTCCCGTGTAGGGAATGGCAATCAGGCTTGGACATTCACAGTCCACTTACAGCTCTGACAACCACTCTTTCTGTGGTGACATCCAACCAACAGAGAACTTATTACAGCAAGCAACTAACAAACGTAACAAATCACAGACTATTTTCCACTTCATTTTGGGCATGTAGGTACATGCCTTCCCATCCATAGGGATTGTTATCCAAGGACAGCTGCATTTCTACATTGGTTGCACCTCAGACAGACCTTTTCCCTTCTCCTGTCTTGCTTCATTCCTTTCTCAGTGCCTCCCTGCCTAATTTCAGCTTGTTTTGCTGGTTTCTGCCTCCTTCCCTCTCCAGCCCACAGCTGATCACAAACAGAGCACGCGGGATTTCAAGTCACACTGTCAAACCCAGGGTAGTGGAACAACTCTGTAATTAGTCCAAACCAGCTCCACCATTTCTTCTGGCAAAGAGTGAGTTTATATAAATTGCAACTGAAGTCTCGTTTCCAGAGGAACAGACACTCAAGTTTTGGATCCAGGCTCCAGCCCCCAGGCTCCAGTGCCCTCCTCCCTTGGAGCACGATGGAGCTCACCCAGCAGAGTGCAGGGAAGAGCAGCCTGACACAGAATAATTTCCCCATCCTTTCCAGGGCCAGCGAGGGACAAGACACCAGATGTGCTGTGCTTCCCACTCCCACCCAAAGCCAATAAGAGCCCTCTGCACCCAGGACCTGCTGGGTTCAATTAAATCAATGCTCTGCCTCCCCTGCCCAGCACGGTGCCAGCAGCGCAGGTGCAATTCCCACCCTCCTCCTGCCACAGCTTTCCAGAAGAGCAAACACTGCTGCAGTTTTGTGGTGCCCCTTCTTTGCTTCCTCCTCTAGTCCCTACAAAGAGGAGCTAATAGAGCCTCCTGTGAGATTCAAGCAATTTACCGAGTCAAAAGTGTCCTCATTTAATAACCTCCACACCTCCATCACACTGATAGCGTGTCTTCAGCAAGCCATTACAGTCTGAAAAGCGGTGGGGACAGGAGATAGGGAGGCCTGTCACAGTCACTGGTGAGCCAGCTCCACGGCATACTGGTTGGCTGCAATCAGGCATCCAGAGATTCCCCTGCTGCAGATCTGAAAGAAAAAAAAAAAAACACCAAAAAACCCCCAAAACAAAAGAAAAAAAAAACACAAGAAAAGAAAAGAAAAATCAATCACCGTCATCCTGATGTGAGAAAATCCCTAGTGCTCCAAACATGCCAGGTAATTCATCACTTCCTCATAACACACATCAGTCCCTTGCTCCTCATCAAAAAGAAACCCACCGAGAATCGAAGCACGGAAGGCAGCTCAGCCTCTGTGGAGCACTCCTGACCCTTTCCCCCCCGAGCCCCCTAACAATAACCATTACAAAGCTGCCCACCCCAAGGAGTCAAGGTCGTGAAAAGAACATAAATGAGAGTGATGACGTAGTCACTAAAGCAGGACTCATCCCAGGGACAGGAGCAGGAAAGCTCTGGAGACGGCTCAGAGCTGAGTCTTTTAGGAGTCCCCAGAAGAGCTTTGGATGCAGATGATGAGATCAGCCCATTCCCCTCTCCCCATCCTCAGATTTCCGAACCTCTTGGCTATGCTCAGCCAGCTACAGAACCCAAATTCCTTCAGAAAACTGTCCCAAATCCCTGCATTTCCAGTTTTTCCACACTGCTTGAACAAATATCACACTCCCAGAATACCCTCCCATCTGCTAAGTGCTTGCAGGAATTTTGGGTTTCTTTTCATTTACCATCTTAATTAATTGCCCTGAAGCTTACCTTTCCCTTCTTACCTTTTGCTTATCAGCTCTTTCTTGCCACATTTGCTAATTACTGCAGACATTTTTGTTTAAGGAGGATTTGCTCCTTTCCTGCCAATCTTCTCTTTCCACTTGACCCTACAGTAACTTTTGAGTATCAAAGTAAACACAAGCTGTCTGGTTTGCATATGGAAGAACAAGGACAATAAATGGGGAACAACTGGGAAACAGTACGTGATGTCCATGGCTGCATTCCCCACCTCCACCCTACATGAAGGGAGAGGTATTTAGTTGGAGGAGAACAAGAAGTCCAGGTACTCCATGCCCTGCCCCGTGAGCGTGGCTGGGGACAAGGTTACATAAAGCAGCAGAGGAGGGAGCCGAGCACTGTTTATGTAAAGCAGCAGATGGTGGCATTACATAATCTGAAATGTTAGATATGTGTATATATATTTATATATCGATTTCACTGAGGCCATAGGACATTACATCGCAGGGGCAATGCCTGTTGCTGGTTGTGGGGTGGGTCTACAAACCGTGTGATAAGTTGAACATATTTTTGGCTGCTGTGTCTCAAGAAAAAAAAAAACACATTAGGTGCAGATTTCCAGCTCAAGCCTTCTCCCAGCAGAGAGAAAAAGGAAATAATTTGTGCTGAAAGGCATCAGAGAAAAAGTAACGAAATGATCATCACTTTGTTCCATCGAGTGTTCGCAGGATCAGCGCTCTGCAGCCAGAGCTGTGTTCCAACGGTGCGGCTGCGTGTCCTGGGCTGTCTTGTGCTGGTGCCAGCAGGCTGAGCACCACGGAGACCCGAGACCATGCAGGAGGGCTCTGCTGTGGTCACTGCTCCAGGATGCTTTGTCACACGCTGCCCGATTGAAGGAGGGACAAAAGACAGCATGGATGGATCCCAGGTGTGCTGAAATAACCATGGGGCACAGGGCTCCCAGCTGACTGCACCTGTACAGGAGAAAAGAAAAGTTTTGCCCATGTTTTTGGAAAAAATGACCCACTTCAATGTCCCCCAAAACAGAGCAAGCCGAGTGTCACCACCAAAGTCCCAAACATCAGAACGCTTGGAACAGTGGAAGACACACTGAGGAACAGGACTGTGTCACTCACAGCCACAGTCCCAGGAGCTCCCTGGCCCTCAGGATTAAGATTCATTTACTTGAGAACACCAGTGCTGATGGGGACTCCTCACTTCTGCTCCAACCCTGCTGGGACAGTGCCTGACTCCTCGCCCTGTGCACCCCTGGGGACACCACAGTCACACTGTTATCTGACTGATGAGCTCTTTGTGTCACCACTGACTGGGTATCTCCACGGTGGGCTGTGTGTGTGCCCTCCGAGGGTGCAGGTGCAGGGTACCAGCCCTCTCGCAGCCCTCACACCATCAGTGCCACCAGAAACTTCCCTCTCAGACTGTTTCAGCACACCAATAGTTTCTCCCACACTGGCCATTTTGGCAGAGGACAACATGGGCATCGTCCCTGGGAGCTGGTGCTGGGCTTGAAATGGCTGTTGGCCTTTAAATGCAGAAAAAGCAGCAGACTTTGAGTGCACATTAATTTCAAATGTAATTTTTATCCTCTGCCTGGGACTCACGTGGGATTTATGCTATTAAATATTAAATACCAATACCCTTATGCAATGAGACCCTATTTTTGACCAATTCACTGAGGTTTTCTAAGTGGAGAGAGAAATGAGATTTGCAAAAGGTCTTTGTTGAAATGCTCATCTTACAAAAATAGAACAGGAAGAAAAAAAAGTCCCAAGTTCTTGAAATGGACTCTATGTTCAGACTGAGATTTTTAGAACAGAAGACTAATGTGATGAAAAGTAATTGGAAACCTGTTTGAACTGCTTTAAAATGTTGTCTTTGAGGGAAACATCCATTTAAGAGGAAATAAAGAAGCGTAAGACCTTGGAGGCAAAGCAACCTTCAATAAAGCACATGGCTTGCTTCTGCAGCCCAGGGAGCAAGCGCTCCAGCCTGAGAAGCCCCAACTCAGCCATGTGTTCCCATGGCCAAAACACTCCATCCATCCCCACTACTGGGAAAAAAAACCCAAAAACCACAGAGAAGCCTCGGCAACGGGAGCACAGATACCATGGAACAATATAAACAGGGCCACTCATATAATTTCTGTCAGAACAAGTGACTGAAGGAATTCCTGTTGTACCGTTCACAATTCCAAGTCTAACCTATTCCACAGGAAGGAGAATTCCAAACATTAAGCACGTTTCCCATGTGCTGTGGAAGAACAATATGTACCTTTGAAATTAGCTGTCTCCACCATCTCTGTTGCATCTGCTTGCAGCCCAGCAACCTGCCAAGGACACAGCCAGCCAAAATAGCAATGAAAATGATTTCCAAGGTCAGGGGAGTGCATCACGCTTGGGGCATTAAGAGTCCCAGCCTTGCCCTAAGCTGCGTTGATAATCGGCACCAGGGACAGCAGGAAGGACTTTCCACCGGGGCGTTTCACTGCTCGCTGTCCATATGGCTCAGGGATATTTTGCTCAATTTTATTTCATGGTTGGAGAGATCAGAGTTTTCCTTGAAGAGCTGGCAGGCAGAGCAGACAAAATTCCCACGGTATTTTCCTGTTCTAGCAGCGAACTGCAAGGAGGGGAGTCCCTGCAGGGCTCTCGCGGATGAGAGGGCTCTGGAGCAGCAGTGACATGGCAGGACCATGCAGGGGTTGAGGACAACTCCTCAAAGAAGTGCTGGTGCGGCAAGAAGGGACTCTCAATGGATAGCCAGCCCTGGGAACCAGAGCTGAGCCTCCCATTTGGCTGCAGCCCTCCTTGAAGAAGGGCAAGAAGGGATGTTCCTGCATCTCAGACACAAGAAACAGTCCCTCCAAATGCCAGGAGGCAAAGGTGATTATAACACACTCCATCTCCCAGATCATCTTTTTAGACGGACTCCCTCTGGTCACTTTATGATCACAAATGCTAAAACTGGATTTAAAGAAAGCCACAGCAGCAGGATGAGGGATTTTGAAAACTTGACATTCCCCTGGGCACCCAGTCACCTTGAGAGCACGGCCCAGATCACAGGGACTGAGCCCTGGAAAAGCCATCCCTTAGGGCCTGACCTGCAGCAACACCTGCCAGGATGGTACCAGCAGGGGATGAGATGTAATAAGATGCAGGTGTGATTTGGGAAGCATGAGCACCCCAACAGGGCTGTGAGGGGACACTGCCCACGATCAGGGCACCCCAAGGCATGATGACAACAGGAAAATGCACACATCCCTTGATGGATGTTAAGCAAGCACCGTATTTTGTTCAAATGTGTAACTCTCCGATGTTTAATAGTGACTGCTGAGGAGGAAGGGCATTAATTTACAAGTGTTTTTAAGACCAGTTAAAAGCAAAAGCCATTTGATGGCTTAGCACAAAATACTTCAGCGTCCTTCTGTCCCCATATTGCACTGTCTCCAGGCTTCTAAAATGAAGAATCAAAGGAACTGTCTGAAAAGAATAATAAAACATTTTAAAGGCAATAAAATAGCTTGCAACAGGTTAGAGTGAAATTTGGAACTGAAATGTATTCCCAGAGGAGCACTTGGAGAAAACAAAGCCATGCAGGTTCCAGCAGTGAGGGGACAGGAGGACGGGTGTGTGGCAGTGCTGAGGTGGCAGGTGGGTCCCCAGGGAGCAGCTGCCTCTCTCCTCTGCCCGAGGGTCCCACTGCAGAGCTGCAGCAGCCCAGCCAGGATCCCCTTCCCAGGGGGAGGCAGGCAGGAAAAGAGGCAGCATCCTCCTCCCGCCAGCACCGGCTCATCCTGCAGCGGTTTCCTCTGCACACACATCCTTCCTTCCCGTGCTGGAAACACCCTGTGGTGTTTGGTTTGTCCTCAGGGAAGGGGAGTTTTGAGCAGACAGACAAGGGGGCTTGGAAAGCCCTGGAAAACCCAATGTCCTCAGTGATGTGTGAATGTCTCGGTGAGGTCCAGGCTGACAGTCACATCTCCTCCTGCTCAGAGCAAGGGAGCGACACCATCAGAACAGGCACTGCCTCCTGACCCAGAAGTCACTGGGTGACCACCTCCATCCCTCTGCCTTGGCATCCTGTTCAGGTAACACTTCCAAAAGCACCCAAATGTCTTAAACCCGAGAAAAAAACGGCAAAGTCAGTGTGGCCTGGGAAGCTTTAGGAAAAGAGATAAAGGTAAATATTGCCACATCAATAACAACAGCGTCACGCTACAGTGACTATTCTTCCACCAATATTTTGATGTTTTCACTTACAGTTATTGCAATTGACTCATTTCTGTCCCCAGACACAAACCAGAGCCACCATTAGTAATATTCTGACCACAGGCAGGTGCAATAAAATTGATCAAGGTGTTGACACTTAAAGATACAAGCAAAGGAACATGATAAACTGCCAAGGACTGGGAGCAAGAAACACAATGTTCTTTCTTTGTGAAATAGCACCTGGCAGGGATGGGTATTTTGACTTTGTTTTGTGTAGACAACAGCTTTCCAATTACCCAGGTAATCCATTTGGCCTCTCACAGCAGAACGGGTCCTTGGACACAGGGTGGCCCTGCCCAGGGCATCGGGAGGAATCCATCATCACTTGTCCCACCCTCTCACAAAGTGGAAATGAATCCACACGTGTGCAACTCCCAGCAAACACCTCTTCACATTTGCCTCCTGCCCCACTTATATTCCAATTTTAACTAAACTGTGCATTACATGCCAACAAGATCATTGTGGGTATGTGCCTAGTTTGTACAAAAACATCCACCCCAGCCAAATAAAATATTTGTGCTCTTTTGATCTTCTGCTACCTAAGATAGATAGATAGATAGATAGACAGACAGACAGATTAAAAGTGGGCTGACAACATCACTGTGTGGGAACAAAGGTGGGGGGCACTGCAGAGACATCAGGTCCTGATGCCAGTGAAGGGAGATTCCCAAACACATTTTGGGAAGACGAGAGTTGCACTACATTAAAATGACAGCCCGAGTGCATCAACCACAGCAGGGACATGGCCCCGGGTGTCAGGGGCGTTGCTGGGCTTGGCACTGGTCACAGGGTCATCCCCCTTCTCATCCCATCCTATCTTGGCTTACCCTGAACACGAGGATCATGCCCTGGGCTGTGGAGTTAGTGCTCTCCTGGTCCTCCCACTGTCACTGCTCCCAGCAGCCTGAGGTGTGTGATACATGCACGAAGGAAAATCAGGGGGACGTGGTTTCTGAGCAACAACTTTTTCCTGACAAGCCGGTGTGGCAAAAATCGTGGAAAAGTGAAAAATTCTAAAGGGCAGTGCAAAATAATGGATTGCTCCAAGAGAGGTGGTTTGACAGCAGCTGCTCAATTTGAATTCAGAGAGGAAAAAAACCAGCTGGGCCTAAACAAGAGTGTGGACCACGAAGTAGACTTTGCTGGAACTGAAGTGAAAAGGCTAATTCATCAAGCTGTAATGAGAACCTCATTGTCATTCATCTTTTATGTGAACATTCGCAGGCAAGAGCCTGAATGTCAAGGGAAAGCCCTTTAATTAATTTATCTCTGTTGTGTAAAAGGTAACAGATACGAACAATAGATTCTGTCCCAGCACAGCTGCCTCAGATAAAAATCAAGCAGATTATTTAGGTCTGATTTCTATTTCCATCAGAGGAAAAATAAACAGCTGCAAAAAAACTCCTGGAACCATGAAAAATACAGCGTTTGGCAGAAGGAAAGGTATAGAAGACCACTTCCAAAAATCATATTGACAAGAATGACCCAAACACTCAGCAGGGAGGGGGAAAAAACTATTTGTTTGTAATGGGAGAATCTTACTGTCTAACCAAAGGTAGCAAGTTAGGATTAAGGCCAAATAATGGAGGCAGCAATCGAAGTAATTTCCCATGGATAATTTGCCCTCAGTGTTCAAAAGATAATGTCAAGGCTCCTTACAATTACAAAACCCTGGCTTACTCTTGTGATTGCTTTAATCAGAGCCCTTTCTTTTTTGGAAACCACGAGAGGAACTGGAGGACCTGACACCCACTGAAAGTCAGCATAATTTGTGTGCTTCACAGCGCTTCCTGCCCCTGCCCTTGCTGGCTCCTGCACCTCCAGCAGCTCATTTGAGCTGAGGTTCCCCACCGAGGGCTGCAATACTGACACAGCGCCCAGGCAGTGGAGCCAGACCTGGCTCTCCGCAGGGCTCAGAGATCCATGGCACGGAGGGCACGGGGCGCTTGTGCCTCAAGGGTTTGCCTTTGGCTGCTGTGGCTGAAGGCAACAGCTACATTTTCATTGGCTTCAGTGCTCCTGGACTGTGCTTTGAAAGAAAAATTAGCGAATCAAGTGAAAAAACAAAGCCAAAACTAATAGGGTACTTCCCAGAGAAAGTGAATTTAATCCCTCTTCCTTCTTTAATTTGAATTTCAGAACTTTAAGATGCTAGAATGAAAATTCTTTTCAAAATCAAATGAATTTCTGCAAGCTTTCCACATTTATTTGGACCAAATCTCACAACCAGGACTAGGATTTGCAATGAAGTACCAGCATTCGACCAAGAGCAGACACCACAGCAATCAATTTGAGGACACCCATGGGCTTGGAGGGGCTCCTGAGGACCTGGTGCTGGCTGCGAGAAAAGTGCCTTCAAGGAAAAATGAGACCTGTGAGCTCCAGCTCTGGCAAATCCATGGAGACACTAAAACAGAGCAGAGCAGGGAAACCTCTGGGGAGCAAAGAGGTAAGGGTGGAGCCTGGGAGGGTTGATGGGGAGGAGAACATCCCCAAGAACTGTCTGGGGAAAAGGTCCCTGGGCTCTCACTTGATGGCAGGTTTGCACAAGCTATGGGACCTTCTGTCTGACCCAAGGGGTGACACTGAGCACTTCTGCCAATGCTGTGACTGCACAGTGTGAACAGGCCAACAAGATGCTGAAAAAAACACACGAGGTCTCATGATGAATGGCACAAAAACGTCCACACTGAATTGACAGCCACCCATAATACCCATCAGCTGCAAGGCAGCATTGACAGAGGGGAAGAATTCCACAGCGTTTCCTCTGCTCGCAGTGCCAATAAATCTGGGTGAACATTGACCTCACGTCCAGGAGAGGTCGAGGTTTCCAAGCAATGACTAACTGGAGGTCATTTAATGCAGTTCTGCAGCAGCACCAGAAGACTCCCAAGAGTGACAGAGACTTGACTGAGCTGCCTTTTTTAACAAGTAGGTGACAGAGACAGTTCTTGCCCTTTGGCAGCTTTTGACCCAGAAATGGACTTGTACAGGTCAAGGTCCAGCTCAGTGTGTGTTTGGGATGGAGCACGAGCTGCCAGGCATCTTCTGCAGTTCCAAACCTCAGGGCCCGAGTGGAAAGACAAGGGAGCGGGACAGCTGGGGCTGCATAAATTATCAGTCACAGCAGATGATGTATTGATATGTAAAAAGAAGAAAGAGCAGCCTGGGTCGCTGTTTGCAGCCAACGCGTTAGGTGAGCTCATTAAAGAGACAAGAAGGAAACTACAGTCAGTGGAAAATAAGGTAGCTGATATCTGGGAATGGGAAAAACCATCCTGCTGACCATGCCAGACCTGCCAGGCATCCCTCTGCGGCCACGGCCATGCTTAGTGCAGGGACCATGCACAGCGAACAAGCAGAAGTGTTTTTTAGGAGGAAAGCACAGCAAGGCAGAGAGAAAAGGCAAAGAAACACTGCTCTGCCCAAAACCACAAAATCAACAACAATTTGGGTCTGCCACTAGAGTTGAGATCCTGGGTTTTTTTCTACTTTACATCACCATGCAACTCTTCAGATTAAAACAACCAGGGCGCCCGCCAATGTGCTGGTGAATCCACAAACATGTAGATCTCCAGGGACTTTTTCATTTATTTTTTTCTGTTTGCTGGTGTGGTTGGAAGTCAGCCTGTAAGGATGTTCTTGCCAGCCAGGATATCCCATAGGACATGTTTCTTCCTCTGTTTTGCTGGCAACCACAAGGAAAAAGTCATAATGGGTGACCTCTTTTCTCTTTTCCTTCTGCACCAGCTGGCTCTGATACCCTTTCCCAACCTCCACTTGCATCATCTACCAAAACAGAACCTCATTTCCCAGATAAACAGACTTCTTCAGGCTTCTCAAGATAATGCCTAATGAAAAAACCCCCAGCATAATGGAAATACTTTGCATGGGCTTCCCTCTTTTAAGTGGACTTACTTCTTTATTAAAAGAGCTATTGGAATAAGTAAATTCCCTCTATTCTGTTAATCCCAGCTCCCTGCACATCAAGACACATCCTAAACTACCCATACTGAAAGCCATTAGATAACCTTTGCAGGGCAGAACCAGAGCTCCCTGGGATTGCTCTGACTGAATAGTTTGCCAGAAGGAAAACACTGGATGGGTCTTCAGAAGTGTGTGAGAAGGAAAAGGCAAGAGAATGAGATTTTTTTCTTTAACTATTTCCTCTTGATTCTTCGTTTCCACAGAATCTGAAGAGGGAGGATGTGGCCCTTCCCAAGGAGCACCCTTGGGAGTGGCTCTGGCATTGCCAGTCATGGGATGCAGGGTCAGCTCAGAGCCCAGGGGTCGAGCTGCAGACTGGAGACCAGACAGAAAGGGAACATCCCAAAAAGGGAGATCTCAGCCTCCAGCTGAGCCCAGAGGATGGTTCTGCAGAATCTGGTACTTGACATTTCCCCTCCCTTAATATTTTCTTTTCCTCATCAAATTTTCCCCAGTTTCAGTTGTTCTGGTTAGAGTCCAGTTTGCTCTCTGGGCATGACAGGTTGCTTAGCAACTGACATTAAAGTTCGATTATTGTATTAATATTGATGCTATCATTGCATGAACCATGATTCCAGCAGGAGGAATAATTTAAGTTTCTTTAAAATATTGATTTTGGAAAGACACCAAAGTGCAGGCACATGGGGCTGAATCCTGCCAGCACAGCAGCTCAAGGATGAGCATCACTGGCTGTGCTGGATGGGATGGAGATCAGGAAATGCAGAGGGAAATTCTGGGATAGTGTTTTAATGGAGCTGCCCTCCACTCAGGGAACAAACTCAGGACAGCACAGAAAGGTTTCTGCATTCAAAGGAGATGATGGTTTCATGTCTATGGGAATAGCTTTTTCTTGGAGCCAGGGAGATTTCCAAGGCCATAAAGTGGCGTGAGTGCTAGAAACCTTAACTGGAATCTCTGGAATATGGTCAGAAGCCAAAAGAAGTCATGAACGCAGAGTTCTGTCAAGACTCTCAACATTTGCCACATAAAACACAAAAAAATGGGTTATATAAATAGCATTCTATGAAAATGTCCTTAACAGTTGTGCTTTGACACATCTTAAGATCATAAACTTCACTCTTTTTTATGTTTTCTGGTAAGACTTGTAATGAGAAAAGACAATTCTGAAGTCCTGACACTAATAAGTCTATTGTAAAAAGGTCACCTTCCCCTACGAATGTTTTATTATCAGGGAGCAGAATAGCTGTGAATATGTAATGACTTTTATCTGATGATTGCCCTGTATTCTTTCTAAGGAAAGGAGGCTTCAGACGTTGATAATTTACATATAAGCGTTGAAGTGTTTGGCAGCGGAAAAACAAACTGGTTCAGAGAAATTAATTATAAAGCAGCTATAGAAGAGACATGAAAATTAACTTCTGATCTTCATGTGTCTCTAAAAGGTTTTAAAAATCACCACAGGACTTCCCATCCCCCGGGACGCTGCTGTACGACTGGAGTCAAGCGCACTGGAAATTCACTTTCCATATAAATCACTGCAAAGGCTGTTGCTTGTTTGTGTTTGGTTTCTCCACTTCGGTGTAGAAACTCCACTCTTTGCATTTAGCAGAACATAATGGGTTGGGAGGTACACAGAGATGAGACATAGATAGATAGATAGATAGATAGATAGATAGATAGATAGATAGATAGATAGATAGATAGATAGATAGATAGATAGATGATAGATACTATTGTTAGTGACAACATGAGGCCAGACTAACAACCAAGACCAACAGTCACAATGCAGAACCAGAGCTATATATGAAGGTCACTGTCCCCAGGAGCTACAAACAGGAAAGGCAAAGGGGAATCATGCAGTTGGGATTAAACCAAACACATGCAGGACAAGCGAATCCATGGAACCCCTCTGGAGGCTGCCAGCCCAGCACGGGGGTGCTCTGGGGTGCAGAACCCTTTCTGCAGTGACTGACACAACTCTGCAGCTCAGAAATGCCCCCCCTGCCCGCTGTGACCCCGAGCACAACACATGCTCTGAGCTCATGTCAGATGAGGTTTGCCCAGGGGAACTGGGTGTTCATTAACAGCTATGCTAAAGCTTGTTTGTTGTTTTGAGTCATTACGTGTCACTTAATTACTCCCAATCTACCACCAATGAAGGTTTTCCAACAAAAACTGCCTCTGTTAAGAAACCATTTTTTATACTAATGATCTTATCTCAAGAATGCTTTTCGAAGTGCAGTTAAACAACAAAATGCTCCATTTGCCAGGGGGATGCACAGTGGAAAGTAGGGATATTTTTATAATCATTGTTTCAAGAAAAAATTGTTTTCTAAGAGTGCTATCTAGGACAAAGGCTTTGCCTTATTGGGAAGGCCAATTATCTGGAGACCAATTAGCCACAGAACTTCATCAGTAAGACAATGCTGTGCCAACTCATCAGTATTTCAGAGGAAAGACAATGGATATTCACAGAGAACAGTTCTTTGCTGCAGTTTGATGGCTCCTGACTCCTGGAAGCCACTCCATGGTTCCGCAGGGGGGCAGAACCTCTCATTATGGCATCATGTGCCAGGGCATCAGAAAACAAACAGGAACAGTTCTGAAAGATAAGTGAGAGACTGGGAAAGGGGATGGAGAAGAACCAGAGGAGCAAAGGCAAGACAGGCAGCAATAGAGATCAACCCTTTTGTCAGGAAGCTGGAGACATTTGAACTGGAAACGGGACTTGGCCAAACAGGAGAAGTGAGACCAAAGACAATCCAGAAGGCAGTGAAAGCGTGAGGATGTGCAACTGCAGCTCCCCAGGAGTCAGATGAGTTGAAGTTGAACTCTTGAGGTGCTTCCAAGCATGTTCTGTGCCATGTGCACCAATTACAGGGCTGCTGTCCAGCCTGCCCACCAGTCTGGAGCCTAATGTGAAACAGGAGGAGTCTTAATATCTCTTATCAGGAAATGGGGATTTAACCTAATTTTTTCAAACCCTAATTGCATCCTTATTCTTCCTAATACTAAGATAGTAAATGTGGAATTCCAGATTCCACCCTGGCATTTCAGCACACCATTAAAAAAGTACACAACAGATGAAGCAACCATCAGCTGTGTCGTTCATTCTCAGCCACTGCAGCTCCAAAGCCACATTTCACAGACGGGTTTAGCAACTGATGCTCTGCACGGGCAGGAGCAGCAGGGTGGGCTGATTAAACCAGAGTAACAACACATTTTGGTGCTGCTTCTTCTGTTTTATTGTAATAAGCTTGAGTTGGTTTGTGCTTTCTCCTTCCTGTCACCGGTACAATTCTTTTTCGATGGAAGAAATCCAGTTGCAGTGTCGGCATCCCCAGAGCAGAGCTGCCCACAAGAGAAGCCACGGGCACCACGGGGCCTGTGTGGGACTGTGCTCCTTCATGTCCCCATTAAAGAATAAATCACCGACAGATGCTTCATTTTTCATCCTGTCGTGGACAAAACAGCTTCTTAATGTCTTTGACATCAATGAAATAATTTCTTTATGTGGAATCATCCAATCTGTTCTCCATTCCCAATCTCCATTCCCTTGGAAAGCTGAACACTAATTGGTATTCAGTGAACGAATTGTCATTACTTTTATTAATTACATCACATTGTTCAACACCCAAGATAAGGGAATTGCTGTTCTCAATACCAAACAGCGATGCTGCTCCTGCCAGGAGTGAGGGGTGAGAGGAACAGGTGAAAACTCCAGAATTAACATTTTGCCAGTGAAACATAACTTTTATCTGTACTTCTGAGCCCCAAATTCTACTTGGAACTCTGGCAATAGAATGACACCCTCTGCCCAGTCCCTCCCCACGGTGTGAGCACACACTTGTCACTGCACCATCAGCACACTGCAACCCAGGCTCTGAAGCCACCACCGAGCTTTAAAAATCCACAGGGTGGAGTTCACAAAGCTCAGGTTGATCTGTATCTTGGTGTCTGATTCAGGGAAGCAAGAACAGGCTGCTCCGGCTCCTACACAGACAGAATTTATTCAACACCCTCTCAGAAGAGATAAAGGTTTTGTTCAGAGCCTGCTTAGAAGATATGGGAAGGAATATATCTGAATAAAGATTCAGTGTCCCACAGCAGGAAGGACCTGCAGCACATCTGGAAGAACCTTGAATTCCAGAGATTTTCACCTTTTTTTTTTTTTTCTTTTCTATTGGCACCAGCCAGAAACAGCACAAAACTTCTCTAATTCAGGACCAGGCTGGACAAGGCACTGAGCAACCAGATCTAGTGAAATGTGTCCCTGCCGACACAGAGGGGATGGAACAAGATGATCTTTAAGGTCACTTCCAACCCAAACCAGTCTGTGATTCTGTGATTCAATAATGTCCTGCCCTTCAGCACACAAAACTCAGACCATCTTCTCATACCTGTTGACTTGTGGATTTGGGAAGAATGGCTGGCAGAAACAGAGCAGAAGATCTGAGAAAACTGAAGGGGAGAGGGGAGAAGAACTTGCAGTGTTCCTTTTGTCTTGTTTTCTCTTGGGGTTTTTTTTGGTTTTTTTAACAGGAAAAACTTGAAGAAGGACAGAGAAGAAGGCAGAGCCCAATTCCCAATTGCACATTTCAGTTTTGAGTCCAGAGTTGAACAGGCTGCAGTGGTGAGAATTGTTACAATAACATTCAAAATTCAGCAGAACTCATTATCCTAAATTTAATCTCTCCCTCTGAATTTCTGTCAGGCTCATTATGTTGGTTCCCTTTTTGACATGGTTTAAGCTCCTCCAGAGAGCAGCTGTACAATAGCAATAATAATGATTAAATTGCTGTCTAAAGCTTCAGTGGACATCAAAAATAAGTAGATTAAACTCACACTTACGGCTACTTTGTAAAGAAATGGTGGAGCTTATGAGATGTTGTTATGGAGTGACTGAACACCAGCTCCCAGAGCAAATGCTGTATAAGCCTTAAGGACACGGGGCTCCAAGGGGTTGGGTCACAGCCCTCATGGGAGGCTGGGTTTTCAAGGCAGCAGAAAGTTGACATTTCATCCAAATATATCTCAAACTCCTACTTCTTCCTGCCATGGCAGGGCTCCTGCTCTGCGCTCTGCCCGCTGTTCCCCATGGCCACCCAGCCCCAAGTCCCCTTCTGCAGCAGGGGACACACACGGGAGGAGAGTCCTGGCATTGCCATCAGGCTGGGACACACAGGAGAGACCTGGCACTGCCATCAGGCTGGGACACACAGGAGAGACCTGGCACTGCCATCAGGCTGGGACACACAGGAGAGACCTGGCACTGCCATCAGGCTGGGACACACAGGAGAGACCTGGCACTGCCATCAGGCTGGGACACACAGGAGAGACCTGGCACTGCCATCAGGCTGGGACACACAGGAGAGACCTGGCACTGCCATCAGGCTGGGACACACAGGAGAGACCTGGCACTGCCATCAGGCTGGGACACACAGGAGAGACCTGGCACTGCCATCAGGCTGGGACACACAGGAGAGACCTGGCACTGCCATCAGGCTGGGACACACAGGAGAGACCTGGCACTGCCATCAGGCTGGGACACACAGGAGAGACCTGGCACTGCCATCAGGCTGGGACACACAGGAGAGACCTGGCACTGCCATCAGGCTGGGACACACAGGAGAGACCTGGCACTGCCATCAGGCTGGGACACACAGGAGAGACCTGGCACTGCCATCAGGCTGGGACACACAGGAGAGACCTGGCACTGCCATCAGGCTGGGACACACAGGAGAGACCTGGCACTGCCATCAGGCTGGGACACACAGGAGAGACCTGGCACTGCCATCAGGCTGGAACACACATGGGAGGAGAGACCTGCCATTGCCACCAGACTGGGACACACGTGGGAGGAGAGGTGGCATTCCCACTGCACAGCAGATCTCAGGCAGGTCCCTCCCAGGCTCCTGGTGCTCCCACGTGCCCCAGGCTGTCTGCTGGGCAGCCCCAGCACTTACAGTGCAGCTCTACCACATGCCTCAGGGTCCTGCTCCAGACTGGGGGGGCCTGGAGCACCCCAAAATTGTCTGCTTTTTCCAGCTGTATCAGCAGACCTAAAAAAAAAAACCTAACAAATTGTTTAACCCTTCAAAATCTCTTTGCTTTCTGATCTTACACAGTTACATTGAAAGTGTCACTAAACAGGGACACCCACACTTAAGAACTCACCTTTCAGCGTGTTTAAAGACACCACCACTTCTTCTCAATAAAGGACTCCGCTGAGATCACTGAGATTTAATCAGTACTTTAAATTAAAACACACGTCAGAGTTTTCTTGAGGACAAGCAATGCAAGCACATGCTTACTTTTTGGAGGAGACAGGTTTAAATAGAGCTATATATAGAAGAATATCATCAACCAAATTTGTAATTAATTCCAGCAACTCATTAACTGCAGGAGTGAAGTCACCAGAGCTTCACTAGTTTATGAGGCCAATGGATAGGTGTCCATTTACTTACTAAAGTCTGTAAATCATGCCAGGGTTTTATTAGGTGGTGCAATGACTAATGCAGATATTCTGTCCACCAGAGCTGCAAAGACCAGAACAGCTTTTTAACTGAAATTACACTTTAGTGCCCAAGAGTTAAGTGCCCAAGGACACAAACAATATATAAACTTTTTGCTAATTTTTCCTTAAATTATCAGTCTTCCCACTGAGAATCAGTAAAACTGACCTTTAGCTGCCCTGGTAAGTCATGGTTAAAGGAATAGAGATCTCGAGCTGTGCCCGGTCTGTGCACTCAGTCCTTTGAAGAATGCTGGCCGTGTCTCAGTGTACATCCCTCAATAAACCAAAACTGAACTGAAAAGCCACTTTGAATTATTATTAACAAGCACTGCACTATTTTAATTGGCCCCCTGGTGAATACCGACCTAAGCATGGGGACAATAAATTGCCTTACTGTCTGAAATTTCTCTTTTGGACTCAACAATAAAAAAAGTCCCTCAAACCCATAAAAAAACCCACTGAAGTGCACACCCTGAGCACGTGGTGAGAGCTGAGAGCACCAGGTCTGGCAAGGGCTCTCTGTGTGTCCAGCCAGCACTGGGAACTGCCACACAGTGATGGGCAGGCAAACTCCACTGGCCTCAGCATCAAACCAGCACTGGTGATGGAGTATTTGAGTTTAATACTAAACCAGCCCAGTTTCTGTAGAACAGGAATGTTTGGAAACTGTATTACTTTAGCTTCTACAAAGGCTGTTTCTTTTCTGGAGCCTTAGAGAGAGCATCTTGCAGAGCCCCACTGATGCTGGACCTTGGTTTTCCAGCATCACTCGGAAGTCAAAAAAAAAAGAGTCACGTTCTCCTACAAAAAGCAAGAACCGAGCCAAATCAACCTCCAAGTAAAGCTTCATCAGTGCTGTTGCCACCCCCTATTCATCAGGAACAATGAGTGCAGGCATTGAAATTCCACACTGGCTTGATAAACAGAGTGCTGTTTTTTCAGTATGTCACATTTAGGCAAGAGAACAGATTCTGGCTGTAAAAAAAGTACCCTTGGAACCTGCTTTTATAGTTCTTACTTGAAATATTTCTCAACAGCGCTCTCGTCACATGCATTTAAACAACTGCAGCCTCAGGAGTGTAATAACCAATAGCAAATCCGCTGACTTTTCCAGGGCATAAATGCAAGTCCTATATGCAGGTCACAATTTAATGAGTTCACAGACAACAAAGCCCCCAAATGACAAGGGAATCAATGCTAATTACGACAGGGAATCCCAGTCTCCAGTGCATCTGTAGTGTCACTCACCTGCAACCACCAACTTTCCACACATTGATTTTAAGGTTAGCATCAGGCACGGCACCCTGATGTGGAACGTGTCCCTCTGCCCTCAGATTTGCACTGACAGGGATCAGACAGACAGTAATTGGTAGGGAGAAAACATTCCACGCTCCCCAGGCATAACTGGAACAAAAGCAAACCCAGATTCATGAATATTTAGCAAGTTTCCACACTCTTACGCATGACAGATGTATTTTGGTTTTGAAAGAATGTCAAAACCATTCACTGCAGTTCCCTTGTGAGATTGGAGTGCCCTTTTCTAGGAGAAGTCCTTTATGTGGCTCCATCCCACACCTACTTCCCGAGGATTGGGTTGGGGCTGGAGCTGTTCAGGAGGCCAATGACAACCATATCGACATCTTTAATTTGGAGACTTTTCAATTCCATTTCTCTCTGGGCTTGGAGGTTATTGACATCTGCTACATATCTGCCAGCAGTTCGAGTATTCCCTAGTCACTGCTCCCATTAGTTCTTTGACAAGACTGCTGAGCCAAAGGAACCACACAGGACCACAAGTGTCACCTGAGGAGGGGTCTGTGGGCAGCAGGTTATGCCAGGCCACAAGCCCTGCTGGCACCCTGACCAGCCTGGCTGTCGGGGGCTGCCACAAGGCACTGCCCCGGGCCACAGCCACAGCCACAGGCTGGGCACACCTCAGGTCTGCTGTGCCAAGCTGGAGCCACAGCCACCCTCCTTGGGCCAGAGCAGCCCTGGGCACCCTCTCACCTGTCCACAGGTGAGGTGAAGCCGGGGCAGGAGCAGGAGGGCTCCTGGACTCTGCCCTCCAGTCCCCAGGCGTCCCCTGTGCCTGCCCACCCTGCTCCAGCTGCACCCCCAACGCCTCTTCCACATGGGAGCCTGTCTTTACCCACCTCTTTGGAATGGGAACACAGGGCTGGAGCTGCTGGAAGAGCCCTGCAAGGGGCAGGGGGGTACATAAAATGCTCCGTCGGTGACTTTAATGCCTGGTGATAAAACGCTTTATCCATTCTGAAGGACAATATTTAAACAGATGCTGTTAGTGGTAGTATTTCAAAAGTCAATGGGGCTAAGTAAATCTAAAATTTACTTCTACTAAAAACGTTACGAGGCCAAGCTCTTTTTATTCTTTAGGTGTTCAATTAAGCAAAAATCCAGAGATCTGCCAGAGAATTTAAGACTGCCGTGAACAGGAAAGCTTTTCAGTTAAGCTTTCATCTCTTTATGTAAAGAACTAAATTGATGATTTTTAAATAATTTACATCCCAGAAGTAGTGTTAAAAAAATGTCCCAAATGGAGCTAAAAGCATCGTAAATATAATTTCCTGTCAGATTATATGAAATACCCTGATGAATGAACAGCTCTTAAAAGCACACTAACAGCAGACTTAGAAGGTCTGACTCCAGGTTTCTGAAAACGCCAGCTCCGAGCAGCTGCTGTTTGACTTCAGCTCTGCACACCCTGAGCAAGCCCTGAGATACAGAAGTATGAGTGTGCACTTTTTTTTTTTCTGATTTATTACATAGATGCTCGTGTTTTGAAGAGCCTTTTCCATCTGAGAAGTAAAGGGAAACCAGTCATCAAACCAGAATCTGGGGAAGGGTAGGGAGTCATGACTGTTTACCAGCTCAGTAAAGATCCTTTTGAACACATCACCAGCTGTCAATGAACGCAAATGTCTTTTAATTTCCTTTCAGTGTGTGCACGTGGGAGGGGATGAAAGAGAGGAGGGAGTCTGTGTTAGCTCTGCTGTTACACTGCTGAATTAAGACAGCCACCTACCCATCATCTACTTCTAAATCCCTTTTGATTTTCAGAGACAACTGACATTTCATAGCCTCTTGTTGCCCATCCTGCTAAAAAATTAATACATCCAAAGGTTCAGATGGCTGCAGCCATCCAGAACAGACAGTCAGAAATTAAAAGCAATCAGGGAGAACAAAGCCCAGTAACGAGTGCTCGGTTCTGAACTTGCTGGGGAAGATGAGATGAGCATACAGTCAGCTCGCGTTGTGAGTCATCCTTCCCTGTTATTAATGCAGTATTTATTAGCACTGACTCCTTTCCTCGTGATTTCTGCCAGCTCTCTTCTCACACCCTGTTCACCATCACAGCTTTCCCGTTTCTGTGCCCAGCCAGCACAGTGCCCAGCGTGCCCAGCTGGCCCAGCTCAGGTTCTCACACGCTCTTTGTGTCCTGTACTCCCATTGTGTCAGCAGCCTGTCCCTCTGGATGTTGACTTCTTTTGCAGCTGTGTGTGTTTCTAGGTGATGGGGCAACAGTGGTGAAATAAAAAGTGACAGCCTACGTCAAGAGTTGTTATGATGCTGTCATTCCAATTTTCAAACAGATGGAGCCAGCACAAATTGAGCACAGCTCTTTGGGCACACTAAGAGGTTTCAGCACAATGGTGGAACTGACCTCTGAGCCCAAGAAGTAGCACTGTTGTTCAAAGCACAAGGGATGACCTCACTCGTCCTACCACCTCCTCCGGCCATCAGTCAGTGATCTGGGTACCACTGGAAAGGGGCTGTGCATCTCTGCTCAGGAGTCCTCTCAGCACAGTGCTGACATCAGAACCACTGCTCCCTGTACATCCTGACATGTTCCATCGTCCTGTACGCAAGAAAGAACCTTGGGCTATTCCAGCACCCTCCAGATCACCAGTCACCCAGCACTGAGTCTGCATGAAGAACCTGACCCATCCCCATGTGAGCTCACCTGATGGTGTCTGAGAGCCTACAGGAACAGGAGCCAAGAAAAATTGTCCTGGTGTCCTGTACCACGTGATTGCATGGCTGACACCTTCATCACAAAGTACTGCAGCAACCTGCTCTGTCACCCTTTCAGTTGGGCCAAGACTATTCGATGATATTCTGCCAGCAGCACAGAAAGGCACCTCACTGCTTTCTTTTGCTGGTGATGAGACCAGCCTCCTCATCTGCTGCCTCTTCTCATGGCTGGACAGAAATCCAAAACCACAGCTACAGCCTTTGATGTTTTCAGAGGCAGGAGGAGTGCCATTTGGGCAGCCAAGGAACATTACAGCTTGTGGAACTATCATTAAAATCTGAAAACCCTGCCTTGGCATCAAAACAGCAAACACACCTTCTCACTGCTGTGATGATAAAGGTTTGTACTTCATTACACCAGTGAACTCTCATTATTTTGCAGAGCCACTTTCCATCCCCAGCAATTTAAAGGGTGTGAAAATTCGTGCGCTTGTGTGTACAGTTTGGAACGTTTTTAATTCGCTCATCAAGGGATCAGGACAGAGTTAGCATCTTCCTGGGATTTATTACCAGCACTGCAAGAGCAATTACGTGGAAGATGTCCAGACACCGAACACTTCTGGTGTGTCCAAGAGGGACATCCAGCAAACAACCACGAGAGCTGAGAACAGGCATTGAACACTTCTGTAATACCTGTCCCACCTTCCACCCTGACCTATCCTTCGGGAGTTGGGGGGTTGAAAGGTAGAATTCTTAGAAGATGAAAACCATGCCCAGCAGAGGAGATGCCAAATGCAGACATTATGAGAAATGCTCAATGTTTCCTTCCGTTCAGCCTGAAATTCAGGAATGATAACGGCTGAACCCTAAGAAGAGGAGGATGAAAGGGCTTTGCTCCCAGGCATGTGACACTGCTCCCCTTTGTGGGACCAGATGCGAGGAAAGAGAGCAGAGAAGAAAAGCAAAGCTGGAGCTGAAAGGCTCTTTTTTTTTTCTTTTTCCTTTTTTTTTTTCCTTTTTTTTTAAGAAAGAACAAAATGGAAACGATCCTGAAAGAACAACTCTTCCTTTCAAAGCCATTAGTTTGGGAAGCTGGCTGTAAACGGGTACGTTTTTGAAATGTGGCTGCAGTTACCAAGCAACAGCCGAGCCCCTGCTCCGCTGCCGGCAGCGCCTCCGAATTTGGGGGAGGCAAACGCACAGCTCTGCCCCCCAGGACAGCCAGAGAGCCGGCACACGGGTGTGGAGCCAGGACCCTCCACCAAGAGTGGCCACAGCCCAGCCCTGCCCCAGAGCAAGCTGGGCCACTGGAAGTCACGAGGATGGCAAACTGATGGAGGCATCGCACTGACAGAGGATGGAGCAACAGGGAGAAGAGGAAATCTGAAGTCAGCCCAGGAACTGCAGCAGAAGAGCCCTGGATTTACATGGGCGTGACTATGAGCATAATTCGATGTGTATTACTAAAACTAAGGTAGACAGCAAACAAAATTCTAAATTAAGGTCCACAGTTCTCATACCCATTGGCCACTCTGTAGTGCTCTGCAGGGTTTTCTACAGCTCAGGCATCAACGATGGCAAGACGAAAAAAAATCCTCTGGTACCCAACCTTCCAGCCTGAAAACCCCACAACTCTGGCTGGGTCCAGAGCTCCACCATGTTCTATCCCAGTAACTCCACACAAGGATATCATTACAGTGTTCTAATCATGAGCTGTTCTGTTACCTCCATTACTGTTCTAAATGAAAACCAGGCACAACATACGCTTAATTTAGACTATGAGTTGAGCCGGCAAAAATCTAAGCTTATATCCAAACTGTACGAAGAGCTGAGGGGTTTTATTTCCACCCGTTTGGTGAAGAGAACTGGGCACAAAACTTCAGAGCCTCACGTTGCCCCAAATGTGTCCCAGCATCCTCCACCCCCAAAGGCCCTGTGCTGCCTGGGGCTGAAGGCTGGGTTCAAACCTCTTGGCTCAAAGCATCAGCAGAGAGACCAGGATTAAATGTCATTTAAAACGGCTGAGGATGCCAACACCAAAGATGCCCATCTACATCTGCTCTGTTCATCCCATAAAAACTTAGAACTGAGGACATAAACCAGTTGTCCACACACTTCAGCTTCCTGTCACTGATGCTGATTGGCTTGCACGGACATGGTGAAAGCACAGGAAAACTGTGCTGGGGATAACTGAGAAAAGAAAGATTTTTGTGGCACTCCTCTACTTCATTCTGTGAATTATCACTAATGGGACTGGTATTATCTCCTCACACAGATAAATTTCACTCTTTGCGTGCCACCAGGCTACTCTGCAAAGAGATTTTTAAGTCTTGAAACTCATTTTCTGCATTGCTGAACACCTGCTTGTTCCAATGGTATATGAAAACTGAGCTGAGCACCTCGAGTTCACCATTTCTTTCCCATTCCTCTCCCTCCATTCCTCTGTGGCTTTGCCTTGTCCTTCCTGCATGACCCCTGATCCTTTGGATTCACTTCTAGTGGTTTGCCATATTTCTTACTAGTGATGAACGTAAAACTGGAGGGAGGGGGCAGCTTTTGCCATAAAAAACCCAAATTGGTCAACTCAGAGGTGCTGTCAGACAGTAAACGAATCCATGGACAACAGAGCCAGCAGACTAATTGCCACAGCTCAACTCCTTCTCCTTTCAAAGCTGGGAAAAGGTGGTGATGAGGCCAGTTTGTAAAGAGCACTGCACAGCATCTGAACTCTCATTTAGTCTCTGAATCTGTGTGATCTTTGTTGTGCTGGGTGTTCAGGGCTCTCTAATTGCTGCTCTTGGTTCCTGGTAATGACTGACTGAGCCAGCACTGGGCAAATCCCCAGTACAGTGCTCCAGCAATCCCACTTTTCTCTACAGAATCTGAAGTGGAGTCTGTGAAGGTTTCTGAGTGGTGCAGGTGCTGCTGTTTAATGCAATGGGTGGACACTGGAGACATTCAAACGCTCATAGCTCAGGTGACTTACTGTCTACTAAGGTTTATACTGGGGTTTACTACGGCCCACTAAAAATAAAGAACAAGACATTACTTGCACTTTTCAAAAGATGAAACCTTCAAGTAGAAAAAAAAAAAAAAACAAACTTATTTGACTGGAGGCATTAGCTTTGTGATTATTGCAAAGCAGGGGCTTATCATCCACATTGTTCCTTCACAGGGTCTGGCTGAGCAGAGACAGTAAAGCCCCTCCTTGAAATCCAGCTGTGGGTGTGAATGGGAGCAGGAGGGGCAGCACCTCCAGAGCCTGGTGTGGGGCAGGACCCACTCGAGACCTGACTAAGCAGTGACCAGAGGTGCTGGTCAAACTGCCAGTACATTGGCCTTTCCTCTTTTCAAACAAACAGCTGCACTGAGAAGACAATACCAGCTACAAACATCAAAAGGCCATGCTCGGAAAAACACCAGGACTTTAGGTTAAAGATGTTTCCTGAGGTTGAAAACCACTCAAACAGGAAGGACAAAGCTGATTTGGCCAGGGGCTGTCCATCTCCCCCAAGCTCAGCACAAAGGGATCCCACAGTCAGACACAGCTCCAGGAAGGAACACACCTTCAGGTAACATCTGAAGCACTTGAATTGCAGGAAGTGCAGCATCCCCCCACAATGTCACTGCAAACAGTGCCTTGCTGCTCACAGACCGACTCTTATGACTAAGAATGTTACTCCCCAAACCATCATCAAACCACCTCGAGGATCACAGGACATAAAACCATTTCTGCACACACACTGCAATATGCTCAATACATTCTCACTACTGTGTTCTGCAAGTCCCAATCTCTGAATGGTCCTTTTAGTAAATTTACCTTTACCAGCCGCTTAGAAACTATTCCTTTGCATCACCATCCCCTCTTCATGGTCAGGTCAAATGACACCCTCGGTTTAGTTGCTTTTGCATGAAGTTGTAGGCACAAAGGCCAGCAGAGATCAGCAAAATGCTGATTTTTACAACAAAACTAACCATTCTTTCTACCCCAAAACTCATGCACACGTGCCTATTGACTCTGCTTGGTGCCTCCAGCTGATTCCTTTGAATCCCATCCTTCTTACTGACAACACCCAGCTTCTTTGGTCCTTGTCAACAGGATGGGAAAGCCGCTGTGTTGACATCTGAGTTTTGTCCCACCCATCACACTCCTTTTCCCAGGGATGTTAACCCCAGCACCACCACCCCCTCGTACAGCAGTATGCACAATTGCCATCTGTTTTGCTGGCACTTCTTCAAAAAATATTAAAATATCTGTGGAACTTACAAGGGTGCAAATGAAACGTGACAAAAACCGTAACAGAACACAATGTCTGCCCGGAGTAAGGGAATAGCAGCAAGTTCACAAGGTTTGAAATGGGGAAAACCCCTGTCCAAGTGCTCACAGTCCCACCTCCCACCAGTTTGCCAGAACTCCCTCTGCACCCACTTGGGTGAGAGCAGGCCTGTTCCCAAAATGCACACATAGGAGCTGCTTTCCACAAACCTTTTCCATTTTCAGCTGGATCAAATCATTTCTGTGCTGGTGCCAGGGGATAATCATGGAAGCAGTAAGGAGCCACACAACTTAAATACACACATCACAAGGAACCACCAGCAACATCCTGACCAAAGCTCATCCTATTTACCTGTTCCTTTTTCACTTTTCTTTAATAAACCAGAAGCTGAGCAGCAGCAACAGCTCTAGTCACAGCAATCCTCACTTATTTATGCTGCAAGTTTACCTTCACCTTTCAAATCCCTCCTGAATTTGGAAATTAATTTGGCTTTTCTGTATTACATCTCTTGTATTTTCATATGTCATTCCACCTTCACCGGAAACGCGTTCAACACCCTCACCTGTGCAATCCTCTTTGTTCATTTCTCTTTTAAAGGGTTGTTCCTTTAAGCCCCCATTATCGGGAACTGCTTCTCTCTTTTCAGACCTCAATATTGCAAAGTGCAATCAGCTGCTTCCAAAGCTCCACCCTACCTTAGGAGCAAGGACAGTAAGAAGAAGGAAACTCAGATGGGCTGATTTGGGCTGCACCTTCCAGCACCTCTTCCCACCATTCTGAACCACCTTCGAGCATCACCCGAAGCAGATGCAGCAACGTGAGCCCCTGTGCTGCAGCATCACTCGAGCAGAGCACCCAGCACTGCCAGGCACAGCAGCACCACCGTAGCTTTATTCCCACAGCGAAGGCAAACTCTGAGAGAAACCTTAGGAATGTAAGATCCTCCACTGATCTGCACAATCTTCAACAAATGCTCTCTGTGTGGCACTTGACATATTTATTGGGTGATCTGAGATCATGGGGAGTTTTGACAATGATCGTATTAGACCCAATCGTTTTCCCTGCATTACACCTGCTACGGCATTTATGTTGTAAATGCAGTCACTGGGAAAAGAGAGTGACGTTGTCGACCCCTGCACTAAACAGCTGTTTTGCTCAGTTGTTTCATGAAATAACTGAAAATTGTAGGTAGGCATTACATGGAATGCCTAACACCCGAGTATTTAGGATTATTAGATGAAAAGGACAAGAAAACTATTTGCTACATTACATTCCCTTATGAAACCTCACAGCCTTTCAGAGATTTCTTCTTGAAACCACACTGGCAAAACCTGTCACTCTCCTGAACTCATCCTCACTGTTACAATTGAGACTATTTTCTGAAGTGACTGAAAGTTTGTCATTTAGCACAAAAACTGCTCCCACAACAGGAATCTAAAAGTAATGCCACTCATTCCACAATTTCTGTGCTGTATTTTGTTCAACAACCATGCAGAACCATCAAGCAGAGAAAGAAAGTGCCCAGGATTTTACTGAGCTGCAGACTGCCTCCAGCTGCCACTCCTCCCATCAAAGACTGATTTCACAGCATGCCCACAACACACACAGGCTTTATTTTCAAAGTTCTGCCCCTTTTCTCTTAGCGTTATTAGATATAACTTGTTGATGTCTGCATCCTGCTCAGATAATCCTTTGACTTTACAGTCTGATTCCCTCTTAATTTAGTAGGAGCTGCAGCAGACACACGCACCGATCCTGTCAAGATACAACTTTTCTGCAGAGAATGGGGTAACCCAGGCAAGAAAACAGTGCCAGTGAATCACAGGAATAATTTCCTGTGGGTCTGAGCCTGAAAACATTTGAAACAATCTCACACATCCCTCTTCATCATCAACACCACTCATGCCTTTTCTCATACAGTGCACCACATTTCCAACTTCTCCATCCCAACAGCAGGTGTTCCCAGGATTCCCCCCTTCAAGGGGACAAGGGTGGTGGCCCAGGGGGCTGGTACTAGTGGGTGCTGAAGACCCATTATTCGCCCTCCCCACATAGCTTCAGGTGGGCTTGTCTGCTCATCCTTCACAGCGATGGCTTTGCTCTGCCATGGTCATGGCTGTGTTGGGGTCTCAAACACAGAACAGATATTTCTCTTCAGGGCATTTAAACTGCAACTGTGAACAAAGTGCAAAACCAAGAGCAATACTCACTTCCTCGCCCCCCTTCTTCCAGTCAGTCTGGATTAAACAGAGCTGAGCATCTCACAGCTTTAAGGCAGAGTGTGCATTGCAAGGCCAACCTCTGCTCCTAAAGAGGGACAGAAAAATTCCCCAAGGAGTGGGAGAAAAACAGTATTACCAACCTGGCAGGAAATTAGGGCGTGGAGATATTGTGGTCAGGACAGGGGGCTGCCAGTGCTCATTCCGAGGAGCCAGGCTGGCCTTGCCCCCAGTGGTGACCCGCCATGTGATGCAGCATCAGCAGGGGACACAGACCACCTCCTACACCCACCCCTAAATACACCCCTACAATAATTTCAGGAGAGGGGAGTGTTGCCATCTCCCCTGGATACAACACTACCTTTCCTTTATTTACCTTCCTGATGTCCCCAAAATGGGTCAGGTTTGGGTGTTGAGCTGTGACCCCACACAGCTGTTTGCAGACTGTAACCCCTCAGCCAGGTCACCTCCTGGCAGCAGGGCCAGGGATCATCCCCCAGGGATGAACCAGGTCTTGTAACTCCACGTGGTATTTTGTACACAAAGTCCTGGAAACAAGCTGGCATTAAAGAAGGCTCAGTGGAGCCAGGGTGTTGTTTTACAAACCCTGGCAGTTTGTCTGGGCTTCACCTGTGTTCAGAAATTGAGCAGAGCAGCTGCGGGACCCCCAAACGATAGTGGTTGTTTTCATGTCAAATCTGTGCAAACGGCTCATGTGTCAAAGTGACAGCGTGTCCCTGGGATGCTCCTCACACTCAGCACGTCCCGCTGGTGCCAGGCAGCTGCAGCCCCAGCCAGTGCTCCCTCCTGCAGCTCCCGAGTGGCCGTATCTGCCTGCACACACTTCATCCCCACGCACACACTGTGGGGCACGTCCAGAGTCTGGTACACTCTGAGCAGAGTTTTTCCCGCTGGGAATGCTGAACAGCATTTCCTGTCACTGCTCCACCTGGGCACAGCCCCGCAATTCTATTGATTAAGGCCCCAACCCAGTGCAACATTTAAAAATGTTGTTACATTTAACAGTTGATTAATTTAATTTCAGTACAACTAAATTAACTCCACGCTTTTACAGCCTTAAAGCTGTACACACACCAAGGTTGCAGTCTAACAGATGCCCAACTTCTTGGGGTGACGATACGCCTCCACCCATGAGTATTTTAAAATTTGAATGTCACACGGGTAAGTCTCCGGGTTCTCCGTTAATCAAAATTCACCAAATCACCGTGGGATTGCAGCCCTACCAGTACATCAGGTCCCAGAGAACATTTGTTAAGAGCAAGAGCACTTCAGCTGTTCACATTGAGCTGAGCAACCAGGTCCTTCTTCTCCTAAGTCATGTGGAGATGGGAAAACCAAGTGCCATTTAAGGAGTGTCAGCACCGTGTGCATTTTGGGGTTCGGGCCCCACTCCTGGGGTTCACACCTGGTCACCGGAGCCCCCAGGGCTGGCCAGAGCATGAAGCCCTGTACAACATAAAGAGAGGAAACGGGATCAGCCCCACGTGGCATCCCAAATCCCTCTTTCCTCTTAGACCCAAAAAAGCTGCTTTCTCACAGCCAGGCAGGCGTTGGGTCTGATGTTTCTGACTCGCACTCCCTGGCCCGGGGAGGAACCAAGGGTCCCATAACTGCGTTAGACTTTGCCTGCAAGAGACAAATCTCCAGAGGTTTCATTAGAGATGCTTGGGCTGTGGGGTGCCTCGAACCTGCACGCCGTCACCGGGCTGCAGCCTGCCCCCATTAAATGCAGATGCTTTGAGAAGGACCACAAATTGCTCCATCTCCACGGGAAGCAGCAGCACAACAGAGCGGGGAAGGCGGCGGCACAGGCAGTCCTGAGGACACCAGCGACTGCCTTTCAGCTCTCACGTTTATAAATAATTTACTTGCAGCCACCTGTGCCCAGAATAACAATTTTCTGCCTGAAATCTCCAAGCTGCTGCCTGGAGGCTGCCAGGGACTCGCTTTCCCGGGACCCTCCCGACCTGTTGGGAAGGGGTGCGAGCCTCCGGGGGAGCGGCTCCGGAGGGATGTGCCCCTAGCGGGGAGAGGCACCGCGAAACAAACGCGGAGCATCCGTTCAGCTGATCGCGGCAGGGCTCCGCCGCCGCCGCCGCCGCTGCAGGCATCCGTGCGCTTGGACACACAGCCAGGCACGGGGAATGGGTAGCTCTGGAAACGTCTGCGGCTGCAGGAGGCTGCGGAGCTGTGCCGTGGAGCGGCCGTAGAGGAGAGCGCTGCCTGCCCGAGCCGGGGGCAGCGTTATGAAACGCGGGCGCGCTGGCCGCGCTTGAGGATTTTTGGCAGCGCATCCATCCAGCCTGTTGGCGCAGGAGGCCATGGAGCGGCTCCCTCCGGCCAGCCCCCGCAGGGCGCAGGACCCCGAAACCCCGGCGCGCTGACACGGGGACAGCCCCGGCGACACACGGGGACAGCCCCGGCGACACACGGGGAGCCGCAAGGGACGGCAGCGGTGAGCGGGGCGAGCGGCGGGCACGGGCGGAGCGGGGCGCGGGATTCGCGGCTCGCTCTGCGCGCCGCAGCCGGGAGGCAGGAGATGGATTAGGAGGGAAGGGCAGAGGGAGCGGGATTTACCGGCTTTTCAGATGTGCGTTGCGGCTTTTTGTAATATTTTCCACTAGGTTGTCTAGGACTTTGCCTGGTTACAACAAGGGGCTCCTCGGCCGTGAAGGGAGGGTAAGGTTTTTCCTCTTTTTTTCGCAAGCAGCACCTGCCTCTTGGAGCCGTGTGCCAGCCGGCCTGGGCATGGGCAATAACCGGACAACTTTTTGCAGAAGCTGAGGGATCAGCATTCATTGCAGTCCCAGCGGCTGTTTGATTTATTCAGTTTACCCACAGCATCTAAGTAGACGGGGCTTAGTGGCATTATTTATAAAGACTGCAGTTTGCTCTCGAGATGCCCTTCCCCAAGCATCCGTAGAACGTTGTACTTGAAAAGTCGGCATGGATACTGCGAGTATGTTTGTGTTAGCCTGGGGAGGCAGGCTGGAATGCTCAGCCTCTCCAAACAGTTTCTGGAGCATCACTGTGCTGAACAAATACAGCCTTAACAATGTTTGGTAGGTGAATGTTGCAGGATACTGAAGGGTTTATGAAAGCCACTTTTAAAACAGCCATGGTTTAGTTACAAAGCCGTGTGTTCTTTTAATTCCGGTAGATTTCCTTGCACGCAGGAAAGATCTCTTCTCTAGCTCCCGTGGGCTAAAGCACGCAATCAGCCTGTGGTGCATTTCTTACAGCATTCTCATGCAAAACTTCAGCCACAGACCACACAGGGGCTTTTGAAAACTGCAGATAGAGCATCATTTGCTGGGTGCTTTAACCCATCAAAGGATGTACATCATGCATGAATGCTTTATTGTTGATAAAATACTTTCGAGGTTCAGGAATAGTTTGCTGAAAGCTCTCAGTTTATCAGAGAATGGTGACAGCAGCCTGTATGTTACCTCTGGAGCACACATAGCTCTGTGTACAGAATGTACACACGTGTATGTGTGTGCATACGTACCACTGAAATGTGTGCCCATATCTTTTCCATACTGGTGTGGAACCAGTCCTCCTGATTCCAGCATTATCACTGAGCTAGGTAAAAGGTATGGGATAAACATGGGAGAAATACCACATTGCCACAGTGTGCTCTCTGCTCAAGCTGTCCCTGAGCACTTTCCAAGTCAGCGCCGTTCCACAACGAGCCTTGCTGGACCAGCTGCCTCCCACGGACTCCTCTGCACCCCTTACTCGCCTCAGGCTCTGTGCTCACCAACAACATTATTGTCTGGATTTACACCTACCTATACTAAAAAATTGGTCTCAAAAAGTGGACTGCCTGGTGAAAGAGCTGTTGGGACCGAATTTGCACAAGTTAGAGCTGACTCTCCAGCCTCAGGCTGCAGCTCAGCTCTGTGACATTTTATTTCCCTTCCAAAGCTGAATTATCTGTCACTGTAAAACACCTCCCATATTGAATACAGGGGCTATAATGTATGCTTTAATTTGTGTTCTTTTCAACTTGATTTGACTAGTTTATGGACTGTACAGTTTTTTTCCGTCTTCCTGCTAACTCTGCATAAAGATTTTTTTCCGCTGCATTAATCACAGTTCAGTATTATTTAAAGGTTTGAACACAATCTCAGAATCAAAGGTAACTGATTATATCTTGTAGCAAGCAATGGTAAACTTGCTGGAAAACCCTCTCAAGCTGCAACACTTGCCACCACAGCACGTGCAGAAAGTGGGGTGCTTTTACCTCATTTTTGGCTTGTTGGCAGACGTTACAGGGAGACATGTACGTGGGGTCAGCACAAACCCATCCTCTAGCAAGAAAAACTCTCTAAGTCAGAAGAAGTGCTTGAAGAAGTGCCTGCTCCTTCCAGCAGCCCCAGGGATGAGGCCAGATCCTTTGGGAAGGCAGCTGGCATGGCACATCAGGGCAGCCTGAGGGTCCCTTCACCTCTGTTTCACTGGGCACTCCATCACTTTACTGAAAGTCCCTAAGCTTCATTTTGATGGAAAAGGGTTGGAAGAGTAAGTTCCTAGAAAGATTTAAAAGCCGGATTATTTTCTAAATCGCAGAATTGGAGGTGACTTGAAAGGAAACGAGGAAAACACCTTTTATCATGTCCTTTTCTCAAACCCTCAGCAAGTTCTGCAGCAGCAGAATTGACTGAGTGCCCAAGTGAAGCACAGGCACTAACTCATCCTCAGCCTCGTGTGCCCGAGCTCAATGTTCCTGCCTTGGAGCAGAGAACAAAAGCGACTCGAGTTTTCCCCTTGCCTTGCAGGAAGGGCAGGGATGAGGAGAACAGAGAGGAGCAGGAGCCGTGGGGCACAGCACGGAGCGGGCTGTGAGGCAGGTCAGGGCTGTGCCCGAGCCCTCCCCGCGCTGCACAGCTCGTGCACTGCGACAAACTCACACCCGCAAGGGACGCCTGCCCAGGGCCAGAGCTGGATGGTGCCTCTGCCTCCATCCAAAGCCAAACGCCCGGGGAAGGCCAGATCGTGAGTTCTGGGTGGGTCCCGTTTGGGCACTGCACTGTAACTGCCTGAAGGTGACCAGGTTGTAGACCATAGACCTCATCTCATAGAAAAGGACATGTTTAAGTTGGTGAAGGACATGAGTCTTATAGTGACTTTTCATGAAAAATTCCCCCTCTTTTTGGTGAAAGAATATCCAAGGAAAGGTGGTGGAATTACAAAATCACCTTTCTTTCCTTTGCGTGAATTCCTAAATTACCTTGTCACGGAGGCAATTCCACATGACTCTTTCTTAAGGAACTAGAAAAAGTAACAACGGACCTGAGCCAAAATCCATCAGCATCAACCTGTATCTTGATTTGGGTGGATTTTGGCTTAAGACAGTAGAGTACTGGGATGTTTCTTCTAAGCTTCACTTTCAGCATCTGCCACTTTCCACACAAACACGATCCACAGTTCCATTTTTCTCTCTTTTCCTGTGATTTGGAAACTGGAATTACATAGAATTTCTCTGTCAGTTCCACTCAAGGTATGAAGGGAGAGCTCAGCTCGACTTTGTTGTCTTTTCTAAACCCTTTCTCAGACCTGGAGAGATGCTCTGGCCACATAGGAAAGCACGGCTGTGAGGAGCACTCACTGTCAGGTATCTCAGAGTTTCTCAGGATGATTTTAGCTATCGGAATAAAGGGAGCTGCAAATATTTGACAGCGTCCCAGCATCGAATTTGTGGGTTATTAAGAGTTTTATTTCCTGTGTGCATTCACACAGTATGATGTTTGCCTTGACTTTCCAAACTGCCTGGAGAAAATGGCAGTGTGTATCCAAAGAAGAGGCTGTGAGCCAGAATCCTTCAGCTGGGACCTAATTGACTGCATTTGTCCTCAAAGAAAGCTGACAAAAGAAAGGAGAAATGTGGAAGAGGGATGGATTTTTCTAAAAATAGTGTTCATGAGTCCAATTCCCTTCAGTTTACAATAGAAAACATCATCTTGCTTCCATGCCAAGAACTCTGAATTTGCAAAATCCTGCTGGTCTTTAGACAAGGCCGACTCTTGATGAGCTGCTGCCGTCAGTGCAGCACTGACTGGAGCTTCTGCACTGAGCACACAGTGAGGGACAGTCCTCAGTTAAGCAACTCTTCACCTGCGAGTCTGAGGCTGTTTTTCACTGTCCTCAGCCATTACCAGCATTCATGGCATCACTAAAAGTATTCAGTCTTCCCTTAGGAATCCTGTAGCTGCTCCTTGAGCTAGGAGAGCAGAATTGCCAAGAGCTTTACCATGTTTCTTTTAGTTCTCTTTACAAATACATTAATGCAGCTGCCTGGTGTGACATCCCCTGTTACACTCTGCAAGATCATTTTGGAACCAAGGTACTGCCCTCCTTTTCCTTATAGCAACTTTCTGGTGGCAATGGATTCTTTCCTGCTGAAGGCCCAGCACCAAGTGGATCTCCTGTGCTTCCACTCATCATCCCCAAAGCTGCTACATGCCAGTGCTAATTATTGCCCTTCCCCATCACCTCTTCCCCCCACCCCTGCCATCCTCATGCAGCATTAACCCTTTCATCTCCCCCTTCACCGAGAGGTCTGCTCTGCCACTTTACAGTTCTCATTGCCCATCTCAAACTCCGCTCAATTATCATTTTATGATTTTACAAACAACTCGCAGTTAATATTGTCCTAAACACCTCTGGCTGTGAGAATTGATAAACAGGAACAGAGGGCTACTTTTCTTCTGTTTCCCTTCATTCATTTTAAGTGAAAGATGCATGAAAAAGACAAATGATGCATTTTCTATTACCAGATACCAGTTCTTTCCGTCTTACTATTTCCTTTTTAATATCATCATCAAAAGTGATGCACTTCAATTCTTTTAGGCATACTTTGATGGGATTGCAATATGCAGTTTATGGAAAAATCAAATGACAGTTTTTATGTTAGCAGCACTCTCTGCTATTTCCCCACTAAAAAGCAACATTTAATTTTTGAGTTGCACATTCGCAGCAGTTGCTGTGGGCGGAGAGTCTGCTTATTTATTTGGTTGGATTTTACTACAATGTACTGTCATGGCAACTGCTCTAAGGGCGAGTGCATCTGGAGGTAATTCATACACATCACGTTGAATGCAGCAAAATTGCCTTGTACCATTTAAACTTTTTCAACCACTGGGCAAGGGCAGAGTTACCCCTTTGAGACACAGAAGCAACCTTTCCTTAGTAAATAAATAAATAAACAAACAAATTTGGCAGAGCAACAGGAGCAATGCCAAATGGTTCTTGGTGTTTGGGCGCAGAGCCTGCTGCACAGTTAAATTAGGTTTGATACTTTGGGTGTTTTCTCCAGTTCTGCTGATGCACAGCAGGTTTTCCATCCTGCTCATGTGGAGGCAGAACATCACGCCCTGCCCGGGTGCTCTTTGGGCAGCTGGTGGCCTGACTGGCCCCCCATGGCCCCAGGAAACATTGCCACGTGCTGCCCAGGCAAGTGGCAGATCCTCTCATGCTGGGGATGATCCACTTCACATCACTGCAAACATGGACCAACTCTACCAAAATCCACTGACCAAGCACACAGTGGTGTTCAAAGGGATTAAACTGGGCCAGTGACGCAGTTTCAAGCATAACATGCCCGACCTCTGCTCCATGGCCTCGGTGGCCCTTCTCCAGCCAAGCTGCCTCTCTCAGCATGGCTTGATGAGCCCAAAGGCCACAGCACGGGAATTCCCAAGAATTCTGGATTCCCAGTTGCCAGTACGGGCACAGAGCTTGCTTTCAGATCAGACAGCCTCCGTTGGGAACAGCTCAAGTTTCCAGCAGTCCCACGGCAGGAACAAGTAGTGAATCAAATCCCACCTATGCTCACAGACAGTATTTCTTCAGATGAATTAGCGCAGTAACAACCTGCAGGATCTAATTATGGCTAATTTTCCATTCATCTGTCTTGGTACTTCTGACCCTTTTACTGCAATGCTTGAGCACTCACAACATTGATCAGAGATTTTCAATACTTTAACTTTGAGGGTCAGCTCTTTAGCTGGTGTAAATCAATGCATTTTCTTTGGCTTTGGAGCTGATCCGAAGGGAGGTGTGTAACTTCTACTGTAGAGTGAGCAGTTGGAATTCACTGCAGATGCTACAGCCTGGCAGCACTTTGCACTTGCTCACGCTCCCGAGCCCTTGGAGAAAGTGTGGCAATAAGCACATAGAATATTTCTGGATGTTACTCAGTCCTGCATAATTAAAATCAGCATACATGAACTTTAACAACAACAAAAAATAATTTAAAAAGTATCTAAATCAGGTCTTTGAGACCACCTGAACTGTAAGATTAGAGAGAAGGACTCCTGCCTTGTGACAGTCACATTTAGGAATCAAGGCTGAAAGGTCACACAAAAGAAAATCAGGTTCAATTGACAAAAGATTCAGCTGAGCCTAAATTTATTTTTGTCCTAGAAGTTTTGGACCTTTGGTTTTGGTTGCTGCATAAGAAAGAATTTGCACAACCACATGAAAAGGGGAATGGATGAAGACTTACTTGGCAACATTTATTTAATGAAGAGGCACAAGTGAATATCCACAAAACTTCAATCAGATACTGAGACAAGAAATACAGTAAGCAGATGTTCATTGCCAGGACTATGGTTTTTGGAGCTTGCCTCGACTGCAAACTAAGCAAAAGCCGTAATATTTTCTTTTCTGAAAACGCTGCATATTTTCTCAACACTTGCCTGGCTCCACAGAGAAGGGATGGACTGGGAAAACAGGAACTTATGGGGAGATGCCAGCTTTTATTTGCCACGGGAGGTTAAAGGTTCCCTAGAGCACAAAGGAGCTTTTCTTGCCCAGACAATCTCATCATGGTACACATCAGCACAACTAAAGCTGCAGAGCTCAGCAGCAGTCAAGAGAGATCTGCTGAACTTGAGAGGAAATTTTTTCAAACATTCCCTAGTTTTTCTCCATGCACATCCCCGGATCAATAGCTGGCAATATGAATCTACTAAACAACAAAAACAGCAGGATCTCTGGTTTCTGATAAAGCAACATGCACAGCAATTCCCCCAGCTGTGTAAATACAGAACCCCCAAACATCCTTCCAGCATAAAACCCAGCTTTATTGTGCTGCACAGAGATTAATAATTATTATCTTATCTATTGTGAGTTGATGCAATTTTTTTCCTCCCACACACCCACACTGCAGTTTCCATCTGATCTGCATTTGTAGCTCAGCTACTGTTTAGCTGAAAGGAAGGAATTTGGTAATACCTCCCTAAAAAGATGCCTGTATTGTGGCTGCCTGTTCAGCCAGTGACAAAGGATGGAGATGTTGGCTACTGACAAAATAAAGCACTTCTTTTCCAAACGTCCCTACGTAAATAACCTCACCATAAAGGTATTTCTTACACATTCCAAGATAAAAGAAAGGAAAGAAAAAAAGTCTGAAGATCTGAAACTCACTTGGACTCAATCAATTGTTCTCATTGGATTATAGTTCTTAGAGTGTATAATTACAAACAACAGATGGAAAAGTGCTCAGCTAAAGCCAAAAAGGGTGGGTGGGGGAAAGTGACCCTGGTGGTGGATATTTTCAGTTTGGATGTTAACCAACCTTCCCCCTCCTTGGTGTTTCAGGTTTCGGGTCGTTGGCTGAGAGGCAGGACAGGATGAAGGCATCACCCTGGGAGCGTGCAGAGCCTCTGGGCCAGCTGGGTGCCTGAGACTGGTGGCAGTGCTGCACCAAGCTGGTCTCTGCTGCAGCTTGGCTGGAAGGAAGCTTTTCATCAGGAGACGGCACCAAAGGGATGGGCTGAACTTATGGGAGGAACAAGTGTCTGGCCAGGCGGAGATTCGGGGGCCCGTCGGGAGGCGTGAAGGGCCCGGTTTCAGCAAGGGCATGGCCAAAGCTTTCTTCAGGCTACAGAAGTTTCTGCGCCGGACCCAGTTTCTGCTCTTCTTCCTCACGGCAGCTTACCTGATGGCTGGCAGCCTCCTGCTGCTGCAGCGGACGCGCTTGGTTATCCAGCAAGGCTCGCGTGGCACCTCCCCTAACCCGGCCCTGGCGCTGCCGGATGAGATGACCGGCGTTGGGCTCGTGGACCCCTGGGCTCTGCAGAACCCCCGCCCTGGTGCCAGGCTGCTGGTGGGCATGGATGGGCCGCAGGAGCCTGCGCTGGAGCAGCGGCACAGCCCGCGCTGGCTGGTGTCCCGCAACTCGGAGCTGAGGCAGCTGAGGAGGAGGTGGTTTCACAGGTTCATCAGCGACCAGGAGCCCATGCAGACGGCGGGATTGAAAGCCATGAGACGCGCTGCTGAACACAAAGGTAACGGTGGTGGCCCTTCTGCATAAACCGCGCCTGGCACGTCCCTCCGCAGACACAGGGGAGCAGCACGATGGGTCCCTGCAGAGCTGCCTTCCTCCACACTCATCACTGCTTTCAGAGCAGTTCTTAGGCATATGCAGAGGCCAAAGTACAAACCCAACCTCCCTGGTCATGCTGAGCTGTAACTGCCTCCAAAAAAGTAATTTTATTGATTGAATGGAAGCCCAGGCAGTGCAATATGCTTCCCTAATTTAAATTATTTTCTCTTCAAGCAGGCAGAGATGACCATTTTAATTGATTTTCTTTCTCAGAAGAGGGAACGCTTTAAAAGTGGATTTTCTCAAATTAACTATCCAGGACCACAGAGTAGCATAAGTCTAGAAGTGCCACCTTGCTGCTAAAGCTTTCTGGCGTATACTAAATTCTGCTATTGCAAACACATTCACTGTTCCTGCCCTGCCCTCTGTGAGCATTTCCACAAACACACTGTCCTTTGGGGGACACAAAGTGGGCCATCAACACCCCCAAACCACAGACAGACTCCTGGGGTTTGGTGAGTTTGCTGCGAATGTGGAACAGGGCAAGGGAATGCACGGAGAATTCACACCACTGCAAAGGCAGAGCACATCAGTGCCAGAAAATATGAGTTTCACTGAAAATAAAACAGGAATGGGATCCGGGGGACTAGACACCACATTATTAAAGCACTTTTTAGTTTGTTGAATAAATTTACCCAAACAAAAGGGTGCCTTGTGCAAAAATCCCACAAAATGTGTGCCACATTGTGATACCTCCCGCGGGAATTGTCAGGAACGGGAGGGAGAAGGCGATGGTGGTGGAGTGTGGGAGATGAGTCACAGTGTGAGTCAGGCAGACTCAGCCACTGGAGCTACCTGAAGCACCAGGCTGGAGCTGCTCCACGGACGCCTCAGAACACCCTGTTGGTAGCAGGTTTTGGTGGCAGAGGAGGGACTGAGAGCTGCTCAGCCAGGGCCTCGCTCAGGTTCTGAGTGCTTGTAAGAGGGGCCAGAAGGACTGTTTATTTGTACATCCCACCGCACTGACTTGTAGATTCAGATATGCATCATTTGAATATCTGACTGAACATGAAGTGACATGATTAGTAACAATATTGTTAAGAAGCATTGGCATGCCTTTGAAGATTATCAATTAAAATTTAACTACATATGTAGCGCGTGTTATCTCCCCCAACTTACTCGTAGTGAACTTAGACACTTGTTATTTCATTATGGATCCCTTCCAAGATCTAATGAACTCCTGCGTGGTTGTAATGCTTATTAAAGTTTCAGTGATGCCCTGTGGTTCCCGCTCAGTGAAGCAGCGTTGCCTGACTGTGGAGCCTGGGCTCTGCACTCCTTGGTGCCATTGGAATAACACTGTGGCTCTGAGGCAGCACGGCTGCTCTGCCCCTGCTTGCCTGGGGGCTGCCAGGCAGATCCTTAACCCAAGACAAAAACTTTGGCACCCGACCTAGCATGTTGGGAACCTCCCAGCTCTCTTTGCCTTGCTCTGGGTCTCCACCCAGCAGCACTGGGTGAGAAAATCCAGCTCCTTTTTTTTAATCCAAGTCAGGCTCCCACCTGCTGACACTGCAAGTGGCTCAGGGTAGGGACTACATCTTTTCCCACCACTGGCAAATACTGTTAGTACAACACATGAGAATTTTCTGTTCCAAGCATGTCCAGCGGATGGAGTTTTACAGTTTCCCCTGGCCTGGTTCTGCCTTTGCACAGGATGCAGAGGTGACAGGGACTGGATTGCTGATATGACATGACAAGGCATGCTGCTCTGAGACCGTGGAGTCTCTCTGTGACTCATTCATAGGAGGATGTGAACGAGGAATTGCTGCTGGGAGGGACGCAGGAGGAGGGCACACTGCAGCTGCCCTGCCCAGGACCCTCACTCGGGCTCCTCGGTTTGCTGCTGCCACTGGTTTGAATGGAAGTGCCCAAATCAAAAGTCTCCAGTGACACGTGGAGCACCCTTGGTGCAGGTGCATGACTCCCACCTCGTTAACGGCGTGCTGGAGTGTGTGTTCACAGCTTGTGAATTTTCTAATTGCGTGTTGGCAAATTACCGAGTGCAGGTCTTTGAATCTGCTGTTGCGTTAGTAATATTTAAATGTTTGATTTATTATTCCTGCCTCCAAAATCCCTGTTAGAGTGGTTCAAACTTCCTTTTTCTTGTGGATTATTTTATTGCTAATATTACGCTTTTTAGTTTCATTTTTCATCATGTGTTCTTTTCCTGTCCACAGTTTACATTATTTAATTTTCCTGTGTTATCATCTCAATGTTGCTACTTCTAAAATCATATTTCCTTTTTTCTTTCACATTTTAATGATAAAATGTACTTGCAGACAGACAATTGCTGTATAATAGTGGGACTCCACATCATCCTTCCAATTGTACATTAAGAAATGGGTTGGATTTTTATAGTATTTTGTTCCTGACAACAAAAAAAAATAGGCTGAACATTGGATGCAGTCTAAGAGAAACATTTCTCTTTCTTATGCTAAGTAAAGCAAGACATATTTGCAGAGATTCCTTTGCACCAGAGAGGAGATAGCTCAGTGCAATAGCTACATGGGGCTGCCTAGTTAAGACTGAAGTTTTCTTTCCATTACAGTGTTAACATAACTCTCTCTATCCAAAGAGAATCGATTTTCTTAGTATTTTTCTTGCACCATATCATTATCAACTGGAGATTTTAAAGAGCGCTTGGGAGAAATCCAACAAGATTTCTGGAAGTTTTTGCCAATTTGGAGACTACATTCCTCCTTTCCTTTAGAGAAGTGCCATGTTTCGTCACCCAGGGAAGGGAGCTGCTGTTCCAGGGGTGCCACAGGCTCTGGGTGTGCAAAGGCAGGTCTGCTAAGAGGACCCTGGGGAAAGTCTCCTTTCCCTTCTGTCCATTTCCACGGAACAGTCGCACCGACCCCTTCAATACAACCCCCCAAGGTTCAGTACCCACGGAGAGCTCTGCAGGGCAGGTAGGACCCCACACAGGCTGGGGTGAGACCAAACACAGCCCTGCTTGCCGCGTGTGGTGCTGGATCGGCCCTGCATGGGCTTTTCCCATCCCATATGTGTTGCCTAACCCCGGTCTTGCACACAAACAGGCACTTACATGGGATGCTTCACGGACGATTCGAAGGAGAGGACCCTGAAGGGAGCTGTCTTCTATGACTTAAGGAAAATGACAGTAGCTCACTGTCAGGAAGCTTGTGCTGAGAGGTGAGTGGTGCTTTTTCCCTGCAAGTTTTCTCTTCTTCTGATGATAAGTGGAACTGAAATTGAAATGGAGAAAACATTCGTACGTTAAACATACAGCACCTGTAAAAATGGTAATTATCTCATACCTCCAGGCATGGCATAGCTCTGCCACCCTGCTTGAATCAGACCATTGCACTGCTGCCTGTTCTCCATGGCAGCACAGCCATTTAAAATATACTTCCTGCTGTCCTGAAGAAAAATTGCTGTTTGGTTAAATGGTCTTGGTTAGATATCTGCCTGGCCCAAATCTCATCAAGGTGGCTGCCCCTCTCAAGGTGGCCACCCCTCTCAAGGTGGCCACCCCTCTCAAGGTGGCTGCCCCTCTCAAGGTGGCCACCCCTCTCAAGGTGGCCACACTGTCCCTGGGGCAGACCCAGCTCTGGAGCAGGGCAGCAGAAGCGCAGGGACACGGGGACAGGCTCAGCTGGGCATCGAAGAGGTCCCAGCTGGGCATCAGACGGGTGCCTCTGTGACAGTGCCTGGTTCTGCTCCTCGCAGGGCGTACAGCTACGCGGGGCTGGCGTACGGGGCCGAGTGCTACTGCGGGAACAGGCTGCCCACCACCGCCGCCAAGCCAGAGGAGTGCAACAGCGAGTGCAAGGGCCAGAAGGGCTCTGTGTGCGGAGGCGTCAACCGGCTCTCCATCTACAGGGTGGAGGAGCTGCGGGCAGGAGCCAGGAGACGTAAGTGGCCGTGCGACTGCAGAGGGGACACCACTGGGCGCCACAAGGGCCAGGCTGAGCGCGTGGGTCGGGCTGTCCCCGCGGCTTGTCTCGCTCTGTTTGTCACTAGGGTTTGTAAACAGCAAAGGACAGAGGTGCCGGTGGGGCACAGCGTCTGTTTGCTGCTGGTCTGGTCCCCAGGTCCTTCCCTGAAATAGCAGTGCTGGTCTCCATCTAGGAGAGGGGAGACCGCCTGGCACAGCTGCCTCGGGACTGCCACAGGGGAGGTTGGTGGCACCAGACTGCCACAGGGGAGGTTGGTGGCACCAGACTGCCACAGAGGAGGTTGGTGTCACCAGACTGCCACAGGGGAGGTTGATGGCACCGAGCTGCCACAGAGGAGGTTGGTGTCACCAGACTGCCACAGGGGAGGTTGGTGGCACCAGACTGCCACAGAGGAGGTTGGTGGCACCAGACTGCCACAGGGGAGGCTGGTGGCACCGGGCTGCTATAGGGGAGGTTGGTGGCACCGGAGAGGAAACACAACGCAGTGCAGAGTGACTGCAACAGCAGCAGAATTTCAGCTGATAACCCGCTCCCTGTGGCATCCCCTGCAGGGGGACAAGCCCATGTGTTTGAGAAACAGCCTTGGAAGTGGGTGCCCTATAACGGGAGGGTAGGAGAGCACTCGGATCAAGGCCACCCTAAGCTCAAATGATCCTAAACAAGATCAGTGCTCTTTGAATGCAGCAGGGAGTAAGTAGAGGCCAAAGAGACAGCCACACCGATCCCTTTCCTAACTGAGAGAAATGAGACCACAGAGTTTTGCTTTTCCAATGACTTCTGTTCCAGGGGCGGTTGGGATTTTTGTTTCATCTTTAGATGGCAACACACTCTACTCGTCATTCAATTAGCTGCCATGGGGGACGCAATGGATAAACTTTTAGGCCAACACAAAACACATAAAAGACCTAAACAGCTGATCAGTCTTTACAATTGGCAAGCTCACAAGACCTTACGGGTGTTATTTGCTGAGAAGAAGCACCAAGGCCTTATGTTGTGCCAGTATTGATGGTACTTCATTTCTTCTTAAAGACAAGTCAAGGTTTGTAAAATAATCCACCCAGCTACATATAAATTATATATCAAAGGTACATAGACCTAAATTGCCACTGTCAGGCTGACAGGCACGTTGGCAGGTTTCCCAGGACATGCATCACTGTTTAAACCTCCAGCATAAAATATATATGCATACTTTGCAGGAAAAGGCAGCGTTTAATTTTTATTTTTTTTTAATGTATTAATGAACTAGTCATCAAATTAGTCTAGCCTGGAGCTAGATTTGTTTGGGGGGTTTTTGCCCAATTTGTTTGGTTTTTTTTGTTTGCCTGTAGTAATAACTGATAGTTGTCTGAAGAATCCCCCTGACACAAGCCAGCTGAGGGCCAACAGAAGTATGAATCCCAATGAATAAGTGTGTTGGAAAGTAACTGTGAAACTGTAACAGCCCCCCGTGATTTACGCTGTGTAATACAGAGCACAGGCGTCTTACACTGAGCAGACTCAGGGGCATCTGCATTTAAACCTTCCGAGAGCTGGGGCTTGCTGTGTCCCCTCTACATCCCCTTCCCACCACAGTTCCCTGGACACCCTGAGCTGTGCAGCTCCTGTGCCACAGGTCTCATTCATGTTCCTAACGAAGCTCAAAGCCCACATGGCAGCAGGGGTGGCTGTGGCACAGAGTGTCACTTGCCACGGGGCAGGACTCAGCCATCCTCCCCAGAAAGCAGACCACACAAACCCACCCATTTCCAGTGGGATCTGTGGGTTCCCTGGGAACCCTGTGCCCTCCAGCACTGCTCTGGGCATCTCAAGCGTTTTTTCCTGAACACTGAGACAACTCTGAACATGTTTATAAACATTTTGTTTCAGGTATTAAATACTAGTGTGAGATTTAGTAGGGGAGCTTTCAAGAACATCCTAAAGAGCCCAAGCACACCCAAGTCCTTTATTCTTTGGTGCTGTGCTCACAGTGACATGGTCCCAGAGAGATTCCTGTTCCCCCCATCCTAGGTCAAGTTATTTTCACATCACTCGAGTGATCCCAGAGATCCAGCACTGCTTCTGGTAATTGGTTGAACAGTTATTAGAACAACATTTAAGCAGCTTCTCCTTAGATTGCTCTTGACTCGTCCTGGAGAACTTGGGCTTTTCTGCCAGGAAATTCATGCAGAACCAATTTTTTTTTCTCTTCATAACTGCACTGCATCTCTCCTGTCATCCAACTCACTTCCCACATCAGTTCTAGTGATATTGTTCAAGGGAGTAATTGCACTTCTGCCAAGCTTTGTGGTGTTTCTACAGAAGCAGGTGAGATCAGGGGCTGGTGCTAAAAATGTGGTGGAATCTGCTCCCTGAGCAGTTGACAAAAGCCCAGTTCAGGGTCTGGAGGCTGCAGCAAACTCCCTTGCCCTGAAAACCAGGAGAGGGAGGAGAGGGGCAGCCGAGCAGGAAGGTGGGATTTCAGGATTCATTTCCATTCCTTTCCTTTTCTGGTGCAGATCTAGGGAAACTGTAAATTTTTGTCGTGGGTTTTAACTCTTTAAGTGGAAAGGAGGTCTTCAGAGGAAAGAGGGACCTGCAAACAAGAGCAATGCCCTCCACTGGTGGAATTGAATCCAAATCCTGTGCTGCAGCCCTGCTTTCTGTGGTTTGCACAAAGCTAAAGGCATGTGCTCCTTTCAATACCTCAGGATTTGCAACATGTTTTTCTAGTGTATATCATGGTTTCTCCTACTTCTGCAACCTTTGTAATATAAAATTTATTTTATTATTTTTGCCTTCTGAACCTAGTATTGTTTTCTGTGAAAGAGGCAGGATACTACGGACATCGTTTTCTTAAGAGAAACTATTTCATATCCCCACAGGGAGGAATGTTATCTATCGAGGATGTTTTAGAGCTCCAGACAATTTAACAGACACCTTTCCAGCCTCTTTGATACAGCCCAATTTGACGGTGGAGATGTGCTCTGAATTTTGCTCCAAGAAAGTAAGAACAGTTCTCATTTCACATCCTTTCTCCTTTTTTTTGTTATTTTAAAGTCTAATCTAACTAAGGGAAAGGCAGAGATTAGTGCCTTAGAGCTCTGAATTTGTAAATGAGTTTCTAAAGGACAAAATTCATCAGAGTAAATACCCAGTGATGCATCTGGTCCAACCACTCGAGTGGGGACGGCAGGAGGGAAAGCCATCAGAGCGGTGCCACTAGACATGATACATAGAAAAGCTGCTCTAAGTGATGAGTATCGACTACGAGGAAATCAATACCATTTCCGTGTCACATTCCAGCCAAGCCCTGAGCCAGATCTGACCCCGGGGGAGGTCTCAGTGGCTGCAGCTCTTGGGGAGCTGCCAGAGGGTGGATATGGGCTGGCAGCATCTGAAACGTGGCTCTGATGCCCTCTGGGGAGCCATGGGCAGGGCACCCTCTGCTTTGGGGGCTCTTGGTCCCCTTCCCTTCCTTCCCACTCCAGTGGGGCTGGTTTTTTGTACTGAGGGTTCATTGTGTGGTCACATTTCGCCTGCAGCCACATTGTCTCATGCACTAAACTCAACTTTCAATTGCTTTTTGCAGCATCATGAAATTGATTAAAACTATTAAGGCACGGAAAACAAATCCTCTTAATTACTAGGTGGAGCAGGGAAGCTTTTCCCAGTCAACATGTCCTCTAAACCAGTTTTAAGAGTGCACCGTGGAATTAACTGTGCAGTGAATTACTCACATACCCTGTGTGCAGCACCTCCAATACACACACCCCAACACACTCTCACATCCTCTAGGAATAGAAATGTTCAGGAATTAGTGAGCAATTCTTTCCAAGCACTGTTATTAGTCTATTGTTTAATGGTGGGAAAAAAATCTTGATCTGTGTGAGTTGACTCCTCGTAACATAATTTAATATTCACTGATGAAATACAATTAATTATTGAGGTCAGTGTTTTTAAGCACAGTCCTGCCATTCTGGTTTTGGGAGATGAGTTTTCTAAATAGATGGGTTTTCAGAAGTATAGTTCCTTCGAGTTTTTCTAGAAGCATCTGAACTTACTGGTGACTGAGAAGGACAAGGAAAAGACCACAAGGAAATGTGCCACGTGAACGTGACATCCAAACAGGTTTAGGGTGGAGGAGACTGTCCATCTCATTGGAACAGCTACAACCTTTCAGAGTCAGAGCTAATGCACATCTGCTTGATGAAGCTTGCGAGAGAAAGCCATCAGCAACCCAGATATTCTAAAGGATTATCGAAAACAGACTCCTTCTGCACAGAAGGCACAGAATGGGCTGCAAAAACGATGGCACAAAGAGGAAAAACTACAAAAGGAAGGTGAAGAACAGGTTTAGTACCTCTCTCATTTATTCCTTCCCTGAAATGGTGCAGGTAACAACTTGCTGTGAGCTCTGCTAGGCACCACGAGACCCTACTGGGCAGTATTTGCCTACAAAAAGACTGGCTATGCCATCAAGTCTGCACATTTGAACATTTCCCCCTCTAAGGTGCTTTTCTTTCCTTTATAGAGCAATACAGAGAATACAGTGATCTTCTTTCAAAACCAGACCGGCTATTTTGGATTCCAGATGTCGCTGCATGCAGTTATTTACTCATAAACAAATGAATCCTGGGATTTGGATCCAAATCCCATTGTAGAATTCATACAGAGCGATTCCGTAGCTTCATTTAGATATTTTTTTTCAAACACAACAAAACAAAGATAAGTAGGCCAGAACCTTGACTGGCACAGATAAACACAGCCTTGCTGACTTTAATGCAGCAGCGAGAGGGGAGCATTTCAAATAGGGTCACACTGGGTCTAGCACTGCCCTGCAGAATTATTCCCTGGATCAATAGGTCACAGGGAAAAACAAGCCAGAATTTTTATGCAAGGACAGCATTGACTTTATGGTATTTATACTTTGCTTTTAGCATATCCAGTTCAATAAGAACTTGAATAATGACTTCTAGGTTTGTTGCAAAATGAACATGCCAGTTTCTAAATGAACCAAACCCATCAGTTTTACTTGGAAGAGAAATTTCCTTCTGCAATCAGCCTCCATCTCTTATTCTTTCTGATAGATTGAAAGACCTTTACTTCATCTTATAGGAGAGTTAGCGCAGGAGGCTGAAAAAGGAAGTAATTTAGTAATCAGAGTAAAACTAAGTAAATGTATTTTTAATCTATTCATAATTCTGAATTTGGATACAACCTACTACAAAACAATCCGTGGCTGAATCATCACATCAGCTGTGTTGCTGTTGGAGAACGTTTGCTTTCCTTACAACACTGAAACTACCCACTGAGGCTTCATCTCCCAAATTCTTGTGTAAATATTCCCACTGAAGTCTCTTCTCCCTGAGTTACAGCTCGCAGGACGCACACCTGAGCCCGTCAGTGCCTGCTTCACAGCTCAGTCCAGGGCAACACTCGGAGTTCTCTCTCACTGAAGTGCAGCCTCTGTGTGTGCTGAGCTCAAGGACTAGTCCCTCACTTCCAAGCTCGATGGTTCCTCCGAGCCATGGCCCCAGCTTGGGGTACACAGAAGTACACCGGTGGGCAAAGGGGGTGGCTCGGAGCTTTGCTTAAACACTGATGGGAAGTGAAGACTGAACGGGTCACTTTGCAGTCACCCTCTGTGCTGCTTCAGGCACGGACCATCAGGCACACGGTCGGAATCGTCAGCCGGCTGATTACAGAGCTTTGCACCGACACCGTGGGACCCGGTCAGGCTCTTCTCCCCAGGAACAAGCCACAGGGCATGAGGAAATGCCCTCAAGCTTCACCAGGAGAGGTTTATATTGGATATTAGGAAAATTTTGAGATTTCCCTTGGAAAGCCCACTCCCAGTTTCTCCGCTTCCTCACCCACGTGCTGGCAAAGCCGAGGGGAGGCTGCACGGGTGAGGCTCAACCCTGGGTGCTGAGGGGCTGCAAAGCACCCACCAGCTTCTGCAGATGCAGGAGGTGTGGAGAAGTGGTTGCTTCCATCTCCTCCCAAAACCCCCTGGCCTTCCAGAACAGCCCCTTCACTTGCAGGGGTGACTTGGCACGAGGTACAAGGAACATTTCTGTTCTAGGCTTTGAGGGCAGGGACACTTACTAATTTCTCAAACTGAGAAACAGAGTTTCATTGTAAAGGGGAAATTTCTGTTTGCAGGCAAACCCAGAACTGTTTTGCCCTTGGATCAAATCTGTAAATGGTTTTTGACAACGTCATATCTCATTCACTAAGCAAATGTTGGCTGTTGGGGCACACGCAGCACACGTGTTGCGTTTGACTCCTTATCAGAGGATGAACACGTGGGCAAGAGCGAGAGATAAGCTGCTCAGCAGTCCTGTCACGCCGTCCCAGGCTCCAAAAGACTTTTAAAAGGCAAAAAGTGTTGATATGGAATAGGTGGACTTGAATGTTCTGTGCTCAAAATACTCCCTGAACTTCCTTCTGCCCGCTCACACAGCCCCACGTGAGCCCACAGGGGACTCTGGGACAACAACACGCCTTATGTAAAACAGGAGAAAACCTGAATTTTAGGCCCACTAAGCAACTACTAATTTCTTCAGTAAATAATTAACACGTTTCCCTCAAACTTGTTTTAATTCTCACCACCACTGGCCCAGCCTCGCTGCCCCACCATCACACATCAGTGCAGCTGTGCAGCCTGTTGCTTATCCTGGGTAAGACCAGTACACCAAAACCTGAATTATTCTGCATCAAATACATTAAAAAAACGTTTCATATAGACCCAAATTTTCCTTGGGAATTCATGCCTTTCAGTGAACACTGACCATAACTTCCTTATAGCTGCACACCTTAGGAGGGTTCCTATTTAGAATCGAGGTAGCACATAACAGAGACAGTGCAGAGTTGGATGCGTCGGTGCCTGAGGCACCAGCTGAGCCCACCCCAGGGCACGAGGGGCAGAGCCCCGCGTGGGCACGAGGACAGTCACACACGGGCACCACAGGCCCCCTCTGCTGCTCAGCCCTGCCAAAAATGTGCTGAAAAGCACTCGATGGAGCATTTCTAAACAGTTCTTTCAAAACTACGCCCAGCAGCTCTCAAACCCTCCACCAGCCCCTCTCTGCACATTCATTTTCCTGCAGACTCTGAGGCCACACTAAGACACCAACTTTCTTCACTGTTCTTTCTATCTTTAAACACGACTGCAGCAGTCAGTGGGTCTGAAGTTCCTTCTTCTCTTTAATTCTTTCAAAGGCAAGTTTCTTCTATACAAACTGTGGTAGAATCAACTGAGTGAGGCAAATGTGTGGCAGTGGACTCAATTAAGTGGAATATAAATGAAACTTTAAAAGTTCCTTCAATTCAAAATATTCATATTTGGAGGAAAGTTCAAACTTTTCCTACACTGATGTTCTGCAGGTGGGATTACATACTAGGTGCTGCAGGAACATTATGATTTATTTTTTTTAATCAATTATGAAGAAAAATAGTGTGAATTTTAAGTTTTCGAGATTTGTGTCTTCAACCCACTTTTTAGGTAATTGCAACATGAAGACATTAGCAGCAAAGGAGCACCAGCTTTAGAATGACAAGCACTGCTTTGATCTTGAGAGTGGCCTTGCGAGGGTTTATTTCCTTTGCGTGGCAGCAGCGTTGCCCTCAGGCTGGCGCTGCCCCTGCCTTTGTGCACTGATCCATTTTCTCTCCTCCACAGGAGTTCCCCTTGGCAGTGATCCGAGGGCAGGAGTGCTACTGCGGGTACCCCACGGGGCGCTTCTCGCTGCGCGACGGCGCGGACGGGCTGCGCTGCAGCAGCAGCACACCCAACGCCAGCAGCACCGCCCGGGCAAAGTACTGCCTGGTCTACCAGACACCTGTGCAAGGTACGCGCTCCAGCCTGGCTGTGCCAGGGCCACCACTGCAGGGTGCAGTCTCCACCCTGACTGTGCCACCAGGGCCACCACTGCAAGGTACGAGCTCCAGCCTGGCTGTGCCACCAGGGCCACCACTGCAAGGTACGAGCTCCAGCCTGGCTGTGCCACCAGGGCCACCACTGCAAGGTACGAGCTCCACCCTGGCTGTGCCACCAGGGCCACCACTGCAGGGTGCAAGCTCCACCCTGGCTGTGCCACCAGGGCCACCACTGCAAGGTACGAGCTCCAGCCTGGCTGTGCCACCAGCGCCACCACTGCAAGGTACGAGCTCCAGCCCGGCTGTGCCAGGGCCACCACTGCAAGGTACGAGCTCCACCCTGGCTGTGCCAGGGCCACCACTGCAAGGTACGAGCTCCAGCCCAGCTGTGCCAGGGCCACCACTGCAAGCTCCAGCCTGGCTGTGCCAGGGCCACCACTGCTGGGAACAGCCCCTGCGCTCCTCCTGCAGAGGGTAAAAGCAACCTCCTTTACAGCAGCCTGAGCCACAGCAGTGGGTGTCACAACATGGTCTTTATCTAAATTCCCCCCTTGGAATTGTGCTGGGGAAGATGCATCTTTCCATCCCCACAGTGCAGCCTCCCCCTGACGCAGAATGGTGTCCTTGTTCTGCAGACGGAGAGCACCAGGCAGGGCCTAGGAAGGCGTTCCCCCACCATGCAGCCACCAAGGCAACTCTGCAGACTCTAATTTTGCTCTACTCATCTTCCTCTAAAATATTCATCTGCATACATGTTTAAGGCTGGAAAACAAAGCAGAGAGTAAGCCTCCAACCCAGAAAGCCATTTAGGTGGTTCTGGCTACTTTATCCGTGCAGGGGTTTGCACTGAGTTCAGTGAAACTTCTCACAAGCTTAAAATGGACAAATTAACTGCTTTTCTGGTTTTGCGCTGGGCTTTTTTTCCCCCCAACACACTTTTATTTAATCTCCATCTCAGAGGTAGTTCAGAGGTGGACTGCAGACACCAGCACGTGAAAAGGTCATGCAAGAAGAATACTTCTTTCCATGAAATTGCTAGTTCTTCCCAGGTCTGTGGAGATCAGTAGGAGATTTCTCCTCTGGGCTATGCAGGCACTTTTTAACCACAGCTTCACCTAGAGCTTGCTCTGAAGAATGAAAAGAGCTGGCTTCCTGATGAATCATCACATAGGGTTAAGATTGGTTCTCATCCTATCCCTGGTTTCACTGCCATATTAAGAAGCAAGGTGAGGATTAACAGAAGCACATATGAAACCAGTTGTCTGACTCCCTGTTTGGAGGGCTTGGGAGTGCCTGGGCCCTTCAGAGAGGAATGGCAGTAAAGAGACTTAACTGAAGGCAGCTCCTTTCAGCAGGAGGGTGTTCTCCTATGTTATAAAACTCCCAATTTCCAGGTGTAGTGGCACATTTCGAGTTCCATTGAAGAGCCAACCTGACAGGCAAATAGCTGGTAATAAACAGGCATCAAGGGGCTTTTAACACAACTTGCTGGCAAGTACAATGGTTTGCTGCAGCTTTATTAAAAAAGCATTGCCTAACACAAAACCAGCAGAAACCTCTCTGCGGATAATCTCTTTGGCCTCATATGGCTGAATTAATTTTGGGAAGTAGCTGACTCACAACCGGACTCAAATTGATATCCTATATTCATAAGAGAGAGAAAGAGGATGCAATAAACCCCGTAATCAAGAGCTGTCAGTGGAATCATTAAAAAGCCACAACGCTAACAATGAAATATCTTCTCTACTCACAGACACTCGCTGCACGGACAGGAAGTTCTTAACCACCAAATCCAAAGTGTTCGTTGCCTTGTCGAGCTTTCCTGGGGCTGGGAATACGTGGGCTCGCCATCTGATAGAGCACGCCACGGGGTACTACACAGGAAGTTATTACTTCGATGGAGCCCTCTACAACAAAGGTGGGATGGGACACATCCCGAGGGATGGGACACATGCAGCCCTTCCGAGGCATGGGGCTTTCCTTGTTGCTCTGGTATCCTCCTGCTTCAGCCAGCAGTGCCTGTCGCTGTCAGCACATTTGGTAAAATTTAACCACACGGCTGGACTGAGCAGAGGGCGGCAGGGACGGCTCCTTGGCACACTGTGCCTGACAGGCAGCAGCTCTCAGACAACAGCCAGGCTCTGCATTTGTAAATGTGTGCAGTGCCTGCATTGGTGCCCTGTGCGGCTCCCATCGGACAGGCTGTTACCTGAACCCAGTGGGTGAGACCCTTCAGTAGCACAGGAAACACGAAGGTTTAATTTTCAAATGTTATTAATTATTCTGGGAGGGTGGTATCCTATCCCAAGGGGGCAGACATTCAGCAGTCACCAAGCACTGGCCCTGTGAGAAGCTGCCCTGTTGCAGCACAGGGCCGAGGACAAGCCTGGCTGCCCGTGGGTTTAACTGGCTGGTGCTGTCACAGCAGCTTTACACCAGTATAGGGAATGATTTAGTGCCAAAAGGCACAGACGTACAATCAAGCGAAAAAAGCCAACGATCCCATCTTGTAAAACAGGTTTTAAAGGAGAAAAAGACCACTGGAGAAGTAGAAGGACCATCTGTGTGAAAACACATGAAAGTGGCAAGACGGAGATTGAAATGTTTGACTCGGCCATCCTGTTGATAAGGAACCCATACAAGTCACTGATGGCAGAGTTCAACAGAAAATACGCCGGGCACTTGGGCTATGCCACCGACCGCAACTGGAAGAGCAAAGGTAGGCTCTGCCCCAGCATGGGCTGGTTTGAAACCCAACTCCTCAGCACAATGGGAAGGGGGGACACACTGGGACCTGAGCGAGCACTGCAAACAAATTCAGTGGGACCAAGTCCCACCACAGCTGAGATCAGCCCCCCAGAGCACTCAGACCCACCCTCTGGGAGCACTTTTGGTCTTGCCAAATGCCCACCGCCATGGGGAGGAGGGGAGGGCAGCACTAATGCCGCAGGCACACAGGAGCATCACTGCCATTGCACTGTTGGGCAGAGAAAACATGTCCAGGTACAGCCCTCCCGTGCACAGCCCACTGGCCAGGCTACGTGAGGTGAGGAAAATTTGCCCCCTGCAGCATGTAATAACCATGAGAAATCTAATTTAAGATTTGGAGGATCCAATGGAGCATGACGTTTCCTGAAGGAAATTTTACAGCACCGTACAGGTGCTACTGCACTGCAGATAAATAACGATAATAGCAATGAGGGGACTTGAGATTCGGTGTCCCCTGAACACATGAAAAGACTTGAGGACCTGCCTGCCACGCTTCACACGTTTGACTGGCAGGTTGGCTGGTGACAGCAATTTGCCCACTGGGCACACGCTGCTGCTCTCAGACTCTGCAGCAGAAAAGGCATTTGGCTTCCATTTCTCCTTGTGCATGTTTGGGGCATTCCAGCTGTGGCTGGGCACAGGGCTGGGGGAGAACTGTCCTGTGTCACAGCACATTTCTTTCCTGAGTTCACGTATCACCTTTCATCAGTCACGACTCAAGACCTATTCATCAGAAAACAGACAAAATAGCCCTCAGAAAAAGAGAAAAAGTCTGGAGGGAATGGCTTTCCCATACTGGAAACTGCAAATTGTTACATTTCAGCCACAATGCTCTTTGTCCAGGCCAAAAGCTTTCGCCAGGGCTATCTTGACCTTTGGGAAATTAAATTATCACAGACAGCAAATAGAGATTGAGGTATCCTTAATGCCCGAGGCAAAGGAAAATTGCTGAACCACAGCATGGCTAACAGTGTCTTGTTTTCCTGGTTTCCTGGTCATCCAGAGTGGCCGGATTTCGTGAACAGCTATGCCTCCTGGTGGGCCTCCCATGTCCTGGACTGGCTGAAGTATGGGAAGCGCCTGCTCATTGTCCACTATGAGGACCTGAAGCAGAGCCTCATCCCCAAGCTGAAGGAGATGGTGGAGTTTCTGAACGTGACAGTGACAGAGGACCGGCTGCTCTGTGTGGAGAACAACAGGGATGGGAATTTCAAGCGCTCTGGTGCTAAGCAAAAGGATTTTGAGCCATTCACCCAGGAAATGAAAGATCTTATCAACAGATACATCCTGACAGTGGATGAAGCCCTGAGGGGAAGAAACTTCACAGGGCTGCCCAGGGAGTACGTGCCAAGATGATGGCGTGGTATCACACTGCTGGGGTTAACAATAAAGTATTTTTTTCTCAAAAAAAACACAAAAAAAAAAAAAAACCAACAAAAAAAGAAACCAACAAAAAAACCCCAGCGCTCTCTAGCAGTTACAGCAAAGATACTTGTGAAGGCTGCTGAGCACTGCAAATTTTCTCCACTCTTGGGGGTTCTTCAGGTCACTAAGTGTTCCAGAAGGGAAGCGATGAAGGATAGAAATTGTGTTATAAACCAAGGCAAAAAGCTATTAGTCCACCTGTGTGTGCCTCTCCCTGCACGGGTGGCTCAGAGCATCCCATCAGAGCATCCCCACCCCTGTGGCACCTGTCTGCTCACCCCAGTGCCACCACAGACCCGCCAGGGGCTGCTTGCGATTCCACAGCAACTGTGCTGGAAATGGATGTGCTCCAAGGGGGAGAAAGGAGGGGAAGTCTTGACACTGATCAACAATTTTCATCTGAGCATTTAAGAAAATCAGTTGCTTTCTTTTTCCTATAACCCATTAGTCAGGTGTTCTGCCACAGTGGTGTCAGAGCTACCCCGGTGGGCAAAGGTGCCACGGATGTCGGGCAGAAAGGTGCTCCTGGACCAACCCTGGACTGCCCTGCAGGAACAGCAGCCGGAATTTCAGGACTGCCTGAACTCCGCAGGAAGGGGGGCAGCTGCAGCATCCCCCATGGTGAGGTGCACAGCTGGGGACCTGTAGGAGCACAAACTCAGCATGGCCAGGTGGGAATCCCTGGGTGTTACCAGCTCCAAACCTGGCCCCAGGGGCATGGATGAAACCCCAGAGGGTGGCAGAGGACCAGGTGTCACCTGTGCTAGTGGCTTGGCACAGGCTTCTGCAACTCCACCTCTGCACCTGGGGAGTCATGGAGGGTCTGGGGAGACACCAGAGCCAAATGTCACCACGGTCGGTGCTTGTGGTTCTAGAAATGGCCATGGCCAAGCAGTACTGATGTCAGCCTGGATCACCTGGGGCTTGGGGACAAAGGGGATGCGCCTTGGCCCCACCAGCGCCCAGCAGGGGTAGGATCCCACCTTCCCCCTCATCCCTGGAAGAACCCCAAGGCAGTCCAACATGGAAACATCACAGCCCACTTGGAGCTGCTGTCTGGAGCAGCACGTGGGTTTGATTTCTAGCTCCAGCTGTTCCCTGTGGCTCCTCTCACCCCGTGCCAGACCCACGTGTGGTAGGGAGGGAGTGGGGGCACACGGGGCTCACAGGGCAGCTTGGAGATGGTGAAACGGCGCAGCCAAAGGGGCTGCCCTGCCGCAAGATGATTCTGTTCATGTGAAATAAAGGATTTCTTAAAACTTTGAGTGAAAATACTAGTTTTAATAAAACAAGAAGTTTATATAAAGGGAGTTGGACTTCCTCTGCCTGTGTATCATTGGTGCTTAAAAAAAAAAAAATACAGGATGTAGAGCACATTACAGCCTGAGTCTCTCCCTGTTTATGGTCCACACACAGCTCATCTCTGTGCCACCCACCTGGCATGGGGCTTGTCGCAGGGCTGCCATGTCCCCATTCCCAATCTGAGTCACACGGTCCCTATGCAGGAACACAGCTCATAAACACAGGGACCAAAAAAAAACCCCAAATACCACCAAAACCAAATAATACTGCGCCAGTAACAAACACCACAGATAGCATAGAAACACCCCCATAAAGCAGATAAATTAGGATGCTACAAAACAGGACTATCACCGTCTCTACTGTGACTTAGTAAAAAGCTGATGCTTTCTGAAATTACACATTAAATTGCTTCCAAGGTTCATTTGGGCTGCAGTTGCTGTTGGTGGACGTGGGTCACGTCCTACAGAGTTTGAGCCCAGCCTATAGAAGGTGCACAAATAATTCACAGAGAGAAATTGCCCTTGGCCTCAGTGAATTACATGCCTGACACCAGGGACCAGAATTTGGGCCCACCACCAAACACTAAGATTATGAGAATGACTTTTTATTACTTTGCCTTTCCAGCCTGCTATAGCTTTACAGGACCATTTAAAAAATACTTTGATCATTTCAAACCCGGTAAATGGTGGGCAAGGACAGGCTGTGAACTCTCAAGTAGGCAATTTAATTATGTGCATGTCCTGTAATGAAGGCTCTAGGTGGCTAAAATTAGAACTGGCAAAAATTATGAATATGCATTAGCTCTGTGATGCCAAAAATCAACTCATTTAAAAAAAGAAGTTGTAGCTCACAATTTCTTAAGAGCTGAGGTACAGAGACTACTTTTTTATACATTTTGCACAAAATACATATACATGTTATGTACATTATACATCTCTATGAACAGACATCTTGTGTATGTTCTGCCAGGGTTCCTTTATGACCACAGAATAGCAAAGGACTTCTCGGGTCATGGCACACCATCCCTGTCACTGCCTGAACCACCACATGCAAATCACCCACACCAATAAGCTGACTTAAAACATCTGCCATATTTTAACCCCTTTCTCTCCTAGAGAAAAGGTTGCAGAATGTTCTTCTCTGCTGGTCAAGAACCATCTCCAGACCAACAGCCTGAACAGAATCAGAGCTCATGCTGTCCTTCCCACCATACTTTTTTTGGCCAACATTGTTTTTTAGCTGAAGTAGCCCTTCTTTGCCTTGAGATGTGCTCACAGACACTGATCACAGCCTCTCTCAAGCTTCATCTTGCAAGGGCAAATATTCCACGGTGCTTTACCCAATCTCCCTGCAAGGCAGGTTTTCCTGTGCTTATCACATTGAGCTTTAATTAACCAGGTTGTTTCAGTAAAAAAAAAAAAAGTAAGGTGCTATCATGCCACTGAAAGCCACGTTGATGTTCACTCCACATATATTTTTCTTCTTATTTTGTATTCCATAGCAGCATATTAGAAACGGAAGAAATATGCATGCAATTCCCCCAAGCTTTCATTTTTCCCCAGGAAGTCATGAGTCATAAGCAAGCAACTGGAACAAAACAGAGATGCTATGTTTGAAGAAGAGTTTAACACTTGGGATTTCTAAAGTGCACAACAGTTGCAATAAACAAGTTGGAATCCAGATTCTCCACTGAACTGCAGCTAGATTCTGTCCTGCTGCACACCCTGATCCACCCTGACCACTCTCCTGGTTGATCCCAACTGCTCTGCTCTGGTCTCAAGACCTCAAAACCAACCTCCAGATGCACCACCAAGTTCAAGTGGCTTTTCTCTTAAAGAAAGAAGTAGCTGAAGTTTTGCATTTCTCTTCTTCCAGAAAAGCCTCTGCCAGGACCTACATTTGCAGACACCTTCCTCACCACCCCTCCATGGGGTCCATCACACCAATGAATGACGTACCCCAAGTGCCCCAACACCAAAAAGCTGCATCGTGTAAACAGTCATCCCCAAAGATGACAGGCAATGACAATGAAGGTGGAGTCATTCCCCACAAGCCAGGCCAGACATGAAATCACCACAGGCACGTGAGCTTGCTGCAGACACTCTGCAACAGAGCACAGCCAACTCCAAACCCTGGCAGGATGGAACCCCATCCCCTGTGAAAGCAAAGGTCCTGCAAAACTTTTACACGTAGGTGAGAGACAACCTCTCTGCAGAGACAGACTGGGTTGGTCTCTCCATTAAAGATCTAGTCACACTTTGAGTGCATTTGTACTCTTACTGAGAGGGGTAAAAAAACCAAAAAGAGCAGGCAAACCATACTAGGAAGCAAGGATATAATAGGAGAGAAAATGTTTTTGCTTCTGGAAACCAACTGCAAAATAAAGCAATACCAAAAAAGCATGAACGTCATTGCCAGCAATTCAGTCTTACAGCACTGCTTTATTAATTTTCCATTAAACCCATTTCTTTTCAAACCCATTACTCACTGCTAAGACCAGGCTACTATAGTACTACAGCAGTATTAACCTCCATGAAATAATTAAAGGATGGATTATCAGCATGAGACCTTCTGTGTCACCTCTCTGGAACCTAATGTGTCTTCCAATGGCCTGGAATATAATGAGATGTTCAAATATAAAAAGTTGAGTTACCACTTTTTTCAGTTGTGACATTTATTCAGTCAGAAAGATCCAACTCCTCAACTGCATTACTTACAATTTACTTTTGACCCTGGGTGGTTGAGAGCAATCTTTAAGGAAGCTATCCCTTTGAATCTCCCTTTTAGATTAGCACTTAATTACTCTAACAAATTTCCAGATGTACAAATTATAATGGACTGTAAATCAGCTCTTCCCCTTTGAACCACAACGTTGCATTTTTTAGCCTTCTGCACCCTCAGACCATCCAACACATCTGTCTCTCAGCTCTTGTTCTTCACAGTGCCTATTTATCTTCAGTGCCTGGTTCCCAGGTCAGGAGCTTTTCCCATTGCAGGACTACACCTATCACCCAAACACTGGTCTGGTTTCCGGCCCCTCAGGTGGCATCATCGTGTTGTTTCTGTTACAAACAGAGCAACTCACAGGCGTGTCCAACAAAATGCGAGAAACTCATCAGGAAGTGTGTGATTTCTCCCTGTGGGGCATGGTCACCACTAATGGCTGCATGTTTGTGACCAAGATACCTGCAAGAGCAGCAAAGGGAACAGCTGCTCTTAGTCACATGAACTGGTGTCAAGCAATCCCTCAAATGAAGAAAGATGTGACTGAAGTGCATTATTAGATGAAACCTTTTATGCAATAGTTAAAGTGGTGCGATAGGCCCCCAAATTTTTAAATTAAATCAGCCCTCACTGAGGAAATCATCCATCTGGTCTCTCCCCTCCCTCTTACTGCCGAGCTGTGTCTCTCCCCTGTTTTTGGAGCCTGCCCAGGGGAGGGTGGGCTGCAGTTACCAACTCCCCTCCTGCCCACCCTGGACACACCACGTGGGGTTTTTCTGCAGTTCAAGGTTCCCCAAAGCCTCGGCTGGAGCTCTTTTGGGTCCTGCCCCAATGTCAGGAGCACTGTCCAGCCGCCCACCCGGCCATCGCCACTGTCGCCTTTCGGCAGCGCCAGGGTTTGGGGGTAGGAGATGCCATGGAATCGCAAGCTCTTAAAATTACTGAAAATGAGAATAATTTCCTCACGTTGGCCATAGTGGAGAGACCTTTCCAGGTGGGTTCTGCACCGGTGGGGTGGATCTGAAGCAAACTGAACGCTGGAGTAGTTGCTGCAGACACGCAGCAATCGGATTAGGAGCAGTTACCCTGGAGGCAGAGCAGACAACCACAGCCTTTGGATTTTAAAGATATGTCGGAAGCTGCATTAACTTATAATGCTTCTGAAATAAAGCACTTAGCACCACCCCAGCAAAATTATACAGCTCATTTCACAGAAGAAAATTCAAGTCGCAATGAATAAAAAAACACAGAGAGGGAAGTGATTTAAAGGCAACACCTTGCTAATGACAAGAACATTTCTTTGACGAGTGGGGTTATAAAGGAGCGGTCTAAAGTACAACTGCATCCTTCATGAAGCATCAAATATGCTGGAAAATAAACCAAATCTTCCATGCTGACTTACCCTATTACAATGATGTTCTGGAAAATTGTCAAATACACACAAATACACGCACGTGTGACTGCAGGGGCTGTTGGTCCCATGTCCTCTGCACGGGCACCAGGAGGCCTGTCCCTGCCTCAGGTCCTCGGGGGTCTCTGCACTGCCTTGGGGGGCACAGGGTGGAACCCCCACCCCACAGCAGGGAGGGCACAGCCAGGGCAGCCCCCACTGCCCTGGGGGACAGGGGGTGGCTGCAGTCAGATGGAGGATTTCTGTTAAGAACATTTGTTTTCTTGGGAACTGTCTTTCTTTCACAGTCACTCATTTAAATGGATTCCAGCGCCTGTTTTATGCCTCCCTCCATTCCAGCAGAGACTAAATTAGGCTTTGAAGTTTAGTGAGAAATCCTAATGGCATTTGACTTCAGTGCTATTGCCTGAATCCTGGGGAATTAAAGGAAGGGGGAGAGCAAGAGGAAAGAAACCACTCTTTTATTGTTTCCTACAGTCTGATCCCGAAATGACTGACTTTGAAAATAACCTTAGTGCCTAACATTATGCATTATTCATATGTACTAAAACATGTAAGTACAGTTTTCAAAGGTTAAAATAAAACTCCTTTTCCTGTACAGGTTACAATTATTTAATATTTTGACACAGCAACTTACATCATTAATATTGAACAGCAGATAGGGGGGAAAAAAGTGACCTACAATGAGCACGTACTTTTCTCATCAGTATGGAACTTCCACACATTGCTCGGGAAACTGGTAGACTAGAAGCATGCATAAGGTCTTCCAAAATGGAGGAAAGAATTAAGCATTTTAATTTTGCATGAAACTGTAGCTGCTAGTTTGCCATTGACTGAGAGCACGGTCTGCCAAATGTCTACTTGCAAGGAATTTCCTGGCATAGTAATAGTCATAGGGGATCAAGCAGTAGTATTTCAGTTTCCAGGAATAGTAATGACCATTTAGTCACAATTAAAAGATAAATTATGGGTTTTTATTTGATTACTCTGACAATAAACAGGATGCACCTGGAGCATACCTGTGTACAGTGTCTGAGCTAATTTAAACCTGTGCCCTCCCCAGCTGCAGAACCTGCACACAGCTGTGAACCACAGGATAACCCAGAGGGGCAAATTCCACGCTCTCTGGGCAACGTCAAAGATCTCACTGCACCCACCACTGTCACGATTAAATTTCCTTACTGCAGGATGAAGCAGGCCTGAGCTTTAAGCAAGAGTTCATTTCTTCTCATGTTCACTCAAGAAAGGAGAGAGACAACAACTTCTGCCCCTGTGACAACTCCCTCCTGGTTGCAAACAGGATTAATCCTAATTGCCAGGGACAGAAATCCTGTTAGGCTATCCAGCCTGGCTCTCTGATAGCACAGGGTACTCCCCTGGGCTTCTGGGTTATTATCTATTGCTTTGTTTAGTCTGTCTTCCAGTTTTATGTGGATGGCCATAACTAGTACCTAGGCACTTCTCCAGTTAATTACATTGCTAAGAAAGATCGATAAATCTCATGGACTCTTCAGGTCACTCAATTCAGGTCACTCAGGCACACTGGAGGAGTGGTGAGGGACCAAATGCTAGATGTCAACAAGAGCATCCTGCACCCTCTGCCTGCTCTGTCAAAACCCGCTTTGTTACAAACACTTAATCCAGCTCTACCTGCTCTCTGTGTAATGAGGCACAAGATTATTGTCAACGTATTTTCTGCATTGTTTGACCAAGGACTGTTAATGATTGACTGTTGCTGTAAATATATGGCCAATTCCAATTAGAGAAGAAAACGTGAACCGTGCGCTGTCACTTTTCAGAGCTGTGTGAGGAAGACTCTTGTTTTACAGGACACCCATAACCTGGCAGCGACGCACTTCGTTCAAGTTGGAAAAGCCAAAATGCTTCACTTTAATCACCTCACTGCAAGACATATGCTAAGTGTAAATACAACCAAGTTGGAAATTGCTAAAGCATTAGCATATATGCAAAATACCTTTAATCAGAGCTGTGCAGAGGGGAACTTCCAAAACAATTTGTTTCCACAGCGTTTTACAAAAACTGATACTGCTATTTGTAACTCACTTCCAAAACTAAAAGCAGGCCTGCATCCCCAGTGGGGAGAAATAAATGTCACATACATTTCTGGTCAATTCTGCCAATTTTATCTGTACTAGGAGCACAACAAAACTTTTATGAAAAGAGCAGAATGAAAAATGAGAATAGCTTTTATTTAACTAATCTAAGAATTAATTAAAGATTTGCTGTCAGTTATGAGCATCAACAAACGAACACAACATTATTCTAACAACAGCTTATTACATTGTTTCTCTGCTAGGATGCAATATTGATTGGAAATCCTTGAGATGGAACAAATTGATTATTTAAACAAATTAAACAACTGTTTACTTACAAATGCAGATATTTATTTATTGTTTAATTTGAAAAGAGTCTATAGGCAAGTTCTAGATGCTGGCACAGGGGGCCCAGGGCACCCACATCTCTGTGCAGTTACACCTGGGATTAGTTAACCTGGGGCACTTTTTCGTCGTGCTTGGGTGTGGATCAGTCCAGCCCTACCCAGAACATGCCACCTGAACCCCAGTTCTACCAGGTGGTGCTTTAGTGGATTATTCAGTCCTGAAGAACCAAGGCTCCCACGTCCCCACAGCACCCAGCCTGAAACCTGGACCTTGCTGGGGGCTGGAACAGCCTCCTCTAGTGTCACAGATTTAATGAGTCACCAGCTGAGCCACCGAGAACTGCCACGATGCCAACCTGACACCACAGGAACACCCACAACAGCTGGACAGTGCCCCTCCATTTGTAGCTATGGAATCCACTGCACCTCGGACTTAAACGTCTCAATTCACAGCTCAAATTTCATTGGGGCCGAGGTCTCAGGGCTATAAGCTTTTGATTATCCTAATTCATTTTCAACCAGCATGCAGGTTAAAAAAAATAAAATAAATTTAAAAAAACCACAACAAACACAGAGCAAGAGTTAAAAATTCCAATTGCTGCTTGGTGTGCAATAGGAGGCATTTCAGTGCCTACCCTGGAGAATTTGTTCTTTGCCACCACAACATGATTTGGACTCCATTCCACTTGGATCAGAATTCCCACCAGCCCAGCACAGCCTCCTGCCTGCAGTGGGGCCCTCCAGGCCCTAATGCAGTCAATGTACAGATTTAAATATGAAACAATAGCCCACATGTGCCCTATAAATAACTTTCAGTGTGTCAGCCACATGCAGAAAGCTCAGGAAGCAGCTAAAGCTTCTGCCAGTGCCCACATTCAAGTCATTCCTGCTTTCCTAGGGTTTAATTTCTGTATTATTTATACTGATTTAAAATTTACTGATATTTCCAAGCCTGGTTGCAGACTTGTAAATTAAACAAGTACCTCCAAGGCAGGAATAGAAATTAATAGAACAATATCAAAAAATACCAAATTTGCTTATTCCATATGAGTTACACATAAAACGCGTATCTTGCTTCAAACACACCATAGAGGCCTTATGAATGGATTGGTGTTGACCCAAAGTGGACAAAAATCTTTCTCCTGATTTTAATCCAGCTGTTAAACCTGGAGGCCACAGCAGCATCGGAGTCCTGCTCCGAATCACAGCCCTGCAGCTGCTGCTGGGGCTGGAAGGAACAGGCAAAGTGTCCACTTTCAAGCACAGAAGAAGTCATTAACACCATCACATCCACAACGCTTAAATTCTCTTTTCTCCCGGCCACAGCCAGGTTTACAAACAGTAGGCCTGTTATATAACTACTATTTGGTCTTATAAGAAGAAAAAAGAGCAAGCAGGTTTTTAGCAGCAATTTCTCTCAACGCAGGCTTTAAACCCTCAATTTATCTCTGTCGTTGCCAACATTATCTTAATCTGTTGCTCTGTCTCTTTCTCACTGTTAAGAATCCCAGAAGGATAAGGAACTGCCACACATAAAGAACTGAATTTCAATTAAAGCAGTCTCTTGCTAATTTTTCCAACACATAACATTTCAGCTCACTGTTTTCTCGCTGCTGAGTCTCTAGAGAAATGCTTCTACATATTTATTTTCTCTCTACAAGTTGGTATTTATCCCCCACCCTGGCTGTCTCAATGACATGATGGTTTACAAGCAACACCTCTGTGTTCCACCCTTCCAGAAGTAAATATTTCAATTAAAATGAGAAGCAACTTAAATATTAGCATGAAGTTTCCAAACAGATTTAAATGATGCCCCAGCTGCAGGATGCCTTGCTCTTGTTTGGTTCATCATTTTAAAGGAGAACACATAGTACTAACCAAACAAATAGGTTCTGTGTTCTTTCAACACAACACCAACAACTGGACCAACACCAAAGTGTTCTTACACAAAGCCAGGATGAGCCAGCAATGCCAGAGCAGCTCCCAGGAACAGGGTGAGCAGGAGGGGTCACCGGGGATGCAGCTCTGCCTCCCCAAAGCCAGAGCTCATCAACTGTGAGCAAGGGCCAGAGTCCCACCAGCCCCATGGCTACAGTCAGCAGCCAAGAAATGCCCTGGCATGGCACATGCAGTAAACAACTGTCACCCCAAAACAGCTGCATTTCTGAGCACTGATTACTTGTGGACAAAGTCACTGAAAGGAACAAGGATGTTTTACTTACAGAGCGAAGCAGAGACCTGGCAAACTCACAAGAACCAGCAGTCCTGTGATTCCTCAGCAATTCCTACTTCACCAGGAGTTTCCTTCACCAATTCTGTCTCAGTCCAGACAAGCAGAGCCCAAGATGCCCCAAAAAGGTCAACCTGAGGCCCTGTCTGCAGTGGGGCAGAAACCAGCAGCTGCCACAGCACCATTCCCACACCACAGCAAAGTCCACCAGCAGCAGCAAAACAACCCATCCAGCTTGAGCATGAGAGCTAGGAGCTCTGAGTTCCAACCAGTCCCACCAGCAGCAGCAGTAGCAGCAAAACAACCCACCCAGCTTGAGCACAGGAGCTGGGGGCTCTGAGCTCCAACCAGTCCCACCACCAGCTCCATCCACCCTTGTCCTCTCGGGGCCAGGCCAGCCTCTTAGCAGCTGGACAGCGTTAGTCCCATGTTTAGGAGAAAAGGACGTGCCACAGCTGAGGAGGCCACTGGTCAATTCTCTCCTCGGAAGAGCAGCTCTCTGCCAGAAACAGGTGAGGCTTTTTAAAGTGAGTCTGTTCAGCCTGGTGGGAACAGCGAGGGAAATTCTCCCTCCCTGTGATGACAGAATAAAAGCAGGAGTGGGGACTTTTGGGCATGGTTTTCTCTGCATTAGTGTTCAGTTTTAGGACAATCTGGTATTTTCTTTCAGTAAGAGTTGGGACCACCATGCAGGTGCTGGCTGCAGGAAGGGTTGTCACCACTGTCACCTGCTGCCACAGGTGGCTGCCAGCATGTGCTCTACCTGGCAGTGCAGGGGGGGTGGGAGATTCTCTCCGGATAAAAATCAGGAGATTTGTATTCCCCTCACTTTCATGCTAAATGCCAACATGGAAGCCCACGGACTGTTTGCAGTGTGTGAGCTACACACCCACATAAACTTTGTAGGGGGCTTTTCATTCCCAAAGTGCCTGTCATTTCCTCTCTATACAGTGTTTAGACTTGGGATAATGCTGCCAGAAGTCATCCTGTCAACGCCTGAATTAAATAACTTTTAACAAAGGCCATAAATGATTTTTAAAAGTCATGAGCATGTCTCCAGCAATCAATAAAACAAGCTCTTGTAACCATGGAAAGACTCCAAACACAGGAGATGATCAGGTTGGATTCACTACGAGTCAGGCACATGCTGTTTGAGCATCATGTGGGCTGTAAATGGGCTTTGGGAAGAAGCCAGGAAGCTTACAATGGATGACTCCATTAGTCCAAAGGTAACACGAAAGTGCCATACACTCCATATTCACCAAGGTACATGGAAGAGGGCAGCCATCGATCAAAAAAGGGTAAATGGAGCATTTGAAAATCCATTTGAAGAATGATCCCGAGAAAAAAGTCTTCAACTTGAGAGCTGTACCAAGACAGGAATGGAATTAAACTAACCTAACAGCCACTAAGAGGCAACATCAAAGAAGCAACGACACAGCCTGACCTTCCTGAGACCGAAAATCCTCTCTTTGGTTTCCTCTGAATTTGGTTTTAAAACCCCATTGTTCACTCCCCTTTGGCTTCTTGAGGCTTTTTCTTCTCCAGATTCCATCAATTTAGTCCTTACTTGCCTTTCACCTTTCATCTGAGTGTCATTTCCACAATGAATTCTGAGAGAGCAGCTTCTGCTAAGGAACAGTTTGATACAGAAGTTGAAAGACTGCAGAACTGGGGCTGGAGTCTCACCCTGCAAGTCCTCGGGCAAGAGGGACAAAAACCTTCCTCAGGATGTCATGCTTGTAAAGGATGCCACACGGGCTGGGATCACCGGGGTCACTGTTCCAACCCCCCGTCCAGCCATCTGCCAGCAGCAAGATGCTGCAGGATGAGACCAGGAGCAACCAGGGGTGCTGGGATTCTGCAAAGGAGGGAAAATGCCAGGCAGCCTGGCACGGCACAGCTGGGATCCTGCAAAGGAGAGAAAATGCCAGGCAGCCTGGCATGGCACAGCTGGGATCCTGCAAAGGAGGGAAAATGCCAGGCAGCCTGGCACTGCACAGCTGGGATCCACCAAACTGGTGGGGGTTAGAAAGCCAGCCCCTTGACTTCACAGTCAAATAAGGGCAGTCTTCTCACCTCAAAAGAAGGGTTGACAAGCATCCTTGTCTACCCAGCGGATGCCGGATACTCCCCTGTGGGGGTAGGTGGCAGGTCTGCTGACTCCCTGGGAGAAGAGATAGACCTTGAAGGTTTCAAAGCATATCCATGAAGATAGAGAAGTCACGTAGAGCGAAACCATGAGAACAAGACATATCTATGCTGGGAAAGCAGAATAAGCAGAACTACTGGCCAACCAATGAGAATGCTATTGCTTGCTTTGCTGACCATTAGTAACCAATAAGAAAAAGACACGGTAACCTGGAGATAATATAAAAGCGGCATGTTTTTGTTAATAAAAACGCCTTTTGCACCACCTCTGTTGAATTTATCAATGTGTTTTGACCATCACGACAACAACATTCCCCATGCAGCCCCATCATTGCTCCCTTGTTGCCTGTTTCTCTCCACTTCCCAGCAGTGTTCTGGGAGTTGGTCCCCACCCGAGGAGAGCCCACAAAAGGCTCCCCCGGGACAGATGACATGGGGTAACAGAGAGGGGCTGCTGATACCAGAGCAAGGCCTAAAAACATCCTATTTTGATTAAAAGTACCGTGCTCCACAAAACAATTTACTGCTTTGCCAGAGCTAAGGAATGTAAACCCTGATAGCTTGCTCCGTTCTGCTGACGGAGACCAGAAGAAGATGATAACCAGTAACATTCCGACCAACTAAGTGGCCATAAATAAAGATAAGGTGGGCATCAGGGAGGCTGTGAATCAAGGAGTGTCTCAAACTATGACAATAAGCTAACTAAAAAAGAAAGTTGAAAAGTTCAGTGCGAGGAAGGAGAGAAAACGACCCCTAGAGCGAGGCTGAAGACCAGAAAAGTTGTGCCAAGAGAAGGTTCTTGAAGACTCTGTCTCAAGCCACACCTATGCCCCACGTTAACTCCACCTGTCATTAATATGATAATTAGATGTCCAGACTGCATGAATATGTATGTTCAAATGTTGTAATCTTGAATTAAACTGTATAAATTGCTTTATCCTTGGGGAGAACAATAAGTGAGTTCGTGCAGTGTGGACTGCCTCGCTTCCCAGCGTTGGCTAATAAATACCTGGCTGCTAAAAGATCCAAATCTCTCTTAGCAGTTTCTTTAACCTGAGGTTTTTCGGAGACACTGCTGCCCTGCGTTGCCCCAAGGATGCCCAGCGTGTCTGGTCCAGCACAGAGCAGAGGGCTCGCTGCTGCTCCCAAAGCACCCCAGTGCACCCACCCTCACCTGCTGCAGCTCTGCCTGCGGCTGCTCTCCAGCAAGCTCCTGCCAAACCCCCGGTGGGCACAGGCAGAGAGGAGCAGCCTCAAAGGCAGGAGCGCCCCGGTAGTGTTGGACTGGGGAGAGGAGAGGAGAGCAGTGCAGGGGAATCCCATCCCCTGCAACCTGTCATTGCTTTGGCAGCACTTTGCTTTCCCTGCAGGGAAGCTGTCACCTCGGTGACACTCCGGGGATCCCCGAAGGAACAGACAGCACTAGATCTTAATCAAAAGTCTCTGCAGGCCAGAGAGATTTTTATTTTTTTTTTATTAATCTGTCTCTGGGAGTAAATCTCACAAGCTGCAGTACAGTATCACCTACAGGGAAGCAAATGCCACAGCTCATCCTCTGAGATGAACCACCATGGAATTTACCTGAGCTTTGCCAGGCAGTTCCATGGCTCAGGAGTCAGTCATCCTGCTGTTCCTGGACTGACAGGAGCCATTGCTTCAGCTGCTAAAAGTTAGCATCATCCTGTGGACTTCAGACAGATTGCTTCTGGTTTATCAACTGCTGAGGATCATCTCCTGTAGCCATTCCAGGGCAGTAAAAAGGTTATTTTAAAAAAAAAATTACAGCTGACAAACAGTCCACACAAGGAAACATTAAAAGCCATTTCTAAGTTCAAGTTGCAAGTCTGAAGAGATGCCTCGATGATATTTATATTGCTATTTGTGCAGTAAAACAGACAAGGGAGTCATCAAGTGATTTGGGTTTGGATACAAAAGGACAAATAGAGGGTAAAGTGCTGCACTGAAGTAGCACAGATTTCAGATTTTCGTGATAATCAGGTTAGCAAGAGAAATGCAGTGTCACAGTTGTTAGCTGCCCTTCCCCATCAGCAGACACTGTTAGCCTCGCACCGGAGCAGGGTTGCCAAAAGGTTGGCAAAAACAGGAATGAAGTTTACACGGATAAGTCTCCAGTGTTAAAACTAAGGTCTATTAACATCCACAGCCTTCTGCCTCTGTTGGGAGTAACAGTATAATAACTGCCAAAACAGCTCTCAGACTTCAGAAAGACGAATTTGTAACCACTTTGAAGAGAGAAATATGCTCAAACATCCCTCTGTGGGTCCAGAACAGTCAAAGGCAACTGCAATATAAATTAAAACAACAATCTTCGAGGCAAAGAGCAAGAGAAGTTATTTTACCCAAAACAATGAAACTCCTCTTAAATTCAGTCCTTTTGCAGGTCTGTAAATTGCAGTAATTGGAAGAGGGAAAAAAGGTCAATGCTGTTAGATAATTTATTTCAGCGAGTAACAGCTCCTGATTTCTTGCAGCCTGATAAAAAGGAAACAACCCAGGGGCCTATTTTTACATTCCATTCCAAACGTGTCATTCCTGTCCATGTTCTCCACTGCCATTTCACATCACTTCCACTCGCAGCTTACCTGTGTCAGTGAGGAATAACACACTTCTGCTTTGGCTGAGGAGACTCGGAGCTGTTGCCAACAATCTGTCCAAAATGTCCCTTGCCCTGTGAATATTCACATACCAGCAGGATGCTAAGGCAGCTGCAGGGAGCAACCCTTTCAAAAGGAGGCAGGAATGCCACTAGCACTGGAAAAACCTCCCAGTGTCTACCATCTTCCTCTTTATTGAAAATATTTTGCCTTCCCCTTCATCCATACAATTAAATTTGCTACGGTGAATTGGCATGCAAAATTGCCCTCTCCATATACATTGTTGTTAAATTACTCTATAATTAGTACCAACATATTGTACTTAGAGCATTTACTATGCTTGATAGTTCCATCATCATAACCTTATTGTGATCTATAGCAGTAACGATAACAATTAAAATGGTATTACTCACTGTTAAAGAGCCAGTGACAAGCTCTACCCACATTTACAAGTGTCCTTTCAATCATGTTTAGCCACTTCCATAAACTCTATTAATATTTCTCTAGTGCTGATTTCCCTGTGGAGAGAAAGAATCAGAAAAGCCTTCCCACTCTTTGGGGCAGGACTGGGAGGCAGAGGGTCCATGAACCAGAGCACAGGATGGAGATGTGGAGCTCTAAGTGTTGCCAGAAACTACCACAGCCAGAGGGATTTATCCCATAGGCTCAAGCTGCTAAATAAATTATTTTATGGCCTATGTTGTCCAAAAACGAGGTGCAATTTCAAATGCCTTGGCTTTTGGGTGTCCAGCTGGAGACATTGTACCAGGGATTGCTTGGTAATGCTCTGCCTCTCAGTTTCCAAAGTTGTCAGAAATTAGGTACCCCCAGGGACCCAATAAAACAGGGAAGTAATTCTTCTGTTGGAATTTTATCCAGTCACACGGACCTATTCCCTGTGCACCATCTCAGAGCCAGGACCAAGATTCAGTTCCTGGTTAGAAAGAGTATTTATACATCTGCTTCACACAAGCTGGGTGCAGGACCCACCATAAATAGGTAACTTAACACTAAAATTACTTTTTAAATGAAGCCTTCATTTGTCACATGGAAATGACATATGGAATGACAATGGAAAGGAGGTCCAATGGAACAATAATAGCATTCATCTTTCTCTTACAGGCAGTATTTCAGATTTGTAGTCTGGTGCAAAGGAGCAGGGTGAGGAGGAGGGGTAGAAGTGACCTCAATTCTGACAGTCACATAATTTCACAGTACAGAAGTTATTGGAACGTTTCTGAGCATAATGCCCAATGATTTGCATTCCAGAGACCTTTCCCACAAACTGAAGGATTGCTAAAGGGTATGTGTCTCAGCTCTAATGTTTGTGCCCTTTTCTCAAATTAGCGATACTGTCAAGCTCTGATGAGATCATATCTGACACAGAGCAAAATTATGGTAACAGTCATGTGTGATCTTATCCAGCCCAGCTCCTATTTCCATGGGACCAGAAAAGGAAAGAAAGTCCCATTAAACTATATTAGAGAAGGTGATACTCACCCTGCAGCTACAGGAATATATCTGAGCACTACATATCACATCCTCAGGAAGGGAAGTAGAAAATGAAAATTCAAGAAGCAGTCCCAAGGATCTAAGCAATTGTTTAATACAATCCCAGCTACAATTTAGTGCTGATTGTAATTCTAGGTTTCTAGTCGTAAGTGAAGGAAACCAGGTGAAGTTTGGGGATCTGTTTCCACATGTATAATTGAAAGGGTGCCTGTAACAGCTCAGAATCCTGCCTCATTTGTGAAAGGCAGGGTTTGAACAGCGTGTTTTGCCTTTAATTTGGCTGTGCCCAGAACCCCTTCAAACAGGCTCCCACTTCCTCCAGGGGAGGGATGATTAATGACAGAGAGAGGCACTGGTGGTGGATCTCTCTCTGCGGGGAGGGTGAAGGGCGCACCACATCTCTCTTGGATGTACTTAATCATTAGAGAAAAAACAGGATCATAACGAAAATGCTGCTAATTGAAGTTTTTAGCTAGATTTCAATGCACCAGTGATGCTTTGCTAGACCTTTTCCCAAATATTCAAGTACATGCTCAATATCAGCTTGTCTGCCTGGGGCTGGGGACATATTTATTTGTAGGGAACCAGCTTGGGGAGGACCCGGGCACTGTCACAGGGTGTTAAATGGGCTCAATAAAAGTGGAGCCATTAGCCCATACATTTGCTGTGCTCCATGCCAGCCCTCATTGATCCCTGGCTGCTCGCAAGGTTGCAGTTTTACATATTCAGTTATCAGGGGAGAACATTTAAACAAAAGCCAGAACTAGAGTAAGGGCAGGAAAATCTGCTGCTACATCAAACTGGGGCAGATGTGAAAGCCACTCGTATATCTACCCCCAGATGGTTACTGGGATTTATAGAGATAGCATTTAAATATGAAAAGTTGCACTTCATCTAGAAAACAGCCACCGAAAGTTTATGTTTCATAACCCGTCTTGTCGAGAAAAGGATGTCCACAGCTCCAGTCTGGGAAAAGATGAGGAGGTGAGAGCCAGAGCTTGGCACTGAGAGCAGCAATTTTCCTCCATTATTTACTCTTGCAAATGTGTGCCCTTTCTTGGAAGGAGGGCAGCATAATTTAAGCCTTTGTCTTTCACTGCTCACCTACATTATCAGAAATCATCTTGCCCAATATGAAGGACTGAAGGCTCCTTTACAAACCATACCCAGTGGACAAAATGTTTTAAACATGTACATTTAACGATGTAAGGAAAGACAGGGGAAAAAAAATCGCGTGTGCGTTGCTGTAAGAGGAAACTGCAAGGAGAATGACAAAGAGACTCTTTTTTCCCTCTGGATAGCTAGCCCTGAAGCAACAAAGAGGAGAAACATCTCCATTAATTTCTGCTTGGAGGGATCAATACCAAGGCACCAATAAAAAGCAGCCCCTTCTCACTCCTGAGGGCAGCAGGGCTGGGCAGGACCCTCCTGCCTCCACGCGGCCCCTGCGTGGTCAAAGCTGTTCTTCAGAGAGGTCCTGCAGCAGCAGTGCTGCTCCTCTCTCCTTTGCATTTGCCTTGCTCTGTTCTCAGCTCGCCCCAGAGGAGCCTGGCTCTTCTGGAGACGGCGCAGGAATATCAAAGAAAGGCCTTTAAACTAAAGTCTAAACAAGGGGTGGTCACAGTCCCATTCCACAGCCTTGCTGGCATGGAAGGAGGGACGAGCAGGAGCAGAAACTGTTCCGATACCTCCCAGGAGGAGGAAGCAGATATTCTGCTGCTGGAGAAGGAACAGAGGGGGGCATTTCTGTAACACGAATCACTTTGGTCATGCAAAAGATCATTGTTTTTCTGTCAAGACATGGGGCAAAGTCTTCCCCTTTGAACCCATCACCTACAAATTGCAGTTTTGCGCATTCCACACAGAATATGATAATTGTGTGCTGAACTTGGCACTGTCACATTAAGCTCTGTCCCACTTCAGCTGGTCGTGGGAGCCTCCCCAGCCTGGGCAGTGGCACCTGCACGTGTCCAGCACTTTGTCTCCCTTATTGCATCGATTGCAGCTGATGTGGAAGTTGGGAAAGGCGAATTCATCACACTCTGTATGAGGTCGCTGCTCACATGGAAACTGAGCTGCTTTCAAAATCTTTTCCTTTCATGTGTCTACTGATATTTTGTTAAAGAAAGAGGTGTCTGGTATTTAATGCTCATCTTTCAAAAATGAGCCAATACTTCTAATTAAATCAATTATGATAATCATGCAGGTCTCTCGTGTGCGCTCTAAGTTGGGGTGTTATAGTTACAAACTGGGAAGGAAACTTCAGTGACGAATATTCATACCATTACTTATCTGAAGGGGGGCTGCTTCTCCCTCCCGACTCAGGGACCTGGCGGGGAGAGGGGTTACATGGGTTGGGGTTCTTCCAGGGTCTTAGGAGCCACTGGAAGGTGGTCCCTGGGACAGAGGAAAACTGGAAACCCACAGAGCTCAAGTCCCCCCGAGCCCAACAAGCAGTGTTGGTGCCATGTGGGGTTCCCTTGTTCCCATGGTGCATGGGGGAGGTCACACAGTTGGTGGATCCCTTTTTAGGGGATAAACCATTTCCCCTGTATTTCTTTTCGCAAAATTGTTATTCTTTTTCGTGTATATCTCTTCACATTCTTGGTCTCTATAAAAGGGTAGGGGGTTCATTTCATTTGAGTTCCTGCCAAAATATAGTCTTTAAACCAAGACATGGGGTTTCATTTCCAAGACATTGCCTCCTGAAAGGAAATGGCTTATTCTTTTGTTCTGCACTGCTTTGGATTGGAAGAACAGTGAATAATTAATTACAGCTTCATTAGAGACTCATGAATTACTAGAAGCAAATGTCATGTTCTGCCCATGGCCCACTCCCCTGCCAAGAGTCAGCTCCTCTGCGAAGGACAGGCCAGGCTCTGGTGAGCCCCCAGGCAGGTGCTTCCCTGCTATTTTGAAAGGTGAAAGCAGCAGAAAAAGGTTCATCAGGAACGTGATCTAAACCATGGAGAAATGCCAAGCAGTTCTCAGTGCACCTTTACCTCGGGGGTGGGAACGGCAATTTCCATTTCAGAAGCCTTTCCATAATTTAAAGTAGGTTTTTCCAATTAGGACCAAAACATCACATTTTTCTTTGAATTTAAATCAGGCAATTTCAGACCATTCTTAACAGCTGAGTCTTACTGAGCAGTGGAAACCACACATCCATCTTCCATTAAAGTATCCCATGTACGTCTGTGAAAGAAAAGGAATAAAATCCCTTCAGGCACGTCTCTTGGTGCCAGCACTTCATGGATTCCTGTGAACAGGACACTCCTTGTTGGTTTTTCTTTCATCAGAACTTTGGCTAAACTAGGACAGCTGCTTGAGGTCACAACCAGGCAGAATTGGACAAAATAACAGAAATAACAGCAGAAAAGTCAGCACTGAACCTGTTTTCCTCTGGAACCTGTTTCACTCCAACCATCAGCACATCCCAGCTGCCCAGGAAGGGGAAGGGCATCCAAAAGCAGGTTTGTAAGACTGGAAGAGCTCCCAATTAGTTTCTGTCTCTTTCTCTTGCATCTCAAAATTGCAACTCAGAGTTGCTTTGATAGCTCAAGGAAACAGAAGAAACAGTAAAATGGACCTTCAATTAAAGCAGCCCAGACCTGGCACAGTTACTGAGCAGTGAAAGAGAACAAATGGCCTTTAATTGGTGCTGGAATTGTGCAGTGTCCTCACAGGGCTCTGCTTTAATTTCCGAATTAAAATTTTCTCTTCTTAATAGTCACTCATGGCAACTAACTGTTGCCTTCTGCTCATCCCACAGGGTTCCCAACAGCCAAATTATCGCTTCTTTATTCTTCAAGAATGGCTGGATTCTTTCGCAGAGAGCCCTCAGTTCAGGGGAACATCATGAAGAAGTTTAACAGTACATTAAATGATGCTGAATTACACGGGAATTTGCATGGATTTCCATTTTACATTTATATTAATGCAAGATTAGTTCATTATGATTCATCTAAAAATAATGAATGCTAAAGGAATAAGTAATGATCATGATATTGCAACTGTGCCATAATCCTGTCTCTGTAATTTCAGTCTCCTGTTTTCTACAAAAGTGGAGAACCAGTCACTGTCACTGTCACTGTGATGTTGCTCTTTGTTACCATCCTGACCTGGGTCTAACTCCTATGTGACCTTCATGGGTTTTCTGTGAACATGGGGCTTAAAAGTCTTTGCCAATTATCATCTTTCCAGGATTTAAAACAGCTGAAAAGTCCTGGGCGGTCCTTTTTCATGGGCTGGTTTTGCTGCCTGTCCCCACTGTCCCAGGGGATTGCAGCAGCTTGCACAGCTCAGCCAGCACATGGGCATGGTCCCATCTCAGGGATGTCATAAGTGTCAGCAAAGCTGGCCCACAGCTGCAGGCAGATTTGGGGAACAGAGAGAGAAGAGAAGATGGGCTTATCTCCATCAATCCCAAACCTGTCCTGTCTCCTGCTATTCCTCACTGTTTCTCCCTGGACTCATTGCCTGGAGTGAGTTGATATCCATGGGGGCACCTGGAGCTCCAACTGCTGCTCCTGGACACAGACAGGACCCAGGAGCGGGCAGAGCCACTGACCTGCACACCAAGTGTCACCTCAGCACTGCTGCAGAATGTGCTCCAGCCTGCCAGAGACCCAGTGCCTGGCACCAGCCCTGCAGGGGCTGTTCCAGCCTGTCCCTTTGCTTTCCTCCCTTCTGCTGCATCTCCCCGTATTTGGAAAACACTGTGAGACTGGAGGAAAGGAATTGCAAGAGAAGAGTATTATCCAAGAGAAAAACTTCCTATTCTATTAGAGTTATCTCAATTAAAGTATGCCCTGGAGTGAGTTCTCAGTTATTCTGACAGTGGTGAAATACAAAATTAATTTGATTTCATTTCTCTGGGCACTTTGTCCTCTAGGGCTGGTAGGTATTTTGAACTGGATGGTCTCCTCTTCTTGTGCACCACTGGTGTGAGCACAGAGCATCCAAACAAGGGGGAAGTTCCCTGCTACTGGCACCTGCAGGGGTGAGCCAGGAGCAGGGGCTGCCCTGGGCAGCATTACAGACCCCAGCCCTGGCCCCGAGAGCCTCAGCACCTGCAGGCAGCACCAGCTCCCTTCCCCTGCACAGGACTGGGCTCAGAGCACTGTCTGCATCCCTCAGTCCCACACCAGCACAGGCTCTATCAGCTGGTCTAGCTGAGCACCCTCAGGGCTCCTAACAGGTTATTGGCTCACAGTGATGCACTAAAACTCAGGGAGACCCAAGCTCTTAACTCCTTATGAGAGTATAGGCTTGTTAGGAAAATTTAGCAAGAGAAAAACTATTACAGTCTCCAGTAGAAACAGTCCTTGTGTGACACTCATAATAGCAAAAGGTTAAATTAAATCTGCCCTGCAGCAGCACGATCAGGAGATGGCCAGGCACAGCTCCATGTTACCATGCTGCACACACTTCAATTAGAACACTAAAGAGGGTTTTATATATATAGATATTTAGCATGAAGATATTAAAAACATAGGCCTGCTTCGTCTCCCCAAATGGCCTCCTTCTCCACTTCTCACTCAGTCTGAAACTGTTACAGCTTGATCCACAGCTCACATGCTTCTCATACCAGAAAATGGGTCCTGTGGTGCTCATTGTCAAACACTGGGAAGTGCCAGTCAACATCCACTGGGAAAACCCTCGCAGGCAGGTCTGGCTGGCTGCAGAGCACAGGGACCATTGGTGGCATGGGTGTGACACCGCCGGCCACTGCACTGAGCAGAGCCTTAGAGAGTTGGACCAGGGCCACCGGGCAAGCCCAGCGCTGCAGCAAGCACGGCTGAACCTCTGTGGTGGGCAGCGATGGGACAACTGTCTCAGAGTCCACAGGGCGCAAACTCTTCCAAGGCTCCAGCCCACAGCACAGCTCAGCCAGGACGTTTGTCTAATTCTGGCACGGGAGCTGAACAGAGTCAATAAACAATTAACATGCTCCCAAACCAAGCAATTAAATCTACGGCAAGGGGGGGATTCCAGCAGACAACACAATCACCACCAAACTCACTGCGTGGAGCTGCTGCGAGGAGGAAAGCCCAGCGAAGGAGGCGCCAGGGCCGTTCACTCTGCGCCTGCCTCTGCAGCAGAACGAGCGTGTCGGTGGGCGCGTGGGATGCGCGGTGACAACTGTCACTATGGCACCCACCCGTGGGCAAGGGGAGAGGACATTTCTCATCAGCGCTTGCAGGAGCTCTGGGGTAGTTTAAATTTTAGGCTTTGGTTAGGTTAGTTGTTTTTTGGGTCTTCCTGGGAAACGAGTCAGGTGACACACATTGACTAATAAGAGGTATTCCCTACTATCTCACATCATGTGGGATATAAGGGGGGGAGGAAGTTCTGGGACACACTCTCTTTGACACTCTCTCTTCAGTCAGTCTCTTCGGTGCAGTCTCTTCTCTGGCCAGGGCAGTATCTCGTCAGGCTTGGTTATGGTGGTGTGGGAGAGGGATCGCAGCTCAAGGCTGGACGCTTCTGTATTTGGGTAATACAGTGCCTTATCTGTCTCCTTGGGTGTATATATAGTACCTATATAGTACTGTTTGAGTTTCCTCTCTCTTTCCCTGTATTTGCCTGGTATTCGTGTTATGTGCATATAGTGCTAAGTTCCCTTTTCCTCCTCTGTAAATAAATAGATATATATCTGTTCCCCTTACGGTCTGAAGCTTTTAAGTTTTCTCTCCTTCCCCTTGGCTTTTTCGCTGTTTTCCTCCCCTTTGGCGGGGTTTGGAGGGGAAACCTGTGCTGGTGCTGGGAAGCTCTGCCCGGTGTTGCCTTGCTTTGGTTTTGCCCAGGGTTAAACTCCTACAAGGTCGCGCGCGGTTCGGCCCCTTCCATGGGCTGGCGGCGGGTGCAGCACTCACAGGGGATCAGTCCCCGAGCTGGGGGGCAGCGACACTGGTCAGGGCCAGACGAACCTCAGGGATGTTTTATCAAGGGTTATTTATTAAGGACGCCCAGCCCTGCAGAGCAGCCAAACCCCAGTGTGGACACTTGGGGAATGGGAGCTCTCCTGGGCTGGATCGGCACCCTGCCACTGTCCTGGCGCTGCCCATCTGCCTCTCACGCTTAATTAGAAGTAATATCACACATACTGCTTGAACTGCTGAGAAGAGCTGCTTAGCTTGGGAAATTCAGAATACACTCACTCATTATGCAAGATAAAATAGCTCTCACTTGGATGGGAGCTGATGTGGAGCCTAAAGAAAGAGCAGATCTGTGGAACGGGGGCTGTTTGATCCGTGCTCTGCTAGCTGTTCTAACAGCTCCTCTCAGGAGATGAGAAGGAATATTAGCCAGGAAATTACTTTCCAGTTAGTTCAAGCAGTGTTTTACAATGCTGATTGAGGTGAAAGGTGACAGAAACAATTGCTAAATATCAATAATATTATGTACACAATTAAAATACTGCCAAGAGTCTTTTAATACAAACCAAAATGAGGTTGGGAGCCCATGCAGGGATTCAGTTATGTTGCCAGGTTAAATCTTCAACTCAGTGGAATATTTGAAAATGCAATTTTTGCCTCCTCCTCCAAATCCCTTTTAATATTCACAGTTGCCTTCTCTGTGAGAGACTTCCAGCACTGAGAAGTTGTTTGAGGGGAGTAACTAAGGATTATCTTTAATAAAGAACTGTTATTCAGGACAAATCTCTATAGACGTGTTTACTAAATAACTCTGATATTTAACAGAATACATTACAGTAATTACAACAGCAACAAAACTAGCTGGTGAGATGTTGCCGTCACGGTCATCATAGAGTGAAAAAAATCTACGTGGAGCTTTCTTTTGGAATAAACACACACAGTCCCAGGTAGGCCTGGAGCCCAGGAAGCTGCCAGGCCCTCCGGATGGCCATTTAGATGCTTCATTTCCAGTGATGAGCTTGGAGGCTTAACTTTTAACTCTTTTTGAAATCCATGGCCTATGCTTGCTCTGGAAATAAGATAAGGAAAAACCTTTGTTTTGGCTGGATCCTTCTGACGTTTTCAGTGACAAAAATAAATCTGATTTTCACAAGCTGTGAAGGAACGGGAACGATGTTATTTCCAAAGTGTGCATGGTACAATTGGATATGATAAAAGACTGAACGAGTCAGTAAATGTAGCAGCTTAGTAGCTTTAAAAAAAACCAAATCAATAATCATGCAGCAAGATCTACAGTATTGGAACAGAAAAATGTAGCTGAAAGCTGCGTGCCTGGGCAAATAAACCATGAACCCTTCCTCTGGCAGTCCCTTCCTGCCAGGGAAGTCTTCAGTGAGTGTGCAGAAATAAGGGAACAGTCTCGTAGCAAAGGAAACGTGGGTGCGTGGGAGACGTGACGTGGTGCAGCCCGAGGGTGCGGGAGGACATCACCCTTCTCCCATCCTCTCCTCCCACCTGCTCTACTCCTGTCCTCAGCCACACCTTCTTCTCTCCACCTGAGACCACCGCACCAGTGCCTGGTTCCTGCCATCCTGCCTCCCCTGCCCTCCCAGCCCCGTCCCCACCTGCTGCCAGAGCTCCTCCTTGCCTTGCAGAAAAGCAAACAGATTGAACGGAGTGGGGGGGTTTTCAAAGGGTGGTGTGGCTCCTGTAGGAAAGGAAAGCCAAGTGAATGGCCACAATGACCAGCTCCTGCAGGAGGCTCTGACCCGACGGGGCTGGGCTTGGCACTGCTGGAGCTGTTCCCAAAGCAGATGCTTCCTGTGCGGGATCGGTACACAGAACAGAGTAAGGAAAGGCAGATGTTATCTTGACCTCTGCTTTCAGGAGTGTGATGGCTGATTTTTATTTCTTGCACATAATCTGAGTCTATTCATCTAGGAGATGATGGAAAAAAAGGGACAGCAGGAGTATGAGCAGCTGTACCCCTAAAGAAAAAAAAAAACACATTTCCTTTTGCTTGTCTCAGAGGAAAACAAGAAATGACCTTGAGATCCTTCCACCTGCCTTTGCATTTATCTGCTTTATTTCAGTATTTCCTGTTTTCTCCTGACTCCCCACTTCCTCTGCATGTTCAGAGCATCGCAGAACACTCCAAAGCGCAGCTGCCACAACTGCAGCACAGGGGCTGCTCTGCTGGGACAGACTCTGAGCTGCAGGCAGAGCCTGGGGACTTGGAATGTGGGTCACCACCTTGGGACTTAGTCCTGATCCCACCCCGCATCTGTCAGCGGATGACTTTTTAGCTTAGTAAGTCACTGGGGAGCCCCCGAGTCGTGACCAACAAGGTTTAAGTGCCCAGGCCAGGGCAGTGCTGGGCAGGACACCCAAGAGGGCTGCCTGGAGCCGGGCTGCTCGCAGCTGGAGTTGCCCCAAAGCCTAATGAGAAATAGAAAATTCTGGGGAAAAAAAAAAAAGAAAAGAGGATTTCAGGCAGCACAAGGTCAACCAAGTCAGAGTTCCTGTCAGTGTAATGAAGATGGAGCAAGGCAGATTTAGAGACAAGAGAGAAGGGGAAAAGCAAACTGTTCAGAGCAAAGATGCCCCCAAGATTTCTGGTCTCAGGGTGCTGCTGAAGGTCTAAACTCCAGAGAGGAGTCATTAAATGTGGTGAGAGGACCAAGTGTGGCCCCCTCAGCAGCAGGGGCAAGACTGATGAGAACACAAGGACTGCAAGAGGAATCTACCTGCCAGGAGGAGCCTGTGGTGCTCCCTGTGACCACCCAGCAGAGAGCCCATCCATCCAGAGCCACCTACAAACCGAGGTGTGAACCCAAAACCTCCTGCAAACATCCAGTGCACCAACAAACACACCACACACGGCCACTGAAAATGGGGTGATTCAGCCCAAATTCTTTGGGCAGTGTCTGAGCTCACACGCCAGCCGAGGAACCTCCTGACAAGTGTGTCTGTCTCAGGTCTGACGTGTTCAGGGAGGAAGCACAACTGCTGTCACAGAGAGAGAGGGCACTTAGCAACACCCCCAAGTGAAAGTGGCAATTGTCTCAAACGTGCTCCCTAATACAGATTTAATAAGAATGCCTATGTTAATTATATATCCATTTATTGTTGAAAGAGCACTAAAGATTTAATAAGAGATAAATCCAGATGTCCGCTAATTAGCTGAAAGCTGCATGAAGTATGAAAAGGTGAAAATCCATCCTGTGTCACGTGGTCTTTGGCCAGTGCAGGATTTGGGTTCCACCCATCCCTTGTGGCACAAGGACTGAGCTGGCTCTGAGCTGACCTCATTGCACAGAGACAATTTCACTGCAAATGCAAAATGACCTTTTCATCAATACCAGATACTTGCAAGGAGATTTTTTTTTTAAATCAATTTAATGCTCTACCTGCAATTCAATACCAATGCAATCAGACCAAGATTATGCACATTCAGCTATGACTCACTGACTGCCGCTGCTCAGCCACGTGATGTTTGAGCAGGAGAATATAAAGCAAAGAACTTCCCTTCAAAATACCAGTGTAAATGTTAAATTCTAATTGGTATTTTGTGGAGGACCATTTTTAATCATTTTACATGCCTGTGTCCATTTGCATTCAGGGTTATCAGGCACTACTAGGTGTGAGCCAGACTTTGCTCCGAGTGCTCACAGCAAGACCAGGACCTGGAGGAATCAGGGATGTGATCTGCCTTCCTTCCCATGGCTAGACCAAGTAAACAAGAACTTGACTTTTAGAGGTCTAGACAATCTCTTGCAGAGCTCTCTGGGCCAAGACGATTTTTCCAAGGGGAATAAACATCTGCCCATGCTTTAGATTAAAAGGTCAGATTCCAATGCCTGTCGCCATAAAGCGCAGTGATTTTATTTAGATCTCATGCAAGTGAGATTTAGTCACGTTACTCCAAGCAAACAGGTATTAGGGAATAGAGTTTTGACTTGAATATAAAAACATCCAAGGAAAACAGTATTTGTTAAACAAAGAATCATTCAGAATAAGACTAACTCATGTTAACATAAAAACAACACGCAGGGGGAAAAAAGTGAGAAAGCAAGCGAGCGAGAAAGAAAACTTGATATAAATCAAGTCTAAGCACTCCACCAATCATCAGCTCTCTAAATCAAGAAATCTGACAGATTTTCCAAGTGAGAATCAATCTTCCTGTCTCTGCAGTAAATACTGTAATCCTTTTTCCAGCATGCTACAGAAAATGTAACTGCCACGTTCCAGATTTATTGAAAAATATTCTGCCAGATTGTTTGAACGTTGCAGTTCCAAATGTTTTCAAACAAGAGGTCAGGAGGAGTTTTCACAGCTCTATCCTCCTCTGTCCAAAAGAGCTTTGGTGAGAGACAGTTGGCACGGCTCCTGTGCCTGCCCCGGCGGTACCTGTGCCCAGAGCCTGAGGTGATGTCCCTGCCAGTGACACCCACTCACCTCGAGGGGTTGGAAGATGCTGCTGGGACCACGAAGTCGTCCAGGTGGGGGAAAGCAGCCAAGAAGAAAGGACAGAGAAATAAGCAGGAAGGCAGCACTAAACCCACCTGGCCCCCAGCACTGCCCCTGCCTCCCCCGGCTATTGCGGTGCTGCAAATCAAAGTTCAACCCTCGAAGGACTACACTGGGATAGGAACGTGTTCCAACTACAGGCAACAACACTGGAAAAAGACGCCTTAATTCTCTGTACAATACAGCAAATCAATGCTGCTGGCATTGGAATCTGTTCATGTTACAAGAAATTCAAGTGATTTTGCAGAAATAACCCTGAGGCAACAGGTAAAGGGAGAGGAAAAAGCCATTGGATCAAGAAACTATTTAAATTAAGAAGTCACTGAAAAAACGGAGACCTCAGGTTTCACCAGAGTTTTTAGGGCCATTTTTAAAGCACCCTGGTGAGTCGAAAAGAGGTATTCTTCTCTTCCCCATTGCTTACAGCCAGGGGACTTCAGCAGATGTGCATAACAAGACCACCTGACAAGAGTTTTGCAGCTCACAGCAGGCACTAGTGCTCTGGTGATGCTCCTGGGCTGGTGGTGCCGGTTACTGAGCAGAGAAGTTGGCAGAACTGAGGTGAATTGGGACTCCCCAGAACGTGTGTTGACACTGATGTCCTGGCTCAGTTCCAGCTGGATTCATTACAACCCAGCACTCTCCAGCCCGTGTGCTGTCGGCTGGCAGGACCATCTGCCCCGATCCATAACCGTGGCACGGTGGCACCGGGCAGTCTGGGGATGGGGGCTGGGTTTTGGTAGGGGACAAACTGATGGCCGTGTGCCATTCCTGTACCCACTAGAGATGTTGTTAGGGTGTGTTCTTCCCTGTGAGAGCCCGCACAAATGGCACAACTGCATTGTTTATCCATGGTAAGCCAGAGAGAAGGCAAGGCTCTGAGCAATGATGGCAAGAAGTGGCAGTGTGAGTGATGCCTTAAGACTTTCTGTGTTTGTATATATTTGCAGATATGTATATATTTTTGTATATTTGTAAATTTTATGTAGCTGTATAGCTTCTCATATTTGAAGTAGCAACCAGCAGTTTCTACCTCTGTGCTGCATTCCTGAGTGTCAGCTAAAGGTAAGAGAGTGACTAGAACATTTCATTTAGTATTCACGTACCAGGACTAGAATAACAATACACATTGTAGTCAAAACAAGATAGAAGACCCATGAAGTTTGGAAAACATCCAACCAGGGGAATGTGACGTGAAGAAGACGATGGTGAAGAAGTAAAGGGGTCCTGAGACCCCCAACTCAATTCTAGGAAGGTGTGCCAAGGGGCAGACCTGAGGGAGGTTCTCAGGGTGGCACCAAGGTGGGACAAGGGTGGATGGTCCCTGGGTTGGATGTAACCTTTAGTTATGATAATTCCTCAGATGCTATAAAATGGGAATCACCTCTACGCTGTGTGCGCATCGATATAGTTTTGGAACTTTAAAAGCTTTACAGTAAAGAACTCCTCTCTGCTTTACCTCAAATTAAACTGCCTCAAAAGTTTTTATCCTCATTTTAGGCAACATGAGGAGCCCAGACTTCAGTCGATGTCAAATGAACAGGCTGTTTTAGGAGCTGGCTTGGCAGTGAGGAGGCAGTGAGTTTCCTCACTGGACCATCAGGAGAGGGAAGCGATCTGGTAAAACTTTCAGAAATACATGCTCTTACCAGTGAGGAAAAGGGAGCAGAGGAGAGGCTGTTCCCTTCATGCTTATCCTTTAGTCTCTCTAAAAATTTACAATGAGAGCTTGGTACACTTCATTTTTTAACAAGGATAATTTGTACACCAGGAAAATAGCTGAGGTTTGATTTCCCTTTCAAGTCTGTATGATACAACAGCCAGTGTGTCTGTTCAGCACCAGAAGGGAACCTTGCAGGTAATTTTTTTTCTACATTGGTGAAGACAGTTATTCTTTTTCAGAAGGCATATATATAATTTTGTCTCAGCTTTCTGCACGCATTTTCACTTTCTCATAGGCCAAAGTAACGTATTTAATGCAAAAATGCTGTGAGAGTGACCCCAGAACTGCAGTGCAGATGTGTCACTGCCCCCTCTCCCCATGAGCTGGGCCCGCTCCTCACCCCATCAGTCAGGAATGTTCCCTGTGGGAACAGCCTGACGTCCCTTCAGATGGATATGAACGAAAGATGGGATCTGAGCTGGTGTTCAAAATTCAGCAAGAACAATTTCTTTTAAAAATTAATTACTGCTGGCATCTAATACAATTGCAGCATGCAGGCAGACACCAGCAATTAATTAATGGGCAGTTTTCAAAAAAGAGGGTATTGATTTGTTGTTCCTCATAAACCTGGAATATTAGATTGAGGATGAGACAATTACATAAAGCAAGGGAAGGAAATTGGCTTTCGTGAATAAGACAAATGGAAAGGAGTCTGCGTGTCTCTGGTTTTCTTACAGGACACCTGAATCTCCATCAGGGTCATGCACCAGAAAGGTACATGCAAAACAGCTCACTTGACCTTCTGAAAAATTAAGTCTCTCCAATAAATAAATAAATAAATAAATAAATCGGACAAGCCGTGGTGCTGGAACAGACTAAAGAAAGCCACCTTCACACATACTCATTCTAGAGAGGTGCTCTGTGTCTCTTCTCCAGAGCATGGTGTGACACCTTGGAAGCACCTCCAGAGACCCCGGGGGGACTGACTGTCCCGTCCCCTGTTCCTCTGTCAGCATGGAGCCACCGTGTCACTTCTGCCACTTGGAGCTGGCAGCAGCACCACTGCCACTCGTGGAGCAGGACCCAGCTGTGGCACACAGGGAATATTGCCCAACAACCCACTCCTCCATTGCAAAATGCCAGTTCTCAGCTCCAGAGCATCTTCTGCGAGCAGTTCTGATATGTTCAGTCCTGTTTCCCTGCAAACCTCCATCACTTCCAGACAGCCATGGCACCTGGATCCTGAGTGGCACGGCCAAGGCAACAGGACATCAATCACACTCCATTTTTTCCTGGAGCAGAATTGCCTCTTTTTAATTACCTGCCCCGTGTGTGCCTCCGGTCCATTGCTCTGTCACAGCTCTCTCGCTCTCTCTCTCTCCATGCATGTTATTTACCTCCCCCACCCATTACCTTTCCCATGAGATGGAAGCTCACGTTTTAGACATTATTCAAAGGTTTGACTGGCACAACTTCACTGATTCAAGAGGCAAAATCAACTGAAAGATGCTGCCCTCCCTGCCAGTCTCTGCATCACAGCCCCAAAGTAGGGTGGCAGGGCCCTTGCTGTGAGCAGGGGCATTACTGCTGCCCCTGCCATCCTCTGCCCCCTGCCCTGCCTGTCTGCACCTCTAGCTGGTCCCACGGGCTGCCTTGGCTGCCTGTCCTCTGCTACCACCCTCCCGTTGCAGAGAGCACAGAGGTCTCCCATGGCAGAGAATGTAACTGAGCAGTGACTATTAACTGGTCACACAGCATCCGGTCACAACACGGCCATGCACAGAAATCCTGGTGAAAAACAAACAGTGAGATCTCACTCAGGCAGTTTCCATGGATGCAGCTGCTGCTGGAGTGGGTTAAAGAACTGAAACAGTCCTTGGTCCAGAATTTCACATTCCCTTTCTCCCTGCAACCACATGCATGGGGTTTGAAGCTGTTGATCCCCATTTCTGCTCCTGCCACACCTCCCCAGAGACTGGGAACGTGCCACCTCCTGATTTACACAGCAGGCCAGGGAACAGGGACGTGACCACCTTGCCTGTTCAGCGTTCAGCACTCTGACAAACAACCAAATGCTACACCACCAAGGAACTAAAACCTGCCTCAGAAAGCCAAGGCTTCATTAGCAGAAGCTGTTTACTTGCTGCCCAGCCCAGGACAGCCCAGGCTCCCACCAGCTGTAGTAGGTTTGGCTGGAGAGGGTGCTCAGACCCAGGTGCTGCCACCTTGTTGGGTTCAGTGGGTGTGAGAGGGACATTCAGACTCTCAACAATTCAAGATTTTGGCCTGAGTGCCTGAGAAAATGATTCTCCTTTAACTGTGCTGGCCAGCAGCTCACCCTACACCTGCTCATCCTCAACCTCCATCCCAAACTCCTCTTCTTGTCACACTTTATCCTGTCGCCCACTTTCCAAGGAGTCCGGCCAGAACTCCAGGGCTTCTGAGCTGCCCAAGCTCTGACAAGTTTCACCCCAAATAAGCCTGTGGGTTGCAGAGCTGACCAGCTGTTTGGGCCAGAGGAAATCCTTCTCCCCAGTGCTGCTGCTCACAGAGGCACATTGCCCAGCAGCACCGATCTCTTCCTGAGGGTCTCTGTGGCCTCCTTCCAAGCAGGAATCACTTTGCAGGGAGCAGAGAGGCAGCTCCACTGATCTCAGCACAGGTAAATCTGTGTGGAGGTGTTGCAGCTGCCTAAAGGAGGGAGAGAGACACAAAGCACATGGGACAGCTGGGATGCCCGGCAGGGCTGAGCCTGGGAATCCCAGCAGGCTTCCCATTCCCCTGAGATGTTCCAGTCCTCAGGAATCACTAGGGGGATGCATCCCACGGTAGGAACAGCTTGATTGCATCAGTAACCCACTGTTACAGAAAACACCCTGCTGGGAAGCGTGGAGCCTGAGCCGCGTAATTAAAGAGCATCTGAGCACTCTCAGCATTCACTTGGGAATTTCTATCTTCCAGAGCCACGAATTCATTTGACTTAGAGGGCTTCCCTGCAACTGAGGCAACTTTCAATGCAAAATATTTTTTGCAGAAGTGACTGAGGCAGTTTTGGAGGCGGGAAGGAGGAGAGGATTGTGACATACAGGATTTCCAGTAAAAAGTCTCCACGCCCACTCAAGGACAATTACCCAGAGCAGGCTGCCCAGGACCATCGCCAGCCAGGCTTGGGTATCTCCAAGGACACAAGTCACCCAGCCTCTCTGGACAGCCCATCCCAGGCTCTCACCACTCTCACACCAAAAAGTTTTTCTGCTGTTCAATGTATGTTCTGCATTTGTACCCGTTTGTACCCGTTCCAGTCACAAAACTGGAAGATAAATCGTGAAGTGCTTGATGTGCTCAGAGTGCGATGCAGAGACAGCGGCTCTGCCCGCAGGACTTGCTGTAAAGAAGCAATCCAATCACCAGGAGTGCTTGTTTTCACGTCACCTGCAGAGAGAACCACTCTCCATCTACCCAAAATAAGCCCTGCTTCGGAAAACATGCTGTGAGTGAAGCTCACGGGCAGAAAAAAGAAACAACCTTCCTTTGATTGCATGTGTGGGAGTCCTTTGTATCTCCCAGGAGAAGGAACGGGCTCTTTGCCATGGTGAGCACCTTTGCTTTTGGCTTGGCATTTCTTGGGCACCTTCTCTGCCAGGCGAGGAGCTGGCAGTGCCTCTGAGCGCTGCACAGCCCCATCCCTGCATCCCCTGGGATCATCGTGCCTCCACCCAGCCCTGCAGCAGCGAGGAGTGGGAATGGCACCTTTGGAACTCAGCCTGTGTGCCTCGATCCCCTCACATTGTTCCTAGATCTCCTGCTCCAAAATTCAGATGTGATTCAGGAGTCAGTCTCCTCTTTCATAAAGGTCAGCAGGAGGCTCCAGCAACAACCTGCAAAATGAGGATGGGATATAAACTGAACCTAACGTTTCTCAAGAGGTGAGATTCATTTAGGTACAATTCTGGGTTTCTACTATGGCCACAGAGCACTTACCCCATCAGTCTTCCCTCAGTTTTTGATAGCCTTCATTTCTCTATACACAAATAATACTTAAGAGAATTTTCTTCAATTAAACCCTGCCCAGCAAAAACATGGTTTCCAGTAAACACAACTCCAGGGAAGCCAACTGACCTAATTTCGCACCCGAAGTCAGGCATGTATTTAAATACCCTATAGGATTATAGCTTCAGTTATTCTATTATGTATTTTCCCATAATTAACTAATTGAGAAAGAAAAAAGCCAGGGAGGAAGCAGGATGCATCTCTTCGCTCTGCATCACAGCTGCCCTGCAGAGATACCTGAGCTCCAACAGACCCTCATGCACCGTGACAAGGCAATTTCTCCCAGGCTGCTTCATCACCATTAAACTCACATCTTACTGACTGTAGAGATCTAATGCGAAAATAATTCCTTATTTCCCTTAAGAGAGCAATATAATGAGAAAATAGCAGGCCCTGTGTGCAGCAGCAAGCCTTAGTGAAGGTTTTAAGGGGCAGTTTTGGGGCTTGTGTCTTCTCCTGAGCGTGGTGTGCTGAAGCAGATGTTCCTCAAAGCGGCCACACGCTGCTGGGCCAGTCCCAGCTCACCTGCAGCATGGGCACTGCCAGGTCCTGGCAGCTCCAGGGGATGCAGCACCCACCGGGTGCCAAGGGGACTGGCACAGCTCCACCAGGAAAGTGGGGAGAAAATGGCCAGTTTCAGCACACTCTGACTGGTACTTATCACACGCTCCAACGTGCTGCAGAAGTGCAGTAAGTCACGGAGGAAGAGTGGAGGCGCAGAGGAGTGAAGGCAGAAGGTGGAGAGGGCTGAGGAGGATTCTCCACATCACTCATACAATCCACTGAACTGGCCCGGGGATTTCGGTCCCCTCAGTTCCCACGCTCTGTCCCCATCCACGTTGGCTTCTCCCAGCACAGCCACAGCACCCTTCCCTTCCCCCAGTTTCAGCCCCATGCAAAGGCACTTTGCCAGGGTTGGGCTATGAAGCATCTCACTAATTCTCAGGACCTTACACACCATTATTTAGAGACAAAAGGCTCCCCAGTGACTGCACAGGCTTCCCAAGGAAGGGTCAGGTTAGGGAGTGCTCGAGCATGGGGGCAGTGATTAAAATGATTATTGTGGTTTGTTCTTTTGGAGGTTCCTCTCTGCAGGCAGCCAGAGCGGGCAGGTCCCCTGAGCAGAGAGAGGAATTGTGTTCCAAAACACGATTTCTATCTCCCCCAGCTCCAACGACAACAGCAAATCCTGCACCTCTGGGCCGTGTTGCTTTTTCAGCATCCCTCTCTTGTTGTATCGCATTTTTCCCTTGCTATTTAGCACTTCAGAAACAAAACTGATTAGAGATGTCTCACTGGAGCTTTGGTTTCAGGGAGTAGAAAGAAGCAGCACTAAAAGCATACTGAATATTCATTCAACGATGAAATCCTAATTCTCCTTAGCAGTTCGTCTGCAGCAGCACATTTCAAAGTGAGACTTGAACATCAAGGTGAATATTCATTACACTGCAGTTGGCTTTTTCCTCAGCAGATCTCGTTTCTACCTTGCAGTTCTGCAAATTCTCATGCACGACTAAACTTACCACCAGGGCTAAACAGAAAAATAACATTGAGATTTATATGTGCAGGGTGTGCAGCAAGCACTAAAGATTCGTAAAATACAAAGTCCAGAGCAGTTTAGTAAATAACAACAGCACCTGCCGATGCCCCAGAGGCTCTCCAGGGCATCTTGATGTCGACTGGAGCATTCATCACCTTTGGTCATCCCTGTGCTGTCATCTCAAGGAAGAGGATGACCAGGAAGGGCACTTTGTTAACTGTCCAGCACTTACACAACGGCAGGGCTGGGCTCTGTGCTGAGCTCTCCAAACACCTCTTTTTTAAAGAAGGGTTTCTCCACACTCTGTACTCAAAACTATTCCCAGTTTTTCAGAAACAATGTCCAGCTCTCTGTTATCAGACTTGAATAGCAACGTACACATGCAAAGAAAATAACAGTCAGTTTTTATGGAGAAGGTGCCGTAGGGATTTCATTCAAAATTATTGTCTTCAATTTTATTAAAATCAATATGAGATTTTATTACAGTATAAATTAAATGAGAGGCTATTTGCTCCTCAGATACCAGAAGCAATAGTAAGAGCATTGCTTCAAGCAATGATATTCATCCAGATGTCTTAGCTAATGTTATCCATGCACGAGTGTGGAGTTTAATTTCTTTTTCTCTCTTATTTTTTCATCCCTTAAACGCCAGGCACAGCTCATGAAACGTGACTGAGGCTTATAGATGATACTCAGATATTTTTAAAGGCTCAGGGAGCTCAGAAAGGACCTGAACAAATTATTAAGGTCTGTGGCAAATGCTCTACAGCAAGTGATTAAAGAGCTCAATCTGTTTAGTTTATTAAAAAGAAGGCGAAAGGTGGCTTGATTACAGGGTATTAATACGTTCACAGGGAGAAAAGTACATGGGACTAAATGGCTTTTAATCAAAAGGGGAAAACAACCACTGTGCCCAGCAGCACGTGCCAGCCTGGGCAGGGGATGATGCTGGCGTGACCCCCTGGCACACTGGCACCACTGCCAGGGACAAATCCTGCCCCAGACTCTGCTGGGCACGCAGGGGCTCTGCAGACAGCGGGCACCAGTATGGACACAGGGCAGGCACCAGAGCACCAGGGATGGGCATCCCGTGTGTGTTTGAGAGCTGAAACAAAGACTTGGGTTCACGTGTTTCCAGGCAGTACCTGTGGTCTCCCAGAGCTGGTAAGCTCCAAATTCATGTGTAGGTGGCAGTCTGGTAATAACACTGCTTTGAGACTGGAATTTCTAAAACCAGAGCGAGGAGACGGAGGATTTGATGGAAATGCCAGGGTGTTGGTGGTGCTCCAGGAAAAACCTGAAATGCTGTATTACAGTAGATGGAAGACAAACTGTGATAATAGCCAATATTCTGTCAAAGTTGATCTAATAATCACTTAAACTGGACTTAAGTGCTTGAAAGGTTAATGTGGCAACAACTCATTTCACCGAGCTGCCACGTATCAGCAGACAAATCATTTAAATAAATATATACACACTCAGAAGAGGGTCAGCAGGCCCTGTAAATGCAGGTCATATCCTGAAATGCTGCCAGTTACTGTCACTCGTAAGGGAGAAATTTATGTCAGGCTGATTTGCATAGGGAGAAACTGGCCCTGAACACTAAAGACGGAGAAATCAAATGCAGCCAGTTACATGATCTTTAAAGTTCATTCCAACACATGATACAAAACTAAAGCCCTCTCATCCCCCCCCCCCCCCCCCCCCCCAGATCTTACAGGCTCTGCAGAGGGAGCAGGGAGGTGAAAGGTTTTTGTGCCAAGAAGATGCTGCATCCCCTGCTCTGACCATCCTGAGCCCACAGATTTGCTGCCTCTCATCCAAAACCACTTGGACATGGAGTACAGAAGCCCTGGAGCGGGGATTAGGGCAGGTCAGGGATGTTGCAGGTGTCCAGAGCCTGGACACAGCAGGGAAGGGAGGGATGAGGAGGGCAGCCACATGGCCAGCCCCCAGCAGGAGCAAAATAAGCTCCCATCTCGGCATATGCTCAGAGTTTGTGAAGTTGAGACATGCAACCCAGAGCAGCCAGGGATTATTCCCCAAATGTTGGGGGGAAAGAGCATAAATAGGGGTGCTCAGAGCTTTGGTTTGGTTTGTTTTGTGGGGTTTTTTGCTGGAGCTCTATTTCCCCCTGCAGTCTCCTGTGCCACTGCTCACTGGCAGCCTGCAGTAAGCCACAGGGTACCAGCCCCTCGCTGCTCTGCACTGCAACACCTGCTGAGGGGTCAGAGCGACAAAAATTGAATAGCAGCACCTTTGGTCTTTTGCAGCATCGCAGGCTTTAAAGCAATTCCTTTTCTACTTCAAACCAGACCTTTTAGTATCATTGGAAATGGGAGAGGAAAAGGATGAGCATTGAACAGTGATTCAAAAGTGCAAGAATAACTCTCAGGCGTGACATTTTTCAGAGATTTTGAGATCTTTGCCTGTGCCAAGTCTTATTTTGGAGCTCATGATCCCTCTCCTGAGAATCCATCCCAAAACAGATCCATCTCCTTCCAAATGGGATCTTTCCCTATTAACGATGGAGAAAACCCTCACCAGCTAGTTTAGAGTGATGGTTTCACCTTCGGACATGTGAGGTTTAATGAGCTGAGGCTCACCCTTTGTGCAGCCCCAGGGTGATGCAGACGATGTCTCTGCATGGCAGGAGTCTGGCCTGCAACCCCTGGGCAGGCTTTGCCTTTACTGTGGTCGTATGTCACGAGGTCCCACCACCCAACAGACCCCTCTAAGCTCTGTCATTGCCATCAACAGCAGTCACAGCAATCAGTGTCACCAGAGCTCCAGAAAGGGCACAATAAATCACCAAGATAACCAGCAGAAATTAGACACACTACACGCACTTGTGCTTTGTACGTGCTGATAGAATCTAAGCACTGGCATATTTACTGGAGACAGGCCCAACACAGGCAGCAGCTGGGCCAAGTTCCCACACACAGATTCCTCATCACTCCTGTTTAAGCCCTCGTCACTTTGACAGACACATTTCCAACTCGCTGTGGTGTCGCTGCTGGTTCCACTGCCACCAGGAATATATCACTGAGTGCCCTGAGGGGTTCCCAGCCCCGCTGGTACCACCAGGAGAGCTCAGGAAAACATTGATCCATCTGAAAACAATACTTCTCGGGCAGCATTTATGCTCCGCAGATGCCACATCTTGCTTTTTCTTTAATTAGGGCATTTGCATAAAAACTGGATTTCTACATCCTGAGTTTAACAGTTCTAGCTGAGGTTTTGTGCAGGGCTTTTTTTCCTCTCTTCTGAAATTGCCTTTGCTTTGGGGACATGATAATTTCTATCTTGCTAATTATGATGTCAAAACCAAAGGATTAGCTACTCCACTAGGAATATATGCAATGAGAGGTGAATACACTGCGCTCCCTTCTCTGCGCAAAAGCCATTGGCATAAGCCAGTAGCACAGAAGTCACATGAACCAAACACTGGTTCATGCCCACGGGTGCAGAATCAAGTGAAACTGGATGTGATTATGGTGCATTTATTCCAGTCAAGGCTGGGTTCTGCCCTCTCTGCCCAGGTTCTGCCCACTCTGACAGTGTGGAGGTGCTGCTGTTGCTCCCCTCCATGCTCTGCTCACCCATACTGAGCAGAGCCATCAACACTGCCTCTATTTGTTCTTTTCCTTCTCTCACTTCCTATTTTTAAATCACTGAGCTGAAAAACCTGTTTCTAATGAAAAGAGATGAGCTCTTTGTTAGAATTGTGACAAATAAGGTCTCCTGCATGAAAAGGAAAAATTCTGCAGGTTATTAGAAGCGACACGTCAACTACAAACTGGATTATGGGCACAGTGAAGTAATTATTTCTTAGACAGATATCATTAAACCAGTATGTAACACTTTTTAAAGCCCTGATAGATAATAAGCATGGGAAACTGATGAGCAAAGGCAAGTGCCCAATTTAAGATTGAGCAGAACTCACACAGAGGCACCAGGAGACCTGGGGGAAGCACTGAGCTCGGGGTGCTGGCCCCCTTGGGACACTCACCTCCAGGACATCCACAACCACCCTCCAGGACACCAGTTCAGGCTCAGATGAGGAAAAACTGGTAGCAAAATTGGATCAGTAGAAATCCAGGCCATTTATGGATGAACGTGCCCAAACACCTCCTCAGACACTATCCAGCTGCTCACAGCAGTCTCCCATCTTTCCACACTCAAAACCTCTCATTCATGTGATCCTCACTGAGCAATGTTGAAACAAATAGATATATAATATCCAGTTTTCTTCACAGAGAATTTATGTAGGACATCATCATAAATGTATAGAAGTATAGACATACACTCAACTGTAAGCAGTGAAATAATTAAATAGAGCAACAGACAAGCAGGGGACATGGTGAATTCTTGGTTATTTGACTCTTTAAAGATCAGATTTCTTTTGAAAAGATGCATGTTAAACAGACTATCACTAGACACAGGAATTACTGAGTGAGAGTCCAGGCTTCAGAATGTTAATGTGGTGCACAAAAAGGGGTATACAATTAAAATAAAGGCTTTTCCTCCCAGGGTTCGTATCTGTCAAGGGAATTACAATTCTTACTGTATTAACTCCTTTACTGTATGAACTTCTACTGGCTACTGTATTAACTCCTTTACTGTATGAACTTCTACTGGCTACAATTCTTCAGAATATTTTTAATTTCTGCTGAATTCAGGAGTGTGGACAGTGTGGAAGCAGTTGCTGCCCAGAAACAGCATTCCTGCTACACTATTTCAGCACAGGAATTACCAGTACAGACAAAGCTCAAAATATTTAAACCCTTTAGCGTCACTGTCAGGCATGTTCTTCAAGACAAGCTTCCCCCAGCTGCTCTTTCCAGAGGGGTTTAAGAAAAGTTTCTGTACAGGTTCTGATGGGGTTAAGACCAATGTTAAAATTGCCTCTGAATGCAATAGCAGCACCCCTTGGGTGCTGGCAGAATTAACGAGGAGATTTACCAGATGTAAATAATAATTAACAAATGTAAGTGAACATGAACTGAATTCTAGTCTCGCATAGGAATTGTCTGACCCTCGGTCCAGCAGCTAAATAGAGCAGAGCAAGGGAAAACGCCTGCAGTGGAAGCACTAAAGAGCAGCAGCACAGACCCTTTCAACCCGATGGAGAAGAAATATGGGACACTAATTTGCTTTTTAAAATGTAGGACAAACGACCAAAATAGAAGATGCAGCAAAATTAGTAGAGCAGAAAAGTCTAAATGATGTGGTAATAATTCATTCTGTTAACATCAAATGCCTGCTGCCACACAATGTAATTCAACAAAGCCACCGTTACCACTCCGTGCTCTCAAGAAGGGAACAAAAGGGCACAGAAACACAGGTCATGGCTGTGCAGGGACCTCAGAGAGGGGTGCTGTGCCACCCTGCTGGTGCAGTGACAACAAACCATGGGAGAAACGGAGGCAACGGGACGCAACACACGGACAAGAGGTTGGAATTTGTTCAGAGGATTTACTCTTCCATGGAGTGCCACAGACAACAAAAACGTTCGAGCACGCATCCGGCTTTTGATCACCTGCTCAGACAGCACAGATACAAGTCTTAATTAACTCTTGATGCAGGGTGTTGTTAGAATGATAAATGGCACAGTGAAAGTGGAAAAATGTCTTCCACCTGCTGCATTCGGTTTCTGCAGGGAAAAATGGCTCATCTGGATTGTTGTGAAGGCATCCATCACCAAGACTTTCACAGTGACCTTCTTACACAGAGAATTACATTTTAAAAGCTTGGTGCTCAGCCTGAAATAATCCTATTGGCTTCATACAACAATACATGGAAGATATTGATGAATTCTTACCTTAATTCAAGCTTCCTACTTGACAATTATTTGTGTCACCTGCAGTACTTACCAGCTACAGTCACTACCAGCAGACAGTGCCACAGAACACTTAAAATGCTGGAAGTTCCATTGCTCTGGAGAAAGATGGGACATTATCCACCTCCACTGGGCAGTGTGGGGGGAAAATGTTGTGGGCATCCCAGTAAGGGAACTGCATGTCAGTTTATTTCTTACCAACAACCCACTCTTCTAATTAATTTGATCATTTAGCCACTCTAATTAACGAGCAAACATTATTTGAAAAGCCATGTTTAAATACTTTGGGTTTAATTTAATCAAATATTTAATAGTGCTGTAATTAATCTTCTAACTGTTAATGAATGTTAAATCATGGTCCTCCTGCAGTTTGATTTACAGCATTGACTCAGCGTCAGAGAAATGACCCAGCACTTGATGGCCTGATGCTGGTATGAACCCAGACTTAAACAACGTTCTCCGTCAGAGGGAACAAGAGCTCTGGCAAACCAACAGGCTCTACTGACCCTGAGCACAAACTTTCCTGCGCTGTGAATAATATTTCCCACATAGTACGTGTGTCCTTCATAGGCAAGGGTGTCCTCAGAAACCACTGACTGGGCGCACTGGACTGAGAACGTGCCTTGAATAAGGGGAAGGGACAAGTCGCTGCACCTGATGATGGTCAAAGGTGAACCTGATGACATTTCGGTTCTCCCAAACTTCTGGGCATCAACTGGAAATTAAAATGGATTACGATTTTTCTAAGCACATCTCTAGTAACTAGTGCTAACCTTACGTCACAGCAAATATAAAAGAGGTTGACCACTTTACTCTTCTGTTTTATGAAAAATGTCAATTTGTAGGACAGCCACAGGTCTTTTCTCTTTTGTTGAGTAATTCCTAGCACAGCAGTGTCTTCTGCCTTCACAGAGAGCTTTAGAGTTTCCAACCTCCCTGCTTTTCTTCTCTGGCTAGCTAGAAAATAGATTCCCATTTCATTTGACCAATAAGAGTTTTTAAAATATCCAGAAAGTAAAAACATTGAAAGTTTCCAGGAAGTGAAAATTTCAGTGACACTGAAAGTACTTCTGGGAATTATTTGGAACATATTTCATATGTTTAAAATATTCACTTGGTTTGCAGCCCTTTGTTTATAAAAGTGGGTTTACAGCTGATGAACTATTCATTGAAACAAGAAATCCCTTCCAAACAAAATGACAGCAGCTTTTATACTAAAAATGTCAAAATGGAATGCTACAACATTTTAAAAGTGCCAGTATTCCCACATTTTCTCATAAATATGGCAATTATAAGATCTCACATATGGAGACAAAAAACAAGTAGTCTGGCTGAAACAGCAAATGTTAAAGAAACACCAAGTTCAGTTTGTATCTGTCATCAGTGTCACACACTCCCTAGGAGAGGGTCCCTGTTCATCCTGAGAGTGCAAAAGCAGTATATGCAGAAGTAGTGCCTTTTGAGGTGATTCACAGAGAACTCCAATGGCCACCTAAAACTGATGGAGCCTATGGATTCCCATGGACCACCTCAAGAGATAAAACAGCTCCTTCCAGGCTGAGGAACCTCTCTGAATGCTGAGGAACCATGTCCATTCCCTCGGCATTCCAACCAGCACAGGAGGGGTACCAGTCTGCTATTACAGATAAACTGCAACAAGGAAAAGTGGAAATATATTTTCCATCAGCTGTCAGAGCCTAATTGCTTATCAAAGCATAGAAACAAATCCAACAGCATAACCACTGTCACGAGAACTTATGTACCAAAACATGGTCATTCTCGTCGCACAAGCTGTCAGCCAAAATCAATGCTCCCACTGCTGTCACAGCATCACTGGGGGACACGGGGAGCTGGCTTGCAACCTGCTGTGAACACGGGGGTAAAGAGCTTTCCCAGAGGCAAGATGGAAGGAGAGGATCCCAGCCTCAGGGGGACAGTAGGTCACAGTATTTCAAATGTTCCTCTGCATCCCCCCAATGTCAGCAAACATGAGTTGCTTGGTCATGGCTCAGAACCGCCTGGTCCACTGCAACAGGCTGCTGTAAACAGCATCTTGCAGCTTTACACGAAGCAAGGGCCAAGCCATTTCTCAAGCAGAGTTTTTAGACTTGTAAAAGAAACATCCATTTTTCATTTTGTTCGAAACTTTAATGAATGTCTTCAATTTATCAGTACAAATTTGAAAATGCATGAAGCTCTTCCCAAAACATGGCAACAAGATTGAATATTTGCTAATAGGATATCTATCTCGTTGCAGTCTTTAAACACAAAAAACACACCATCTGTTCAGAGTGGAATTAACTACTCCTCCCAACCATGCCTCTATTTTCTTGTATAGTCATTTATCTCCTTTTATTATTTCTTCTTTCCTCTTGCTTGCTACTTACAGTTGATGGGACTATGCATAAGCCCAGGCAGAGAGACAAACAGGCCATGGTATGGCACAGGGCACTCCCCCCATCACCACACTGCCAGGAGGTGCCTGAGCCACGGTCTGTTTACCGCTCTATATCACAGTTAATAACAAGTTGTGCTGCGTGCAGATAAGCCCCAGGGGAAGAAACATCTGACTTCCCAAATGAATAACTCTTAAAATTACTTAAAAGAAGTCCTCTTGACAAGCTGATGTATAAGATTATTTGTCATGCACTGCAGAGCTTTGCAATGAGCTTAGACTTGCAGCTCTAAAGACCGAGCGTTAATAGCACAGAGGAAGCCCATTCCTGCACCCTGGTGTACACCAGCAGCACCTCCCAAACCCAGATACCAACCGGGAACAAATCGAGCTTTCCCTGACATGTTTTGTCCCTTGTCCTTCCCAGACTGTCCCCTCACCTCAGTGACCGATGAACAACTTTCAGGGAGCTCCAGTTCAAAGCTACAGAAAGTCTGTAGTTATTCTCTTCATTTTAACATACGAGCAGACAAAACCCTTCTCTCCAGACTGAGCTGCACTTCAGCTTTCCACATTTCTTAAACAGAGTCAAAAAATAAAAGCTTCATTTTGAAACTTACGTTTACCTAACCAGTGCTCACACAAAAGATTCAAGCCATCCTAGACACTGCTGGGGTGCATCTTCCTGTCAGCTGCCTTTCATCAGCCTGCTGTTTGCTACAGGGACTTTTCTGTTACGTTTCATCATGTGCAGAAGCTCCATAATCATTGTAATCAGGAATAAACTGGATTTAGTTGACTTGTACACGGATGTATTAAAACTGTTGTAAAGCAGAAAAATTTAATACCATGAATATATACTCCATCATGTATTATTTATCCCCACACCATTAGCTTATTAAATGAGGAATGCATACTGTACTCAGCACTCAGCAACTAAGTCAAATTAATACAGAGTTAAAATACAAAATGAGCTTTAAACAATTCCATTCTGCATTCTGCTTACGGAGCTGGTGGTGGTTGCTGGCTGCCTTGGGTTGCCCATGGGGACGGGGGACAGCCAGGGGACAGCAGCTCCACACACCTGGAAATGACCACCCTTCTTCAGAGCAGATTTAATGATTTAAAGGTGCACCCAGGCCAGAGGTCACTGGTCCTTTAGTGTTCCCCTTCCCTCTGGAATACACAACGCACAGGACCTCTGGTCCAGCTAGTGACTGGGAAAGAAATATTCTCCTTCCCATAAGCAGCAAGGAATAAAGTGTGTGTGAATGTGGTTATGCATGAGAGATGGGAGAAAGTGAGAGGAACAGGAGGAGGTTTGTATTCCAGACATCTCAGCCCTACAGCAAACTGTTACTATTGTTCTTCAGTCTCTCCAAAGTCATGATAGAAATTAAGTGCATTCATTGAGCGAAGATGAACTGAAATGCACACTCTATGGCTGCAGGAGCCCAGCAGATGAGATAGGCACATGGCTGGAGGACAGTTCCAGGCTCCCTGGCCTTCAGACAGCTTGTCCCCTCCTGTCCTCTAGCCCCAGAGAGGAGGTGGCTGGCAGGACAAGCCCCTGGCCCACAGGCAGGTGTGCTGAGAGGATCTCCATGTCACCTGCTTTGGCACACAGCTGGAACATGCCCTTTCCCTGTGTAACTGGGGTGTTCCCTCCATATCCGCTCTCCTGACCCTGTGTGGCAGCAGACCTAGAGGGCAGCTGAACATTCATGTCAGCTTTTCAGTCCCTTCAGGCTCTTTTTAATGAAATGACATTGAGGAAAAGAGAGCAAACCAGGATTATGATAATACTGTGTTTTAAACCAAATGAGTTAAGGCTCCCAGGAGACAGCTATTTTGGTAGCACACAGAGGGGATAATACACTTTCTGACAAAGGAAGCCTCGTGAGCAGCAGCGCTGACGGCTCCACGTCCAACCAGAGTGGCTTGGACATACCCAAAGCCACGGGAGCAGAGGATGCTTGGAGCCAAGACACAAGGTGTAAGTGTGTCACTAGGGCTGGCACAGGCTGGCAGGCACCCAGCCCTGAATGCAGCTGAGAGACCTCAACCACCACAGCCCCAAAAACACGGGAGAGCACGCCAGGAGCCCACATACACTGCGCCCCCAAATCACATCTGTAACAGGCAGGATCTGGCTGCAGCCAGGGTGCATTGTGAGGATGAGCACATTCCATGTCAAATACGTGCTATGGCACAAGGTAAGACGATGCCTAGAAATGCATAGGTATGGATACCTACCCCAGCAGCACAGTGCACCCAACCCACTCATTCATTAGGTCTGGCTGCAGACACACCACCACAAGTCCCACTCTGACCACAAATCGAAGGACTGCTCAGCTGTAGGGAATGCTGTCCATAAATGTTTGCTTTGATATGGCACGTCTTCCCAGTGAGAGAAAGTGCTTTTTCCAGTAGTTTTATACTGGGGAAGGTTAAGATTGAGTTTTTTTCCAGTCAAGTACTTCTTGCTTCTCCCTGTTTTCCCTGAAAACAGATTTCTTTGCTGTAGCTCAGCCCTGTTCCATCACACGAGTGGCTCTGCTCTCCAGACAGCAAGTGGCTTTCAATAAGCAAACGCTCGATGCAATGGATGAAAAACATCATAAATAACTAATAGTGCTGCAAACACTGAAAGACGATCCATCTTTCAGTAAACTGCACATGCTTTTCGAGTTTCGTGACTTCTTCCCCAGATCTCCTGAAAGTAGTGTATAAATATAAAATATTGCAGCTATCACCCTTTATTTCAGCAATCAATTTTGCTCTTATGCGATATTCATGTTTTGCAAAAAGGGCTGTTTAAAAGAAGTTTGCTCTGCTGCGTGTGACCTAAAAGGGAAGACAGGCTGTCGCAAATGGAGGAGCAAAGTGGGCCAGTGGTGAAGGTGTTTTACAAATTAATTAGGAGTGTAGTTTTCTGAAGAAAAAGAAAAAGAGGTCATGTAAACTTTTGCCTTAAGCAGCTCCCAACTTCTCTGAACATCTGTGTTTTCAAAAGCGTGCCCTTAAACCCTGCTAATCCCCAACACCTGCATTGCACTGTTTACCTCTCTAAGCAGCTGGTGTTTGGAAATAGCATTATATTTATTAAATACTTGCTTCCTGTGCTTGGTTGGGGTTTTGTTTGCCTTCTTGTTAGCAAAAGGAGTGCTGTGGGCTGACTCAGCCTGCCCAGGTCACTCAAGCCCACAAAAAAACCAACACAGCCTGGATCCCTCTCGCTCTTGCCCATCACCTCCTCGGAGGGAATCACCTGCTGTTCAAGTGGCTTTTGGCTCTCAGTGCTGCAAACACACATACAGGGTCTGTAACAGGCGCCACAGAGTTGTGATCACAGCAGTTAGCAGCAAACCTGCTTCTTTGGATGCGAATCAGCTATTTGGGATCACTGAACGATAATCACAGTCAGCGGTCGAGAAAAGAACGAGGAGACTTTCAAGAAGAGGGACCATTTGATGGAACAAGAAATAACCCTTAATAGATAAGATTTTGAGGGCCTGATGTCAAACAGCAGCACAGTAGATTTGAGCTCACCCCAGATTTCCACCTCCACCTTTTCCCGGTGCCTGGACCTGTTGCAGCATTTTTGCAGCCCCACCAAACAGATGACATTTTCCAGTCATTCCTGCACCAGGATCATTCCAGGCACATCTCTCCATTGACCTTGATGATAATCTCTGGCGCGTTCATGGGAGTGAGGTGTGTTAAAAGTGAGAAAAATAGCACATAAATCACCTCTGATGCCGTAGTTGGGACCCCTGTACATGTAAATGCACTCAGTGCACCCCTGTGAGGGGAATCATCTCCTACCAAACCACTTGTTAAGTTGCAATCCTGCATAAACACACCTGCCTCAGATCCTCTTGCTACACTTATGCTAAATTGGTCTTCTCCCTGTTTATCCTTTTAGTCTTCATTTTTTTTCTTTTGTTTGTAAATAGTATTCTTACGGAAAACACCAGAACAATTAAGCACCTGGCTGCCAAATTTCTTTGCTCCAGCTTGGTAATTCTACAGTGAGGGTATAAAGCACTCAAAGCTCTGAATGCTCACTAAATCCTTGGAAAATTTCTAATATTATTTCTGATTTCCCTGTCACATGACTCATTTTTCTCCTCTTACAAAGAGTGAAGAAAGACAACCATGAACCATGAATTCTTGGAAGCGTGACTGCGTGGATTGGACAACCCCGACAACATTATTAATCTCATGAATAAATCAGAACCCATCAATAACCCCGAGGTGGAAATTCCATGCAATGGTGTTTTCCGAGGCCATCTTTAAATGCTAGAGCTTCCTCTGAAACTCCAGTGCTGTATTTCACATCCTGGCAGTGACACACCCATCCAGACAGCAGCGCTGCCACAGTCACACCTCAGGACCCCAACACCACAGTCACACTCCTGGCTTGAGCCAAGCCATGGACTGGGACCTTCTGCAGAGTGGCCCACCACGGCTCCAGGACCTCCTGCCCAGCCGTGGGCACCACTCAGCTGCTGTGGCCCCAGCCCATGGGGGCAAACCCTCCAGAGACACAGGCAGAGCCACAGACTCCCCAGCAGCCCCTCATGCTGAGGAACAGCAAAGAACAAGCTGCTCTTGTTTCCCTTGGGAGTATTTCCAAGATTAATCTCTGCAGAGATAAGAGTCCTAAAATATTTATATGAAGAATTTCATGCTTCAATGTAAATACCACTGTAAGCCCTACAAGAGCAATAGGGTTTTTCTTCCTCCCATTTTCTCCTTGTCTGTGTCTTTCCACATATGTAAAAATAACCTGATAATATCCAGATAGGCTGAATAAATTCAGAGCTATTGAGCTGTGGAATTACAATTGCCCAGAGAAAAGCACAGAAGGAAGCGACTTTCCTTCCTACAATATAGGGGTGAGTAATGGAGTACAAACATGAGTGGAGCTCACCCTCCTCACTGACACAAATACACATCAACTGGAAGATGCCAGCCCTGTTTGAGGTCAGCCTGCAAAGGAAGGGTCCCCTTGGACAGAAACACCATCATTCCTGCTGACATTGCACCCTACGGCTGATGAGAGGGCTCACTTGGAAATGTGAGAAAAGACACCCCTGTAACTGCACTCTCAGGCATTACTTCTCATGGGGAGCAAGGGCTGAGCACCCCGATGGACCAGTCAGCATTTGGGGCCAGGCAGTGCCTGAAAAACCTTCCTGCTTTCAATGAGCTGCAAAGATAGTTATTCAATTATTGTGAGCTATAAATAAAGCAGAAACGTCTTTTCATAAAGTGTCTTTTCCCCATCCATAGGAGAGAAAAAATAAAAAGCCTTCACACAGGTGCCTTCAAACAGCACCGTGCTGCCTTTTGCAGCATCCTCAGCTTTTATCTGCTCCCAGCAGTTGTTCCCAGCCCTGTGGAGCAGTGTCCAGCTCATTAGGCACATGCCTTGTGCTTCCTACAGGGAGACAAGGATGGGGAATGCAGAGGGGCTTCAGCACCCTCCAGAGCCATGCCAAGACAGAGCAGCCCCAGCTAAAGCGAGGCTGAACATCCCTGCCCTGGGACAACAGGCACTGCCCTCCAGCCCAGCTCCAGCCTCCAGGAATGAGCCACGGTGCCTTTCTCCAGAGCCCGAGGTCCTGCTGCCCATGGACAACACGAATCAGAGCGAGCAGGACTGACAACATGCACAAGAGACTTTTTTTTTTTTCCCTCACTCATTGTTGCCTGCTAAATTTAAACATGACAAAGCACATTGTATTTCTGCCTCAACTTCATCGCTTTGAAAGGAAAAAGCTTGAATACTTCCCAAATTACAGCCCGGACTAGAAGAGCTTTTTAAGGTCCTGGCAGAATTGGTTATTTCAGGCTAATGGAAGTATGGGGAGGGCGACGCTGTGAGCCCACCATGCGCCTGTGTGTGGAGGATGAGAGCACACCCACGGCAACAACCACAGTGCACAGCAGCAACAGTCCCACGGCCTGCCAAAGCACTTCTGTACTTCTGTAGTTAATAAAAATTAGAAAATTATTCCCAGCATTTTAGGAACAGTTAATGCAATGGTAATGTGGTAAGATTTATATATAATCTATTGCAACATTAATAGGCAATCTCTTAAAATGCATTTACAGCCTCGTATAAAGGAGAGGAACCTGAAGTGCCATCTCAGTAATAGGCACCGGCTTGATTGTGAAGACACAGCTCTGCCCTGAGCAAGCACTGCTCCTCTGGGGTTAGACTGGCTTTGGGCAAGCAGAACCAGCACGTGGCTTTCCTGAGCCCAGCCCTGCCCACACACACAGCACTAGCACTGCTGCACTCCTCACACACAGACTCCAGGTTACGGAGAAGAATTTTGCAAAACATTTCCAAAGGTCAGCAGAGTAGCATAAGAGGCTTCAGAACCCAATGAAGTGCCATGTTTCCAAGAGGAAATGAAATGGTGGTGAATTAATTTCTCCTGTAATATTACTGCTTCTTTTAACACACTTGAGAGTAACAGCAGGGAGGCAGCCTGGGAGCTCAGCCATCAGCTGCTGGCTCGTGCCACAGGCCACATAGATCATTCCCAGCCCATTACTGGGGACAGCTTAAAAGTTTGATCTGCTTTTTAGAACTTAGTGCACAAAAACGTCTCAATGCACTGGTGTTATGTTGGGCACCCATTAAAGGAAGCAAACACAGTCTAAGCCTTCCCATGTAGTTTTCACAGGTAAAATAAATGACCTTTTATGCCAATATTGTGTCATCTCATAAACTCCCTTCACAGCAGAGCAGCAGTGAGTAGTGACGTGAAGCAGGCACTAATCCATCCCAGTGAATTGCAGCATGGTCCCCAAAGCAGTTCCTTATTAACACCAGTGGACTTTGGCTCCAGTGGTTATTTAGCTATGAATTCTGGCCACCAAAGTGCTCACTTCTTATGTGAAGCCACCTGGGTGCACAGCCCTAGCGTGAAATTAAGGAATTAATATCTGGTATCATGTCACCTGGGTGCTATGCAAGTCTTACACCACTCTGGGGACTGTCTCTAATGCCAGACAGGCAGAAAACTGAAGACAGATTTAGTCTGGACCTTTTGCATTGAGGCAAAACTAATGCAATGATTTGGCTGGATGGAAATGCCATGCTGACTACCCCCACCACGCCGATTACATCTGCCAGTTGTAGAAACAGTCAGCAAGATGGACAAGCCAAAAAGGTTCATTTGTGTAATTAAACAACTAATCAAGGTGTCTGCTCAGAAGATGCATCCATGGTGTGACAGGAACAAAACAAGGCAAGTGCATCATACAGTGAAAGACAAAAAACAGACAGAATTTATTCTCTGTATCTATTTCCATATGCATGGCCAGCACAGACCCAGAGCAAGACCTTGTTCAGATCAAAAATATTTTAAAGTTCTAGCTGTGAGATCAACAGACATAAAAATCACTGTAAAAACCAATGCAGAAGCAAATTACAGTCTTTTTAAAATTTAGTTGTAGAATTCAGGGACAGCAGTGAATGAAAAGAAACAAAGCTATAATGCCTTCAGGGCAGACACAAAATTAAACCAGATCCTAACCTAGAGCAAATCAAAGCAAATCTACTGCCATCAGCATAGCAATGGCATGCAAAGCGTATGGCCCATCACTGAGGATCAGTTCCTGCAGACTGTTTCCAAGAGTAGGGAAGTGCAGAAATAAAGAACCTGTCACTTGGATCCAGAATGAAAACTGGCCATAATTTTACATTGCAGATTTCTGACTCTCTTGTTTTCCTCACCGGAATACTACAGAGTAATCAAAAATGATGAAGATAAACAGTGTGGTTGTTCCCCCTCACTGCAAAATTGCAGTTACAGTGTCATAAATTGTGATCTCTGTGGAGACAGAACAAGCCTGCTTTTCCCAGAATTACTCTTGGGCTTTGCAGAAGTCACACACTGCAAATACATTTACTATAATACCATTTTTATAACATAGCACCATGAGACCCAGAGCATTTAGCAATAAACTCTAAGTGCTGGTTTGCCATTGCCAGAGCCACTCCCGTAATAACATAGAAAGTACCATATTCAATAAAGTCTTTTCTTTGTTGCACACGGCTTTGTACGATCTCAGTCAGAAGAAACCTCACGGGCTCCTGAGTGCATACACTGCATAACACCGACAGCAACCCAAACATTTATTTACCCTCCCTCTGGTCCCCCTGGGCAGGTGGAAGGGCTGAGCCTCTTCCACCATCTCTGTAGGTGCCGGGCTCTGGCGCTTACACCAGTACCAGGCAGTCAGTGCCAGGCAGGGAAAAGCCGCCCAGCACCAAGGACAGCTGGAACTGACATCTCCCATCACATCCCACTGGCCTTTGCTGTAGTAAAAGGATGGAATAGCCCGACCCCTTGAAGTATGATTAAGATGCAGGGTCTGGTTTCTGCCTATTGCAGGGCACCCTGACCAAGCCTCTCTGACACATTCATTTTTCAGATAGAAGCTTGTTATTAGTTTTCATGGTTAGCTTCGTTCCTCTGCTCAGGAGAGACATCGGATGTGTCTGACAGCTCTGTCCACATTTGGACATGACTATTGGCAGATACATATATATGGGGCTACTCCAATTCCATCTAGCTTGTCAGCTGCTGAAAACAGATTGACAAATACCTATTAATAACCTAAACCAGTGGAAGAAATCAGTCTTAGGAGAAAAAGAGTGGTATCTCAAATGTTATTTTCTTTACAAAGCAGAGCCTTACAAGACTTGTTCAAGAGCCATTTCTTCTTCAAGCAGCACACCAAGTTTCCTTACTTCAATGTGCAGCAGGCAGACTGAGGTAATTTGACCTCTGACAATAAGCCTTTTCTTAATTTCACACATTAATAATGAGGATTTACTCTAGACAGAGCAACTTGCCAGGACTCTGCACAGAAAGGCAGTGGCCAAAAGAAGCCCAAACTCTCATTATACACAGATGTACCGCCCCTCAGTCTGGACAGCTCAACTGTTCCACACTTACGAAAAGGTGACAAAAAGCCACACACTGCAGAGGACAACTCCAGAGAAAACAGATTCTTACACACTGTCTCCTTGAACTGGGGAGAGACAAATTCTTAAGGAATATTTCCATGTGTTTCCATTATGTGAACAGTTGCATAGCAAGAAAAAAAAAATCAATTCCTTGTAAAAGAAAAATCCATAAATCTGCTACAGTATGTTGCTGTCTTCTTTATGGTAATGGTCAATACTGAATATTAATTGAAAATCAATGGTACCAGCTAAACTATACTTCAAACAAATATAGAACATAGCTCAGTTTTCCTGTATTGCCTGTGTGATGCTTTCTCCAATACCATCTCAAGCACTTCATTTTTTGGCTATAATTAAAAATACTATCATGTGCTGTCTGAAACTGATCACAGCCTGTTCATAAAAACCTGTTAGGAGATGTATCATTGTGATCACAGCTTTACACAGAAGCTTCTCCATGGAGCCAAGGCAGTGTTGCACCTCCATTCGAGATGATCAACTGGGCATTCAGAACACAAAGAGACATTGTTTTTTCCCATTAATAGGTACAAAGGCTGCAGCTTAATTTAGAGAAACCTTCCCAGAAGCACGGCTTTAAATGACAGGCATCTTGATTTTGTAAAACAACATCTGAAAAAGAGTGGCACAAAAACGCTGTCTTCTGCATGTCCATAGGGCCACTTCACTGCCCATCAGGACAAACGTCCTGGGGCACTGAAGAGATTGCATTTATAATAATTATGTCAGAATTGCAGTGATGAATTCTGACAGCTTTAACTTCTGCAGGGTTACGACTGGAATGCAAAATTTTGTATTACCTCACCCTCCTTTGCAATTTGACTTCAGTTTCTCTCAGCAAGACCTGAAAAATCTGAAGTTAGCATTAGCCATGGTACACCTCCCCTGCAGACTCATGGCAAAAACAAGGGACCCTTTTCAATTGACTGCCAAATTCATAGCCCAAATAAAGGAGGATTTAAATACAGTTTAATATTAAGTCTAGTAGTAATAGGGAGCAACCAGATTGCATCCCACTGATAGTCCATAAGAGCACAGTTCATGGAAGTGCCCTTTGACACTGGAGTTACAATCATCTGTCCCCAAGCACAACCCATAAAACCAGAAATACAGAAGAAGGATTCTCTTAGCAGGTTAAAACAGTTTGATGCCTTGGAAATGATCTCTTTGACACAATGAGAGCTACACAAATATTCTCTCAGCTATGTTTAAATAGAATCTTTGTACATTGATCATCTTGAGGAAATGCCAACAGAATTACAAGTGGAGCCAATTCTATATCTTGTGCCATAGGCACGAATTTGCGATGCAGAACCGATAACAGAGACGTGCTGAGGGAGAGAAGTGCTCAGCATGCCAGAAAGGAAGGCTAATTACAGGTACCACATGAACTCACTCAACATGGAAATCATTCCCTGGTTGGTATCTTTCATTTCAGTTCTCAAATAGCCTTCCACTAATATTTATTACAGTCGTCCTGTGATTCAGGAAGACCTTGCTCCCTAAATCTAAATGTTTGAAAAACTTTGCAAAAACATTCAGTCAGACATCGACCACATTTGGCCACCTGCTCCCCTTTGATAAGTAAATAACCCAGGTCCCCAGATCACATCTTGTCCCCGTGTTCCCCCTCCGGGTGCAGCCTCACATGTTTCAGCTCCCTCCCATTGCTGTGCACTGTCGAGCCCCGTTAGCACTACAGGCAGGGAATTAAAGGCAGGACTCAGCCCGTGGGGTGCACAGGCAATTCCAGAGGAAAGCCCTACAACTGTGAATAGAACCCTGAGGAATAAAAGAGAAGCAAGTGCTGGCAAAACATGAAGCAAAGTCTTATCTAAAATCATGCCCTTCTGCAAGTCTTATTTCTTTCCTGTGAGTCTTCCAAAGGTATCATCCTGATCTCAGCAGGCATTTACTCCTCCCCTTGGGAATACCTTAATCAGCACGTCAGGCAGAGGCTGCTCTCACATGAAGGAAAGAAGAAGAAAGATTTCAGTTGGATGTTTTTCTGCCAATAATCTGTGCAGGTATTTACATTCTTTCATTGCTTCCTCAGACTCTTCTTACACACACAGTTGCGTAAGAGGGGAGCAGAGTTAAGAGCCGAGATAGCTCTTTCTTCACCAATCTAAATGACTGGGATTGCCCAACCAGGTATCCCCAGCTCTATGGCCATCCAACACCCACCCACCCGTGCCATTCCCACATGAGATTTAGAGACAGATTCTCCTTTGTGCAATCCGGAGCAACAAGAAACAAAATGGGATCTGGTTCTAATCATGTCAGTAGCATTACGTGCAATAAAAAGGAACACAAGAAGTGGGATTTTGGTCCCAACATCAACTGTTGGGGGGAGGGGGAATAATTTATTTGAGAGCTCAACCAACCCAAGGGGGCTTATATCTGACAAAAGAACATCTGAGTAGTTCACAGAAGGGTACAACAGGAGCCAGTAGGTGAAACAATTACAATTTAAAAACCTGGAAATAGAACCTAAGCTGTAAAAAGAATAAAGCTCTGCAGGGGTCAGAATTTCCATGTCTCAATGCTGTGCAGTTTCAAACTACAGCTAATTCCAAGTCAGAAATCACTTTTCTTTTTCCTGCAAAGACATTTTACATAATTTCAGTTCATTGCAGTACAAACTGCAAATAAACTTTAGGATGAAATGCAAAGATATATTTTGACCACGTCTTGTTTGTTACTGACCATTTTCATGACATCAAGACACACTCACATTAATAAAATAATTTCCAAAGGAAAAATGTCCCATCAAAAAACTCTTTATAGCTTTAATCATCAGCCAGAAGGCCAGGCTGCCAAAAGGCAGCAGGAATTTTGATAAATGATACACTCTTACTATCTTTCTGGAATACCTTAATTCAGCTATCAATTCTGAGGTCACCTGTCCAAACCTCTGACTGCAGGTCCTGGGCTGCAGTTGTGCCTTGCTCGAGGCACTGACGTGAAAGGAGCAGCTCCAGGGAATAGCATTTTTCAGCACAGGAGAAACCAGGAAAGCTCTTTTCTTGGTGCTATTCTTAGACTGAAATATTCATCCTTAAATTGCTTCTGTGTCTCCAACTGGGTTGTCTGACAACCTGACAGACAAATCTTAGTAAAAGACAGACTTGATAAATATGCCAGGAGAAGCACATGCAGTCTTCTTACACAAAGGGAAAAAAATGGGGAAAAAATTGGGAAAAGAGAGTAAGATAGAAGAAAATGCAAAGTGCTCGGCTACTCTGGCTCCATGGATGACTTCTAGAAAAAGGCAGTAAGAAAAATTATTATTTATGCCAAATAATGCAAGGCAAAATATTCAGGCTGTCTCTTCCTTTGCCTTAGGTACAATCTCCTAGATCTAAGAAGGGGAGACCCTCGCCAGAGTTGCTCCCACAGGAGCTGTAGGAAAGACCCTCCCAAGCCCCACACCACGAGTGTTAAGCCAGGATGCCCCACTGCTCTTCGGCAGCTCTGAGCTCAGGTGGAGGCTTTGGGATAGCAAGCAGAAAGAGCACAAGGACAATAAAAAGTAATTCTGTTTTTATTTCCCCTGAGGTCTGAACCCAAAGTCACGGCTTGAATCAGTTTCTCTACAGTGGGTGAACAAGAAAGACGCTTTTAACAAAAACAAACTCTATATTCTTCTGTAACCACATGCTTCAAAGCAGAGTTTCAAAACGTTCTGGGATGTTCCTCATAAGCTGTTGCAAGACACCTGAATTCAGGGTACCTGAGCAAGCTGTCCCAAGCTCCCCTCTGCAATGAATGGGTCAGGCCCTCCCAAAAATCACATAGGGCATCAGAGGGGAGGGCTTAGTCACCCCAGAAGTATTTGTTTACCTCTGCTGAGTAACAAAATAAAATAAAAGTAGATTAGGTGGTTCCCAGGGCATCTTTACAATTTTGTGAGTATCAGAAGGGGTTTTGTTTCCTTTCAGCGTGGGACCTGGACTTCTGACTGTCACTGTGCTGTGTTTGCACACCCCCTGCCTGCTGGCTGGGCACCTCCAAGGGCAAAGCACAGCCTGAAAGCTCTCCCACCAAGTCCTATTTCTCCAAGCCCGAGCCCGCAGATAAGTGAGCCTGTCAGGCTCAATAACTTTTGCCCAGCTCACAGGGTAATGCGATAATGCTGCTTTTATGTGCACGCGGATGGCGCTTCTGTTCGCAGCAGGATACACACGGGAATTAGAAGGAGCTGGCTGAATTCCCCGAGGCTCAAGTCTCCAGACTGAAAGGTTTATGGTTGCTTTGCTCTGGCATTGCTTTGCCCACAAATAAATGTAAAAAAAAAAAAAAAGAAACAGCACTTTCAGAGGAGGGCAACAACAAATTTATCATGCAAGCGATCCAGCCCGAGCCTAAAGATTGGTCAGGTGAATTCAGTTCTTTAATCAGTGACTTTGTTGAATGTTATGCACTAACTTGATCAAGCTAAGGGAAGCTGGAGGAAATCTAAAATTGTAATTCAGAGGATAAATTCTTAGCAACCATTTATTATTACCACTATATTTCATCAAAGTAAAACATAGTGAAACACAGCAGAATGGCAGTCCTGTGACACTGTGTTACCACAATTAACACAGAGTAGGTTATTTCCTCCCCAGTTTTGCTTGAGGGACTCTCGAAAGTCATTAAAACAAAATGAAGTAAATGCATAACAGCTGAGAGCACATTCACTGAATAGTGGGCAGCCAGGACAATTAGAACCAATATCAATGTTTCTTGCACAGGCACCAGCCATGGGAATCAAAGAAGTGGCAACAACTCCTTCCTCATGTAAACCCAACGCATCAAAAGTGATTGTTCCCCCACCAATCTTTTTCTTATTTAAATCCCTGACAACTTGCACACCAGCATAAAAATATTACGCGGACAAGTCCCCAGTTTCCCTCTAAGTACAGCTGAGGGTCCAGCCGCTCAGCTCTCCCCCTGTAACAGGGGCCTTGCTCACTGCAGTGAAGAAAGAAAAAACTTATGTAAAGGATTAGGAGAATGACAATTTCAACAACTGGGTTCATGTCTCTCAGTGGAGACAAGATCTGTTGGCTCCTGAGTTCAACAGAGCCTTGACTTGCCCGGCTGTGGAGCACGACCCCACCAGCACCGTGAGAGTGACTGATGGATCACCAAGGCTCTGGTGCTGAACTTGGTTCCCTCCCTACAGTCTCCACGGCAAGGTAAGCAATGTAAATAAACAACCCCAGGGTACATTAACTCCAATGGAAGGAAAACGTCATAAACATCATAAAGCATTCACCCAACAATTCTTCAAAACCACAAGTAAGGCTGTAATTTGCTGTCGCTGTAACCCAACCATTCATTTACGCTTCCAAAACTGTTCTTTCCCCAGCAATCATTCCACAATACTTGAGTTTTATTTCAGATGTATCACTGACCTGTTCGGTTTTAGTTTTGAGGGTTTTTTGTTGTTTGCTTTTACAGTGAAGGAGTAAACACCTCTGCTCAGTCAGTCTCAGCAAAGTGTCTCCATCAAAAACACCCTTGACAGGGCTAAGCTTTACCAGGGGTTAAAAAAAAGGCAGGGCAAAGAGGGACGACTCCATGGCACAAACTCTCAGGAGGAGAGATTTACTGAATACATAATTTTGACTGAATTTTTTTACCCATAGTAAATTAGAATGTATTTTAATAACTGCTGGACCTTTATGCCTCCCCCTGACATGCCAAGACCCTGCAGGTTTGGGATCCAGCTCGGGCAGCCCTGCCATCCACCACGCAGGAGGGCCTGGCTGCTGCACTCCTCCAATCCCTGCCATCCCACACCTCCCCTCCCATGCAGCACTTTAAAACATCCATCACAAGGGTTGCTCAGCATAAATCCAGACATCTTCCCCTCGTCGCGCAGTAAATAAATTACATTCCATTTTCTCAAAGCTTTTGAATTCCATTTCCTGCTGCTGGAGGAGTCCAAGCCTGTTACGATGAGGACTGTCTGAAACAGAGCTATGCACATACATTTTGAAGCTGCAGCCTCTCCTGAGAGGATGCTTTCCAGGAGGTACAAGCATTGCAGTGTCTTCCATGCAATGCAGGGCAAACCCTCTCGTCCTCTGTGCCAACAGCCCTTGCATTTTATTTTTTTTTTAGAGCTTCCATCATTCACCTGCCTGTTCCCCCGAGGTGGTAGAAAATAACTAACAAGTTTTTCAAAATAACTTTTTATTCCTGAGGGACAAGTATTGAGACATAATGCTTGGTCAAGAAAACAAATCCTTACTTTATACTGTTCACAGCCAGCCAAGCAATTAAGTTTCTAGAGTTTCAAAAGGCCTCCTGAGACTTCAGTTGGTTTTTTAGAATGCAGGGAACCAAACCAGAAACTAAAGACCCTTGTTCAAAGCAGCTATGCATTTCCCACTATCCAAGGGAAGCTGATTAATTCTCCTCTGGCTTTACATTTTTTTGTGCCTTTCTTAATGATGTATGTTCAAGTTCCAAGGCAACAACCCCTAATCTGTGCCATTTTTAATTGCTGCTTCCATGCAAGTCAAGTCCACAGTAGACAGATTGAGGAAGACAGGGAAAAGAGACTTGTCAGACAAAGCAGAGGTGGTGGAAGCTGAATGGCAAACATGTACCACTTCTAATTTCACTGCTCTCTTTTACTTCACATTTTTACCTGGCTCATTTCCCTCTTACTAAACCTTCAGTATGTTCACTTCTGGCCAAAATGAAGCATGTTGCATACAACTATTCAAAGCAATCTACCCATTTAAATTTTAAAATCTTAAAAGCTCTTTTTTTTTTTTAATTTTTGCAGAAAACATTAAAGTCCTTGAAAACACTGCTACTAATACACGCAGGGTAGCTAACACTGCCTGTGTGCCTGGTGCAGAGCTGCCCACAAATCTGCAGGTCCCCTGTGAGCTGATGTTTCAGACAAAGCAGGGTAAGGATAAGCCCCAAACTCACAGCACACACAGCCCTTCACTCAGGGCCATCAGACCTTCCCATGCACCAGCACAGCAGAACTCACTCCCCACCAAGAACAGAGCCTTTGCATTACTACTTATTTCCTCATCCTTTCATTGGACTGTTTACTAAAAACAATGCCAAGCCAGGCATTGTCACACAGGTGAAAACATCCAATGGGTTCAGCAAAGGCTAAAGGGAAAGGGTTCTTCCTGTTCTGCAAGCAGATAGAGATCATTTGGAGTGAATTTCAAGATTCCTGATGATTTCTCATTTAAAGCAGCAGAGAACTTTTGATGAACTGCATCAAAAAATTTCATTTCAGCAGGTGGCAGCAATTTTATTCGCAACCATCAATAGACACTCCTTGGTCTCCAGTCTCCCAAAGAGATGTGAGGAGCAGGGACGGAGCACAGGAGAAAGATGCATTTTTAAATGCTGCATTTAAAAAGGTGATGAGCATCTCCTCATCCTACTGCTTGGGTTTTTCCATTATGAATCACTGTAGCTTAGATAAATGAGGTCACTGGGTTTGAAATGCCAGGCTTCGTTATCTGTCCACACTCAAGCAGTTCCACTGGCTCTGGTGTCAGTAATTGGTTCACCTGATATTAATAACAAGCACCCTGCCTGCAGAAACAGCCTGTTCATCCAGTGCTAATGGGGGAAAGAAGAAGAGAAATGGAGATTATGTGGGTAAACAAATTAGGAGGTGCTGCTGTTGCCCGTCAAATGCTGAAAGGCCATTTCCCAGGGGTTTGGAGAAGGCAGCTCAGGAAACTTTCTTTCCAATATTCAAGGGAATACAAGAATTGCCCTAAGTTTTAGTGGCCATGTGTAGCTGGTTGCTTTTAGTTTGGTGAAAAAGAAACCTTTTCTGAATATTTCAATGTGAATATTTTAGAATAATTATCTATTGCAATATGATAAATTGAGGTTTCCTTTTGGGAAAGAAGCTGAGCCAGAGCACCAGGCAATGAATGATAAACCCTAATTACAGGAAAAATTCTCAGAGGGTTGCCTTTGCTATGAAAAATGCAAAAAATACAAAGCCTTTGCAGCTCTCAGCCTACATAGCTGAAAGGGGGAAAAAAACTTTTCCAAGCGAAGTTGATTTAATTCCTGCCCTGCCCCATACTGGCCAGATTGCTCTTTGGAAAGCTTTCAGGCAAAAAAAATAAAAAAAGAAAGAAAGAAATACAAATTGGTCAGTGTCCTTTTTCCGTTCTCTTGAAGCCATCAGAAAGCTCATGAAAGGAGTTTCTGCAACACAGACTTTTTGTAGGAGCATTCAGCATTGGATTAGCCCTTCTCAGAATCAACAGGAGCCCCAGCTCTAACTTGGGTAGAGGGAAAAGTTAAGTCAAAAGGAAGCTTCAGACCTCTCAAAAAGCTGCTGCGGGTGAGCAAGAGCCAATGTCTTTCAAATTAATTGTTGAGTTGCTTTGTGTTCTGTTTAACGCACGTTGACGATCAGAGCTGTTTGCACCAAGCAGAATCACACCCTGGGAAGAGGAAGGCTGCCCTTGCACGTATTCTCTGTCCATTCTCTGTCAGGAAAAGGACCCACGCTCTCCCCTCACACACCCCACTCAGGTCCAAGCATTGCAGCCTCACAGCCACAGGCAGAAGCACTTGGAAATAAGGGCACCAACCTGGACGTGGCAGCGCTGAATGAACATCAATTCATCCTTTAAGGTTCAATACAAAAATTTGGGATGAAATCCAAGGCTGGTGGCTTAATCACTAAGTAAAATACTATTCCTGCAACCTGCCACTCCATGTGGTAAAAGGATCTCAGACTTTTCACCATAAAAAAAAAACAGAACAAGAAAAAAAAGCCTAGCAAACTACTCAGACTTTAAGCAAAGGAACAGAAAAGCTGGTTTCAGTGTGTTGTGACTCAGAAATTAACAGCATCTGATGAAAAATACATTTTCTGATGTAGCTCAGGGAAACTTAGAGAAAAACTCAAAAATATTTAAGCTACCTAAATGCCAAACTCCTGATATGAAATGATTCTCTACAGGACTTTACTGAGGGTCTTTGGTTCATGGTTCACCATACTAACACAAGAGGTATTTGAATATCTATAAAATGTAGATATTAGGTTGCTTGGCTCCTAATTTGAAGCTCTGAATCATATATCCACAGCTCAATAGAAACTCAGTCAAGCCCTATTTATAAAACCCTATAGTGTTTAAAATTTTTTGTCTTTCTAGCCAGAAAGACTCACTGAGGTGTTGCCAACTGCAAATGGCTGGACAGCAGGATGGTGTGTCAGGCATTTTTTCAGGTATCACCCACTGTAACCAGTTTTCACACAGGCAACTTGTTCAGCTAGAGCAAAATGGGAAGAGCACCAGAAACCAGGAAAGGTGAAACCAGAGCAAGTGCCTGCAGAAAAAAAATTGCTACTACTGCATTCACTCATCTGGTAGAAGCCACTTTCTGCTTTAACTGTGTTCCTTTATGCGCTTCATTTATGTCAGAAAAAAATGCTAAAAGTCAAAGCACTCCTAGAAGCAACTGCTGATGCCCCATCTCTGCTTGAGCTTGTCCATGTTTTGTTGGGAGCCATTGTTGATACCAGCACGGAGCAATTACTGTGAAGCTCTTCAGTATCTCTTCAGGTGACACAGAAACCTACCCTCAAAATTAACGCCAAACGCTCCTCACAAGAACTGGGGAGCGTTCCTTGAATCTGGGCTGCCGTATCATCCGCCCGCTGTTTGCAGAGATAATACTCAAAGGGTTCTTGCCCTTTGAACCTTCAAAAGGAGACGGTATCAAACAGAAGGACAGCACACCAGCGTCTCCTCGCTCTGGTGTCAGAGTCCACCGCAGAGGCATGAGCAAGAATGACATCAAACACGGAAAGAAGAACTTTTCTGACTTTTTCCAGAAAGCCACCTGAGACACTCTGGGCACAGGTGTTCGTGCATCCTAAAAACACATCGAACTCAATCAGAAAATCAAGACAGGAAGATCAGAAAAAAGTTTCAAAAGTTCCTCCATGTGCCAACCACATGACGAAAGAACTTCTAAGACACCTTTCACTGAAGTGTACTTTGCTTTCTCAGGTGTATTAATGGGATCCATTCCAAGCAACCAAAGATTCAGCTTGAATAAAGATGTAAGAGTCTGGCTGTAAGAGTTAATTCTGGTCCTCACTTCCCAGAGTGCAGGTTTGACATCACTGACCTTGAGCCAATGCCTTTACACAACAAGTGGATGTTTTCTACTTTTCCTGGGGTCAGCCTTTTTCAGGAACTACAGTCCTGCTGAAATAAACCTTTTTGGTTTTGCTCTCCTCAGCCTTTGACGTGAATTCCTGGCAAACATCCCTCCTTACTGTCTTTCCAAAACCATGTAATTCTTCTGTCATTCCTCTTTCATCTTCCACTAGCAACTACTAAAACTGAAGCCCATGCTCTGATGAAAATGAAAGTTGAATGCTATGTAGCAGTTAAGAATTATCATGCTAATGAATATTCTGTAATAATTGAATCTAATGTTACAATCAATAGCACTGACTGTCTCAGAGATAGGCAATTGCAAAAGGGTAATTAGAGTCATTTCTGCAAACAAAATCTTTTGTTATTAATTAAGGTAAAGATTAACTGTCAATCACATTTACTAGAAGTGAGTTCAAGATTTGCCTGAAAATGGTACCATATACATTATCTCACTGCTGTAACTGGATATTGAGCAAACATCTCTGGGCTGGAGTGTCCAAACTTACCTGCCACTTTTGAGGCAATACACAGCCAAGACCTAATCTTTAGATTACATCAGAAACACAAGTTACACCAGTTTTGGTTGTTCAGTCAGTACAAAATGTATAAGGTACTTATAAAGACTGTCCTAACCTTACATCTTTAAAAATTCTAACTTGCAGGAAACAAGGTACTTGATATCCTTGTTTGCTGGCCAGAGACAACACTGCTGAAACCACTGAGGGGAGTGCAGAGCTCCACTTGGAAAACACAACATGCTTATCATGACAGGCAGCGAGTGGAAGCACAGAAGGAATGGTCATAGAGCATGTTTGAAGTTACAGGCTGTGGTCTGCATCCCTAAGCACAGCTGGCTGCGTGCCTCCAACAAGAAACACACACGCACAGTCTCCCATCCTCCTGGTCTCTTCCCATTCATGGAAACACGACAGGACTTTGGCTCTCAGGAATTAAAGACAACAGAGTCAGATCAGGCACTTCTTCCTCCCTGACTCCCCCTTCTCAGGCAGCATTACTGACCAAGATAAATGACTCGCTATGTCCTTTTTAATGACTCCTGACATTTTGTTACACTACAGCAGCTGACATATCCTCAGGGACCTCTAAAGATCAATTAAATTTGTAAACTGTCTGCTGAACCCTACCCCAGGAGCACTAACAGAAGATGCCCATCAAGAAAACAAAACAGGCTAAACCCAGCAATTTTATCTTGGGAAAAGAGAGCTCCAACACGGCCTAGACACTGTTCACTACAAAACTAACATTTGGAATCAACATCTGGATTGTCTTTAGTGACCATCTCCAGTTTGTGGAGCTGGTTCGTCTGCTCTGTCTTTGGTAACTGTTTTGACTCAGTCAGGACTGGATGGGTCTCAAAATACAGTATTTATTGTTAAACTAGTCTTGATACTTTATTAGATGAGATAATGTTACCTGGGCTGAAATAATGCTGGCAATCAGGGGTACAGAAAACTGATCAACGCAAAGCAGTGGTCAAAAAGTGAGAAAATTAATATATTTAAGACCATCCTCTGGCCCATTGTGCCAACCATCCAGTAAGTTACTGAAACAAGTTTAATACACTTAGTTTGAGAACAGTTTTTTGGAGTAAGTGGCCCTAAAACCAAGATACAATTACTCATAATACCATGTTCTTTAAGTCTTAGAAAACGCCATTCCAAAGGTTCTTTATAATGTCTCTCCTTTCACAAGAATGTTAGCAGGTGAATCGATACTGAGATGACTTGAGGAGCTGCCTTGAACTATGGATTTATGGCACTGAGTTGCTGACTGATGGGGAGTGCAACTTGTACAGACAGGCATCACTGGTCCGTTTCCATCTATGGTAAAACCCAGTAAAATTGCAGTTGCTGTCAGAGTTCCTGATCACTCTTGATGCTGCACAGAAAAATGGGGGACTGCAGCCTACCAAAATCCTGCTGAATGCTCACCCACGGGGCACATCATGCCATGCTCCTGTTCTCCCCTTTTCGTAGGCAGGATCAGAGGCATGGGAAAACTGAGCACCTTCCCCAGGCCTTCTAGAACAAAGCCAAGAACAAAAAAAGGAGACTAGAAAACATTGCCTCTTCGCATCCACACTTGGAAAACCAAAGAATGCTGGTGGAATTACTGTTTCAGATCTTCAGATGTGACATTCAAACACCTCTGTGATTTGAAAAGCAATATCCCATGTCTAGAACATTATCTCCACAGTATAACAGAGTCCCTGGTGGGAGGAGAAACCAGCAATACCCTTGGCTGACACCATAAGGAAACAAAATGTTATTATAAAAGGTGATATTAGAGCCAAGGGCAAAGAAGAAGTCTCTAATAAGAGCATGACAACAGCTTTTAGAAACCTCCCCTTCCAATGGGCTTTCCTTCCTTCCTGCCCCAGGGGCCTGTGATGCAGCTTCAATGAACAGGCAAGTAATTACACACAGGGCACTGCCCAGGATAAAGACGCCTGTACAATTGTTTCCTTTCATTTGCTTTTCATTTCTAGCTCTTTTCCCCTGCAAATCCTTGCAAAACCTCCTGTGGAGAATGAGTTTAATTGTACATTCACTATCCTTTTTCCCCCTCAGGGGAAGGCAGTGACAGCACCCTCTGAGCTCAGCAGCAAGGGCAACATGAAATATTTCAGGAGACAGAAATGCCCCAAGGCCTCCTTGCAACAGCTTTAAAAGGCCAAGTGCCAGAAAGACGGTATTTTTCCTGCTTTAACGCTCCACTCATGGTTTTCTCACACTATTTGTTTAAAAGCCTGAGCACCTCTTGGGCTCTTATTACCTGGCTGGATGCTTTGGCACTGAGAGGAGGGAAAGGGGCAGCTCAGCAGAAGGGCACTGGTCTCACCAGCAGAGGAAGGGGCACTGCCAGGGCTGCCGTGCCCAGCTGCCAGAAGAGCCTCAGTGCCACCACCAAGAACAGAAACGGCACGGATACACAAGTCCAGCCATTTGGTCATGAAGTTCAGAGGCAGAAATACTCTGCATGAACCTCAGGTGGCTTCTGGGGAAAGGGATTTCTGCCATTGCCACATTACCTACAGATTGGCTGTCACACTAAAATCATATCAGCTGACAGAGGGATGGCATCCTTATATTCTCTCCCTCTGTTTATAAATATTTTAACAGCTTTTCTTGCTACCAAAATGCCTGAGTATTGTGGAATATTTGTTTTTTAAGCTTTTCTAAATGACCCAAAAGCAGAATTTTGGTGGAAGTAGCAGCAGCTCTTAGGATGGTGTAGCTACACAATTTTCATTTAATTGAGTGTAAATGTTTAATTACATTAGGGATAGCCACAAGAACTCCTTGGGCCTAAGAAGGCAGCCAAAGACAATTTAGCATCTGGCTCATGACAGGATATGAAATGGAACTCAACTGTGCCTAACAAAAGGGGCAAACCCAGCAGTATCTGATGTTCAGTTCCCTTTATGATCACTGACAGAGGCCTAAGCCATAGATTAAAATTATCTTCTTTTTGAAGAGGAACCTGATAAGTTCTGTGGCTTCTAAATCCAATTACTTTTTCCTGTTTCCTTTCTCTCAGACACTCAAACTTTATACATTCAATATTAATGCATTGCTGGAGACCTTATAATTCATCCAAGCAAACAATTTGACTACCGCAGAGCAAATACTCTCTGCAGCTGACCTTGGTGGCCAAGAAACCCCATCAACAGCTGCCAGTGGTGGTTTTCCTTACAGCACCATAAAGAAGGGGGGAAGATGGCCAGCTCTGCACCAAGCAGTGACAGGGACTAACAAAATCTCATCTGTTTGGCGTGAGTGAAAAACACAAATCCTGGATCCTCCAGCACGGTGCTCCTGGTGCACAGAAAGTTCCACCAGTGGCAGAGCCTGGAGCACTGGGGAGCAGGGACAGAGGGCTCTGCAGGGACAGCCCCAAGTGCGGGCATATAAAGATGCCAACAGCTGCTGCACAGTGTGGATACAGGTTCATGCAGCGTGGCCAGTGCTGGACTTCTCTTCCACAGACTTCCCACTTCTCTGCCTTTGAAAATCCACAGACATCTATTTTTACAACAAAATTCAGTGTTTAAGGGGTCAGGCTCCAAGGTTGCCGCTATGTTTCAAACATTTTGAACCCTCAAAGGAGACAGTGAGGGAAGGAATGCCCACCATACACAGGGACAGCACCTTCTCAGCAGGGAAGGAGGGGAGAGCTCACTCTCCTTTTCCACCTACATTAAAGTTTAAACGCTCCAGCCAGAGACTGACTTCCAACACCAAGTACTACAATGAAGGAGAGAAGAGTGCCAGGATCACTTTAATGGCCCTCTGCTTCCAAGGACATGGCTCAAAGCTGGACACCCCCCAAGGCACACCCAGGTCTCTGTCAGGACCACAGTGACAGTAACTTACTCAGATTTCTCATTTCAGGAGAACTGGAACTCCACAGACAGATTAACTCCAGCGACTCTGCATTACTCCAGCCTCAATACCTAAACTGACCTTTCTAGAAGGTGCTGTGCTCCTCTTCCCTTCTGTGCCCCTGCTGCTCACCTAGCTGAGGAATCTGATGCCAGCACAGTGTTGTGGTTCCAGGCCAGCAGTTCTGACAGCAACAATTTGTTGTCACATCACTCCCCAGCCAGCACTCAGAGCCAAGGAATGCAAATCCTGGCTTAAAAATCAAAGCACTAACCCAGGTCTTTACTCCCTTGTATGAGCTCTTCCACATTTGGTTATTTTTCTCTCTATCCTTGCTGAAATTCAGACTTAATTCCCCATTATGCCATGGCTCACAGAGCAACTTATTCTTTTCCAGACGCTGAGTACAGAAGGATGCCAGTGTCTCCGTATCACCCTGCACATTTTGCACATGTGACAATACTGGGCCTGGGGCAGGGGACACTCACCCAGTCCCTTTCTCCTGTCCTACTAATTTTGGACAAGTAGCAGTGACAGCCACAGTGGTCCCTGTGCTTGTCACAATCGGCCTGCCAGACAAATAGCAACTAATTAGCTTTAAAGAAGCTTTCCTTACCACAGACAATTCCCTGCAAACACTAGTGCTGCTACAGCCCAACACACAGAAATACCTCCCAGCCCTTTATTAAGGGAAAAGCTGGCAGGGCTTTTTTCCCAGCCAGAGTCCAAGCTGCAGTTTTACCCAAAACCAGCCCACTTCTCTGGAGGCAGAAAAGGAAAGCTGCTTCCTAAAACGCAAATCACAGACCTCAGTTACTGCCTTCACAAAGGCTGTCACAGGAGAGATTTTTCTGGTTTCCCCTACAAGCTCCATCCCAGAAACACGTCAAGCTGCTGCAAGAATCCACCCTAAGTCTGCCCAAGCCAAACCATGTGCTCCAACAGCTCTGTGTTTACCAGAGCAGCTGTGGCTTGCCCTCTGAAACCAGTTCTTCGGCGTTGTCAGCTGTGTTTACATGGACACAGGAAATTTCCTACGGGAAACCATTTGCCAAACCCCCCCGTGCACTCCGCAATGCTCCCTGTGCTAATACCAGCATTACCTTGTTTTAAACTTCTACACATCCGTATGACAGCACCGCAGATAAATCCCCAGCTAAAACCTCAGCCTTGAAAGCAGTTCTTTGGTGAACAGAAATGCTGAACACAAAAGACGCCCTTGCCTAGTGTTTCTCTGCTTTTGAGGATCACAAATCAAAGCGACCACCTCTTTTTCAGCCACAGTGCTGTTCCCTGCTCCGAGGAGAGCAGTTCCCAGGGAAGGGGATGCAGGAGGTCACAGCATCCTGCGTGGTACACCCAGGGTGTCTGGGGACATCACACCTCAGAAGTAACCAAATTCACATCTTTTCATCATCTGGAGCCCCCAAATTCAACCTGTTAGCAAAGATTAGCACAGTAACTGTGTCACAGGCAGGAGCACACAGGAGCTATAGAAAGCCTTGTTCATTATTCCCTCTGAATCCTTTTAAGATGTGGATAATTGACGCCATAAAATGAAATGATGCTGTGCTGGATTTGCGGTCAAAGCAGCGCTGATAGCACAGGGGTGAGCACTGGGGCACAGCACCGAGGCCCTTTCTGCTTCCCCAGCTGCCCCCACAGCCAGTCAATAGGAAAAAAGCAGGAATAACGAGCTGTACAAACACACAGGGGGAGCAACGTCTGCCTGTGCAGCATCCTGCAGGAAGGCATTTATGATCATCAGGGGTAAAAGATGGAAGGCGAGTCAACAACTCGTGATGTTGCCGCAAAACATCCACTGGAGGGAATTGCAAAGGGGAATGATCTGAGGTCTCAAAATTGCTTAGGAAAAACAGGTGAATGAACAATTTAGTCTAAAGGTCAGACTGAAGACGTCAGGTACAGATGTCACAGAGGGAAGAAGCAGCAAACATTACATTATTGGGCTCTTTTCAGAATCATTCAGACATGCTAAATATTACACTGGGTCAGGAGTATGTTCCAAGAACACTCACTCTGCTACTGGAAACAAATGCATGTCCTAAATTACAGCTAAACACTCATAGAAGAAAATGGCTTCTAGAAAGTCAGAAGCATCATCTCAATAGAAGAGCAAGCTTCTGCTCTTTGAATCTTTTGATTACACTGTAGGACAAAACAAGTATGTTAAACTAGTGGAGCACTCCATTTACAGGAAAAGAAACGTACTTACCTTCCTCCAAGAAATTCCCCCACAAATCATCCAATTTATTCTAAAAATATTAACCTTCAAGGGTCAAACTTCCTGTATCTAATCTCAACACACCATTATTTTGTTGATCAGTTAAGGAAACATTCAGAAATATGTGGGTATGTCTACACAGCACATTAACATCCATACACTCTTTGGAACAAAGGTTATATATGGCAATTAAGGGAAACACAAGAAATGAGGTTCATATATCAGCATTATTTTTAAGAGCCGCAGTTGTTCAGTCTTGCCATCACCACAAATGTGCTGTACCAACTGCCAATCATTTAAGCACATATTTACTGACAACACTTCAGTACATGCTAAGGATTTTGTGTGTTCTCCAAGCCATTAGCAATGACTCACAGCCCCAGCCTCCCATGAGAGTATCAACAGGTGTACGAGTATTGTATTGCTATGGGAATTAGGGACCAACCACCAGGGAAGGGGGCTCGGTTTGCCTAAAAGAAAAGCAGTGAATCACCTCTCCTACCTACACACTTCCAGCATTCAGGAAAGGGAATAAGTTCAAAATATCAGGGAAAGTTGTCAGCATTATGTATCTTCCTCACTTTTCCTAATCCCAGATAATTTTTTGGCGTCTAATCTAGTAAATACTTTTTCCACAACATGAAACTGATTGTGCTTCTTTCTGACACATCATTTCAAGGAAAAGAAATAACATCATTCACCATACTGAGAATAGGATATTGATACACCTCATTCTTTGAGGAGGTCTTGAAGTCAGAAGCTTTACTGAAAACTCCAGTTCTATCAAAATCTCTTATGCACTGCCAATGTATCATGCTCTTATTGACATTTAGTCTGGGGGGTGGGGAAAGCAAAAGTGCTCCAAAAGTGGTATGGTTTAACATTCTCAAAATTAAATGTTAAAATCCTCTAGTTTACTACTTATTATAACAAACTAAGTAACACTTAAAATCAAATCCAAAGATGTCAAGAGATGTTTTCTATCAAGGATTTTCTTTTCATCAGGCACAGAAAAAGCTTGAAAACCTGAAATCTGCACAATTGAGAATATGCATACTCCACCAAGTGCCATTAATATGCTCTGCAAACTGTGTTTTTAAAAAGAGTCTAAAAATGTAAGTTTACTTGTCACATAAATCAGCAGATCATCTTGAAAAAAACACCACTTTTTTTGCTGTTGATGACAGAATATATTTCTTTCACTTAAATATTATCTTGGAAAAGCTCGGCTCCTTGTTCTCCTGGTAATTCTGTGGAGCACTCCACGATGGATCACACCCTCACTGAACGCAGTAGGAGAATGCCATTTACCCCACACAGAGCAGCAGCAAAGCTTTAATGCATGGGACATGGAAAACGAAATGGAGCTACATCCATACATTTTAGAATTGTGAATTTACAATGTAGCATTCTGTAAGCAAGTTTCTGCCCTAGTTTGATGAGCTTTTCATTCAAGCCTCCACTTCAATCTCTTCATGTTTGTAAATAAATGAATTTCATTCCTAAACTGAAATACACTGAAACAGCCATCAGTTTGCACAGTTCCCACCGGCTGAGAAGTGCAGACAGGACCACAGGAACGCCAGTGAGACCCACCACAGCATCCCCTACCCCAGTATCCAGCCCCACAGCCCGTGGGCAGGGGCAGCACAGCTCCTTGGGGAGCAAGGAGGGTGTGTTGGGAAAGAAAAATGCTTCGCTGGAAGGTATATTTAGGGAAAATGGACTTTCAGGGACTTAAGCCCCTTGATCACAAATGGGACCTACGAAACCCAGTTTGCTGCGCTTAAATCACCCAGTGTTAATCAGATAATTTGGGAGAAGGAGTGCCATGGAGAATGGCAAGAAACAGAGTTACCAGCTGAAGGAGGTTAAACACCACAGGACAGAGCACACACTGTCCAAATGTAAGCACAGGACAAAGCATTTCCAGCCTTCTCTGAAAAGATTTGCCCTGAACCTCTGTTTCATACCCGCAATCTTTTCAGGTTTTTTTTTAATAACTAGTCCAACCAAGACATGAAGACACTTATGTAGAAGTTTCATTTCACCTACCATTCAAACCATTAAATTCTAACACAAAGATACTATTAAAAAAATCAGTTGTGGGTTATTTTTCCTGCATTTGCTCAAATATTTAAAATAAGCAGCAAGGATTGAGAAGACACAGCATGAACAGTGGCAACCCTTATCATTTAGAAAAAATTTAATCAGCAATGATTACTGGTGTTTGCTACAGTAGCACTAAGTCACATAGCAACATCCCTTTGGTCCAAACCATAGACTCAGGACAGAAATTCAGGTAATAGTTCAAGCTCCCTGCAATGCAATTAAATTATGCTGTCATTTATTCAGAAACAGCAGGTGCTTTGGCCAAAAGCTGCTTAAAGGGAATCTTCTGAACATCAGAGTGTTCAGAGGCTCGTCTGCAGCAGTCTGGGGACTTGGTTAGACAGGCTGCAGCATCCTTCCTCCAGCCCTCAAAGTTCTACTTTTCCTCCACTGCAGGTGCATATTTCTTCCTAATTGCCTTTTCCTGGTGCTGCTGCTTGCTGGGGAAGCTGATGCTGCATCCATCCCTCACTGCTCAGCAGCCAGGAATAGAAAGGGTTCCTTTTCCCTCAGCCCTAATAAATATTTGCATGGTGTCCATTTTTATAGCTTCACACTAGAAGAATGTAATAATGCATATTGATGTGCTGCCCGTTTGGGAAGGTGACACCATCAGAGCAGGAGAGATTAACCCCCTATCACTGAGACACTTCTTACAGTGTTCTTGATGTCAGCAGCTCCTTTAGAGGATTACTTTTATTTAAAGGCTCCAATTAAGATATTTGTCAGGTGATTTGAGGGATTTATTTCAGCTGTTCATTTACTTCATGGTCAGCACTCAAGTGCTTCCAGCTGGGGGAGCTGCAGGACACCGAACTGATTTCCAGTTCAAAGTCCTACCAAGTTTTGTGTATTCCTAAATCCCGGCGCACACAGCCTTTCACCTGGATCACTCTGGGTCCCAGATACGTGCTGCAATATAAAAAAGGAGATAGAAACATCCAGCATTTAAAGTGGGAGTGATAAGGAAATCAGCAACACAAAGGAGAAAACATTCTGGATAAACCACAGCTGATGATCTGAGCTCTGCCCAGTGTACTGGTTGTACTGGCTTGGAGCAGAAAGCCTGCAAGGATGGAGGTGTTCTGGAACTTACAGAGGGACCTGCCACCAATCATGAACTTTATTCAGAGGGCAGATTCTTAACATCACTAGGAGTCAATGGGAACATCCACACGCTCAGAAATGCTTTTAAACCAGAATGCCCACCCAGCAACGCACATTGGATGAGGCACAGCTTCTCTAGCAAGTGAAATAACAAAAAGAAGTATGAAGCATAAAGTAAAATAAAAGTAAAAAATACGGTCTGTTATGCAAAACTTGAGCAGTACAGACAGTCCCACAGAATGGTTTGTCCTTCAGGAGTTAAAGGAGAGGAATCCAGGCCTTCCTCCAAAAGTGACTGCTCTCAGCAAGGCACAGAGATGCTAATTAATGAGACAGAAAGGTCTCCTTGCCCTTCCTCTAAGCATAACCCCAGGGATAGCACATTTCAGCCCTCCATCAAGCACACAAACCACTTACTTCTGTGTAAACAGGCTGGAATTCAGAGCCATTCAAATTAAATCTCAGGATCTCAACTCCAGTTCAAGCCATATCTATGCAAATGATACCAGCATGACTGCCACATTTTATATAACTGAAAAGTACAGAGCAATCCTGCCTACCTGCAGCAAGAGGCAGTCCCGTCATATAGCCCACATCAAGTACTTCTCAACTTACTGGAACATGCTGGTTGACAATTTGAGTGAGCAGCTGTCAAGAAAGTTGTCATTCTGATAGTGTTTGAGGTACAAAAGTCAAGTGTTAATAGACCTGCTGCAGTGTGGAGGAGCAAGAAGTCTCAGACCTTTCAGCTCAAAGGGAACAGCAGCCCAAAGCCCTTTTGATCTGGGGATGATTTGCAAACCTGCACTTATCCGTCCATTCTGCTGACTCCCGAGATAGTCGAGAAACAAAATAAACAAACCACCTCATGACAAGCAACTTGGCAACACAGATGATTACAGGCTACCCCAAAGAAGAACACACTGCTGCATTAAGTTTATAGTGATCCTTTCCCACTACGTCCTTGGGACCTCCACTCCGCACTTGGGCTTTCGGGGTCAAATATTTTTGCACTTCTCACTCCAAGGTGATTCTCTTCTACGAACGCCATTTTTTTAACCCACTTAACAGACTTTAAGTTGCTAAAACACAGATGGTGCAACAGACAAGGAAAACGAGTTGCCCAAATGGTAAACACAAGAGAAGCACTTCCCTCCACACTCACCATCTGAGGGAGAGACCGGGCAGATGCAGAGCACAGACTGACATTTCCTCTCCACGCTGCATGTGGCACCTCTCTGTCACCTTCACAGCAGGCCAAGTCCCTACAGAGACAATTCACAGCCTATCAAAATGTCACCTTCGTATTTTTTCACTCTCTCATTAGAGGCTTTTCCTCATAAAGCTCTTCAACCCTCAAGACTGACAGCTCAGGTTAGATTTTCCCCTCATAGTATACTTCTAACACGCCCGGCAACTCTTGTTGTTTATATTTTCCTGAATTAGTCGAACGATTTGATAGCAAAGTGTGTTATCAATAAACACAGCGAACCTTTAAATAGAAACGTGCAGCCCTCAGTAAGTCAGTGGGAAATGTTTCCTGACATTTGATATGTGGGCCACAATTGTTCTGAAAATTGAAAGGTGACGATAAAGTATTGCAACAAGAGATTGCCCTTCAGAAAATCAGCTGGTGAAAACCATTGTACGAACGGACTATTTCAGGGAGCCTCCCGTACCTGGCAGCACTTCCAGACGACCCCACAGTTCCCCACAGAAGCTGTCCCAGGCTATCTTGGCCGCGCTCCCGGCGGCAGCTCCTCACTCTGATCCTTCCCAGCGCCGCTGTTTGCTTTGCCAAAACCCCACAGACCACCCAGCCCTTCCCGAACTTGACGTGAAACAAACTTCCCACCACACGGACTCCGGTTTTGGGACTCGGCACCACGCGGAGCCGAGGGGGCCGCTCCCCATGGCCCGGGCAGGTCTGAGGGCCCAGAGCCCGCCCCGCGCGCGGAGGGTGGGACAGGCACGGGGGCCTTTGGGCCGCCACAGCCGCGGCAGCCCCGAGCCGAGGGGACAAAGCGGGGCCCTCACGGACTCACCGGGCTGCGGGACAAAGCTCCAGCCATCATAGCTGTGATGGGGCCACACCTGAGCTCCTGCAGCGCTCAGAGGAAGAGAGAAGAGCGTCCTGGCAGAGCTTAAGTAGGATCTGGGAGTGGGAGGTGACATTTCATGGCCCAGGTGGCCCATGAGCCCATCGGCCACAGGGCCAGGAACACCTGCGTGCCTTCCCACCCAGGGCTCCCTCCGGCCCCAGCCACCGGCAGGGCCCTGACTCCCTCAGCCCCCAATAATGCAGTGCTTAATAATTACAACAACTGCCCTTTTCTCGGTGTTTCGGTCATACCAGATCCCAAAGCCAGTGAAGTCAAGGAAAACCTTTCTGCTGATCCCAGGCACTTTGGACTTACGGGCTCTGGTGGGACTATTTGTGTTTCATTCTGCCTTGCAGATTGAACTTGTGTTCATTGAAGCGCCTGCGACACTGTCAGACGATGTGACATTTCCGTGCTGTTCCACCTTTTTAAACAAGGTTCCATGAAGAGGTTGACCTTTCCTCACTCGAATTATAAATGCCAAAATTGCAGGAATCCATCTTTCAATTACTGCCACCTCGATAATGAAAAATGCTGTAAGCATTACACTTAAAACATTATCAAGCCCGGATATATTTCAAATGCAATCTCCCCTCTCGGGGGGGGAATTCTTCATTTCTGAAATGCAACGAATCCTATGGAACTGTTCCACACAAATTTGACAATTCTGGGGATTAAGCCCAGCTTTAAAGAGGGGAGCACTTTGAGAATGTTGGGGAGCAGCAGGAGCACAAGGGACTTGCCTGACTACAAGGGGGGGACTTGTTGGGGCAATTAATGCCCCTTGGTCTGGCAGAGGGAGACCAGAACTGAGGTCCCATTAAGCTGGTGATGTTTTGCTGCAGCCAGGGGCAAAAGGCACCAGCCGAGGGGAAGAGTCCCTGGGGAACAAGTGTCTTTTTAACCCTCTTCTCTTCCCCAGGGTCTCACTTTTGCCAGAAAACTTGCCCCCAGATGAGTTCCCTAGGAAGCAGAAAATGAAGCCCAGAACCAATTTTAAAAACTCTGCCTGAAAGGATCCACAGAAAAGTTCTGTTGAAGGAGAAATTCTGCAAGGAACAAATGACCCAAAGTCCCTGCTGCTCTTTGAAGACGAGGCACATTTTTTCCTTTTGCTTTCCCTCTCCTTTGAACTGCAAGTCCAGCTTGTCAAAAGAGTAGCAAATACTTCTTTTGAAAGCCCCAACACCCACCAGGGCTGAAACTTTACACAGGCTCCACTTCTATTTCAGTTCCATTTGATATTCCAGATCAGGATCCTTCTCTGCAGGAGTGAATGTCAAGTGTTTAAACCATCCCTCCTGTCACTGCACATCTGTCCCACTTATTCATACATTCATGAAGTTACAGGATGTTCACAATCATGATATTTGAGACCCTGCCCTTCAAGGAAAGGATTTACAAAAAATAGTTTTGGATTTAAAAAAAAAAAAAAAAGAATCTATACTGAAAAGTGTGTGGAGACCCCTAAACTTCAGTTACTGCTTCCATTTCCCAAAGAAGGCACATACTGCAGTGCTAAGTGAAAGCATCTAAACCCCTTACATTAATTACCTCTAATACAGCCAGAATCCCTTGGAAATAGATCTCATACAAGGGAACTATTTATTATTAATAACTACCACAGATTAAGAAACATCCTCTTCCTGTTCTCACTCTTTTTATTCCATCTTTTTCGTTTCCTATTCTTACATCATATGGTAGCAATGCTGAATGCTAACAAGACATATGCATTTAACCATGCCCACTCATTTCCATGCTAATTAATTCAGGTTCCAAAATCTGCATTTTGTGCAGGTTTGGTAAATCCCTCTTAAATTGGTAATTTGAGCCCAAATCTTCTCCCAGGGCAGAGAGAATCATTCAGCTTCTGGCCGTCTCTGCTTACAATGTCAGTGCAGGGATTGTTTTAATCAAAATGCTAGGTAAGAAAATCATTAGAAAGATAACAAACAGGCCAAATCACCCATCACCTGTGGCTGATACATATATATAGGATTCTAATCCAATTTATGAAGCTTTCAAGTCAGTAAAACAACTAATTCTAAAATGCATTTCAGTCAAGATGAAAAACTACTTTGTCATGTGCTTTGTTTTTTAAGGTGCAGGATGAATAAGCCACAGACGACAACAGAAAATCATTTTCTTCCTGTTTTCATTTATTAATGACACAAATGCAGTGATTAGTCCTAAGTGATGCCCATCAGAAGTCTCCTGGCTGTTTGTACACAACTTTAACATGAGTCGAAGAACCTCAAATACTTTAAGAGTGATGACAGCAGACTGCTTTTCTGCTGTTATTTGCTTTCATTCTGACATCTCCCACATTAAACCACCTGACCCAGGGAACACATTGTGGTCTTACCACTTGCAGGCACCAGAGGCTCCGAAAGCCTTCAAGGACACAGTAAATATTCAAGAAAAGTTGTTGAAATTATTAGATATGAGGGCACTATGCAAGTACATAAAACATAATTGCCTTACCTCAGGTATTTCACTGAACTCAAAGTTGTAATTATTATTTTGGTTTATGTTATCGCTGAAAAAAAAACAGAGTAGGAAAAACCAGAGTGATGCAGCAAAAAAGCTCTTCACTACACAGTTAAGTGAAAGTATTGAAAAACAGGATAGTGTGTAATCAGACATAAAATATATGTAAGCAGTTATTTACAGTCTTCATTAAGATGCAGGACAGTAAGACACTGATCAGCCCCAAATACAACAAAAGTCACCATCAGTTTTGCATGCCAGAGGAACTTTACAATGAACAGGAAAAGCTAATTTCATTCCACATCACCAAAAATGTCTATTCAGTTAGGATGTATTCCATTTTTCTGAGCACTTTTTTCCCAATTTTTCAGTTTGCTTTTTGTCAAGGAGAACAAAAACAGGAGAAGGAAGGAAAATGGAAACAAAAAAAAAGGAGATTTCTGTCTCATCCAGCATAAAATGTATTTCATAGCAAAGGCACTCAGGAACCAGAGGAGAAGAAAAAAGCCCCATTTTTATGCCAAAGCTATGTCATAAAATAATAGTTTGCAAACTGACTGTATTCATAGCCTCAGTTCAGTACAAGTGCTGCATTCGTTAAAAAGAAATATAGGGTGGCAGGGCTGGATTTATCACTGGAATCTGCACATTGCCATAAAGAATGTCCTCTATTAATGACAACAGCTGTTGGTTTAATAACCCTAGAAAAGATCATTAAATCCCTCCACACTTCCCATAAACATATGGAAGAAAAGCAAAAGTGTTAAAACATATGGAAGAACATCTTGGCATCCAGCAGCCTCCTGGAGCGGCCGGGAATCCCAGCCCTGCAGCCTCGGGGTTGACACGGGTCCCCACGCGGTGCCAGAGGTGTGTATTCTGTGGAAGTGATGGAAGTACTGGGAGATGATGGAAGGGGCTGGATGTGCCAGAGGCAGAGCTTGCTCTGACACTCACACAGTGTTTGCAGGCAGGGATTTCCTTCTCCCTCTATTTCCTTCTTTGCACCCAAAACTTTGGGATGTGCAAAATCTCCACACGCAGGGGAACCCTTGCCCCAAAGAGCTGTAACAAACCTGGGACTGTGGGTCACCTCCTGCACTTCCTAGAACAAGCCAAAATTCATTTCAGGGAATGGGATTTTTGCAACAGCTTGAAGGAGAAATCACAACTGTTTCCTGTGATCAGGGACACCATGACATGCCTACATTGGCATATAAATTATGCACAAGCCTTTAATCACACAAGAACACAAGGAACATTTTAATGAAATGTCACTAATGTTGGTGAACAACGCTGGCACAAGTTGAGGAAATGGGAAGCCCAAAGCCACCCTTGAAGCCCAGTCAAAACAGCACCATTTCATATTTTCTGTAACAGGGACAAGAGTAACATCGGCCTTCAGAGGAACATGTGCACAACAGCAGCTCTTTCACTTTGAGGAGTAAAAATCTATGAACATGCATAAAACAGCTGTTCTTTGGGGATGAGAACTCTATTGATAAGACAGAGGGAGAGAATTCACCCAGGCATTTTCCTTCTTCTGTGTTCCCTGGTAGGTTCAGTATCAGAATACCTCAGCCCTCCGAAATTAGCCATTTAACCTTCGCAGTTTAATCATGACAGTAATACCTGTCCTGTTTTCACAGCACCTGGCAATTGCTGTAGTCATTACACACCCTTCTAGAGGAAGCACTTGGATCCCAGTCAATCCCAAGGCATATATTTACTCCCCAGGTGCCAGCCAAGTGCTGGGAAATAACCTCCGTGATGTACAGTAACACCAGACGGTCACAGCTTTTGTTCAGCTGCCCAGAAAGGTTATAAAGTTTTGTGGTCATTTGTCCTGAGCAGATTTTCCCTCAGTACTAAAGGACATTTGCAAAGTCCTTTTGCTGGCTCTCCCCTCCCGGGCCTGGTGTTTAACTACAAAGTTGTTGCTTCAAGGTCAGTTCAAAGGGGGCCTCTGAAAAGTTGTTTTCTTTTTCTCCCAACTGTATTCAAACAGTCCCACCTGTTTATCCAATGCAGTCTTTGAATGCATGCTCCAGTGAAGTGATAGATGGAATAGATTCATTAAGTCATTAATCACCGATGAAATGTATTAAAAATAAATATTAATCTTTGTTTGGGAATTTTATTTTTCTGTTCTGATAGCGGATTAAAAGTCTGCCTAGATATTAATGTCCCAATTAATGTACGGTTTGCTTAAGTGAAAAATAATTCATCAGGTTCAAAAAGACAGTCTGATAAAATGATTTCATTATAAGATGTATACACTATGATTTAAACATTTAATTAGATATTTCTGTGCCAGTCTGAGAGATATCTTCCTTCTAGATAGTCAAAACAGTTTAATGGTTAAAGAGCGGAGTTTATTCAGCTATAAGTGAGAAGATTAATACCATTTCTCTGCAAGAACAACTCCCACCCAGCCCCCCCAACCCACCACATCTCTCCTGCTGCCACTCCAGCTTGCTGGGAACCAGCAGTTTCACCGACCTCAGCCAGAACCCATCAGGGCTGAACCTCTGCTACCCAGACCAGCACGGTCCCCCGGCCTGGGACCCCCAGGACAAAGTGCCCTCTGTAGGGGCACTGGCACTGAAAACAAGACAAATTAAATCCTTCCTCACAAACTGGGCAGAGACCCAGTGCAGGTAACAGGGCCAGGAAAGCAGGAGCATCATCACCCTCGGCTCAGTGGGTGTTTGTGGGCAGCTGTACAGAATCCTTTACATTGTTTAATCTTTTTACGTCATCTACAAAGGATTTTGTGAATTTTTTATCTTCCCAGTGAACTTGGCACTGAATGAAATTCCCACCCAAGCAGGCTGACAGGCAGTTTATGAGCCATCTGCAATACGCTGCACCTTCCTTGTGTATGCAAATAATTACAAGTTCACTCTTTCAAAAGAGTACTTTTTCTTCAGCAAGACCCAATTACAATATTAAGCCATAAACCTAGGTCGTCTCATTGTTTATTTATGTTAAAATTTTGTAAACAAATGGTTCCTGTCTTTTCTAAATTGATAGCACAAAATGAGCATGTTTGTCAAAGTCATCCCAAACTATATATAAAGTAATTGTGGTTTTGTAAATCCAAGTCAGGTATGTAATTATTGCAAATACTATTTCCTGCAGTACTCGCTTAAGCAGAAAGGCATTTCAGTGAAATTTTGGCTGATAATTGACTGTTTTGAAAATCCATCATTACAACTCACAAGAATATATGCAAGCTGATGTGTTTTATTTATATACACACACTTCTCCCTGGGACCTCACATGCCTGCCTACCATAGTGCATCATCAACAAACCTGGGAACTGAACCCCACAGCTCCCTATTCTGTCCCAAAGAAATGTTATAGGTTGAAAGGGTGAACTTCCTACACCTTTTTTTTCTTTTGGCTTTTCTTTTCTTCAAAGAGCCCCGAAGCACCACAGCCCTTTGTGAGGATTGTTTGAGCCAGAGCCCAGTACACAAGCCCATGCTGCCTTCTCCTCCCTGCCTCTTGCATTCTTCTTAGCTCTTCAGCCCCATTTTCCAGCTCCAAATATCCCATGATTTCTTTTTGTAGTGATGAGTTCACATTGGAAAACCAGTTTATCATCCAGGTCAGTTACTCGTGCATTCTTGCAGAACAGGCTTTCAATACACCAATATCAAAACCAGGTGAGTTATGGGGAGTTTTAGGAGGGAAAGGTTCCTTTTGCTGTGCAATTTGTATATTGCACTGAGGAAGCACAATGTTCAGTTATTGGCATCTAATAGCAGCACAGATCCTTTCTGTAGACACCCATCTGATCTGTACTTCCTAACGCCCGTCTGCTGCAGTGTGTAACGTCGTGGTTAACACAGACCAAGCTCTGTTCATTCTCACAGCTATCAGTTTCAATTTCATTCTATGCTTTTGTGTTTAAGACCCCACTCTGAAGCGACAACCACCAAATACTACTCAGTCAGCCTCTTCCAGAGCTCCAGACCCCTTTTCACACACACATACATATCACCCCCAGTTTTTGTAAAAAATTAAATTCAAAAGCAGCTCCAAGTGATGAACTTCGGAGATAAGGGACAATGAATTAGAGTCTTTGAGCATCACCAACATTTCAGAAATAAGATAATTCTTTTTTGTTTGTTTTGCCAAGCGACTGTTTTGGAGGTCATGGTATTCCTTCTCCAGCTGCTGTGTATTTTACACTTCACTGGAAATAAAACCAGTCTGCAAGCACCTTCACAGCAGTGTGAGAACTCCTTCCCACAGAATAAATGGCAACGAACCAGCATTCCTACCGAAAGGCAGATTGGGAATGCTGGGGAATCTTGGTTCTCCCAAATCAACTGAAAAAACACATAGAAGTCTAACACAGTACTGCTCCTCAACACCCACTCTTAGCAACTTGGACCTTGGGAATTTCAACTGTTCTTGTCCTTCCAGGTAAGGGAAAGAATGAGCACATCTCAGACACAGCCAGGCACAGCACCAGGAAGGTTTCTCTGTAAATTAGGGCTGTGTTCTTGATGCACCTCCTGCACTGGCAGGGAGGGCAGGGAATGCCCAGCGCAGGCCCCCGGCAGCCGCTCCCTGCTCTGGCACCAAGGTGGCTCTCAGTGCCATCCCTGCACCCACCAGGGCAGGCTCTGACACAGAAAACACTGCCATCATCAGAGCTTCAGCATGGCAAATACTTGATCAATTCACAGATTTTCATTCACGTATGTGACTCGCTATTGATTTCTCTTCTATTTTTAGCCAGTTGCAGCACACTTGATACGCCACTTCCCAAATGTCTCCTGCACAGTGACAGCTTGTCTTGGCAGCACTCACAAGGTGAAGAGTCACAGGGGGGTAGCCAGAAGGAGGGAGGTCACAGCACTTGTGACAAACTTGCTGCGATAATAAAAATAAAAAATAAAAAAGACGCAGCAGAGCCAAACAGCAGATCCAGGCATGTCTCTTCACCCACATGGTACCAATGTGTCATTTACTAGTAGGAGGATCCACATGTGTGGAAATTAGACTCAAATATAGGAAGGCAAAGCCCCTTGCTACTGCTGTGCTTCTAGACCCCCAGGTCCCGGAGCCCTGGGCCAGCTGAGAGGCCAGACACAAAAACTTTAAAAATGTGAAACTGAGGCACGAGATGCTAAGCTGAAGGCGCTCGCTCAGAAATGGCCTTGAATTGCCATTCCTTAATCCTCCACAGCAGATGAAAGCTAATTTATCTTTGAATGAAAACATCTGCAGGAGAGCTAATGTGTTTTAAAATATGCACAGTAACCTCCCATTGAGCTGGACCTGCCTCAGCTTTCCCGAGCACTGATGCAGAGGTCAGCTGCAATGCAGGGCTGGATCTGCAGCAGGAGTTCCTCTGAGCCCACTGCAGGGCCATGGGACAGGAGATGGAGAGGAGCTGCAGAGCCAAGCCTTGGCTGAGCCGACATCCTCGGCCAGACGGAAACCCCTCTGCCTCCTGCCTCTTTTATTCAGTGATCCAAAGGGATGGTTCTCCTGTGGGCTGATTCCTGCAGGTTGAGGGAAGTCCGTCCCAAATAGGGCCCTTGAGCTGTGCCTGTGCTGAGGTTCTCCTGCAGAGAGGGGGTAAAGCCCCAGTGCCTCTGTGAGTCATGGCTTTGCTTGTTCCTGAGGCCAAACCTCTAATCTCTGCTCCCTGTAATGCCAGCTGAAAGGAGGAAAGAAGCAAATAAACAAACAAAAAACCCTCCCAAACAATTAAAAAAACCACCAACTAACCAACACAAAAACCTCCGCACAGAAACAGTGCTTTCCCCAGCAGAATCACTTAATAAAGAACATAAGAAACCTGGAGTTTTACTGGGTTATGCTTCAATTTTTATTACAAAGTTTATCAATTATTGAGTAATTTTTATTTGAATTATTCAGCAAACCTTTTATTTAAACAGGCATTTGGTAACAGGGAAACTGGAACAAACCATTTCAATCCACAGTTCTGTAATCTAAATAGGCTGGTTTAGCAGAGATAAAAGTCACATTTCACAGGAGAAATCCATTTGCTGCCCTCGTTTCACCTTCCAAATGTGTTGCCAGTCCTCAGGAACAGCATGAGATGGAATCAAGGCTTTGGTGCCTGGTGGTGGGGGGGAGCAGGGCACCCTCTCCAGTGGCCGAGGGTCCTGGGCACCCTCCAGCACCACAGGGGGGATGTGGCTTCTGCCTGGCCCCAGCCCTGCCCTCCCAAAGCAGTGGCTTGGGGACATGGTGCTCATCACCCAGCCAGCATGAGCATGCAAACCACAGCTCTTTTCTCACTCAGAGCCTGGGGCAGCTCCTACAGACGTGCCTTTCAGCTCCAAGGCAAACATTCCAATGGCTGCACCTTGGATCTCGCAGCCGCTTGGTCCTGGTGCTACACACAGGACTCATCCCACTCACACACGCAGGACGAGTCCCACCCTGGAACTGGAGAACCGAGGATAAACCTGCACAGTATCCTGAGCAGAAATTCTGCCTTCCCAGGCAACATTTAAATTCCAGCAGAGTAGGTCCATGAGGGAACTTGCCCCCGAAGCTCTGTATGTGCCTCTCCCAGCTCACTGAGCGCTCTGCAGCCGGTGCAGAGGGCACAGACTGTGCTGCACCGTGGGCTTCCCAAGTGTCATCCTCGGGTGACACTGCAACACGTGTGTGTGTGTGTGTGTGTTTGTGTGGAGCCTCACCGTACTCAAAGCAATCAAACAGGTTTAATTACCTCAGTGCTGTTTTTATGCACAGCAATAAAACAGACATGTTAACGCTGAACTGTTAATCACTTGAGCTAAATCAATAAATAATTATCTGTGCCATACCACTGTGGTCATAAGCAGAACCTTCGAGACCCAGACACACTGGAAATAAACAATAGCCACATGTTCATGGGCAAGAAAGAAGGAAAACAGATGTTCCTCACAAAACGTGAGGAATACCTTTTTCCTGAGTGCATAATAGTGAGATATACAAAGTGCCAGAGCTGTGAACTGATCATGTACTCCTAAAACAACTACATGTTTTGGAAAATTTTATTACAACAATAGCACCCTCGTAATTACCATATCTGGTATTATCTCTGCACTGCAGTTTTGAAACTCACTGGCCGTGCACAAGGGCACCCAAAGGTGAGCAAAGTGATGCCATACGCTGAGGAGCAGTGGCCTGTGGGGCTTGACCTGGGCAGGAGGTTTATGTAACAGAGTTCCTGTAGTAATCTAAAAGTTCTGAGAGGAGGGGGAACAAAAAGTAGGCATCCTGTAACTGTCACGCTTAAACTCAATTTTCATGCCCATGGCATCTCGGAAAAATGCCTATTTAATTATCTCCTAATTATGAGTTTTCCCCACCCCTTCACCTCTCAGCTCTCTTACTCCTCTCAGATAACTCTGGGATCTGGAGCTTTAAGAAGAAGCATCAACTACTGCAAGATTTTAAACAAAAATTGCAGGGCATGGCAGATCTGTCGCTTGAATGTCTTCCTGTTCTAAGAAGTGAGCTCTAAGTGCCACCTCCATCGTGGAGCTCACCCCAAGACAGGACGTCACACGCAGGCACAGCATCACCTCTGCAGTTCACCTGTTCAGTCTCTACACAGACACAAGTCTTCCTTTGAAGAGGAATCGTGTTCTATTTTCAAATTCTTACATAAGACTGGGGGAAAAAAAAAAAAAACCTATGCTCCTCTAATAAAACCTACGTAAGATAACGCAATTTTTATAATGCATGAAAATAACAATAAAGATTCAAGCTTTTGTAGAAATCAATGAATCTCCTATTACAAAACCTTCTGTGCAAACAATATTTCCTTGAACTAATACAATACACTGAAGTGAAAATTTCAACTTTACTATAATTGCATCAATAGAGCAGTCACATTCCTCCAAACAGCTACTCTAAAGATGAGATTTTAAAGCATGGTACATAAATACAGGAACAGAGAACAAAATAGCTTCCTTTTTGATAATTAAACAGTTAGCAGCTAAATTGCATTGTAATTGATTGGAAAATTGCTTTTTTAATGAGATTTAGTCACTAGGAAATGGCTTTTTTCTTCAATATGCCCAATGTGCATTGGGTCATTTAAACAGCAAATTGCCTTCCTGGGCTCTCCCATCGAGACTGAACTTTCTGCAAGAAAAGTCACGGCAGTGGCAGAGGGGCCCAGCCCTGCCAGGCCCTGCCAGGCTCAGCCCCATGGCTGGTATGGGTTTGAGAGGGGACAGGGACAGGTGGGTACGGGTGGGTCTCCTCACCCACCCGGGAGGTGAACTCACACCCTGCCACCTCTGCTGTCTCCTCTCCATCACAGACCTCAGCCTGTACAATCTAAATAAATAAGACAGAGTATGGGAGAAAGTACTGAATTATCTTTTTAAATATGTATTCTTTTAGACCTAATGCACTACTCTGATTAGTACAGTGTGTAAAAATAGAGTAGCCTTTCTCCAACACTAGAAAATATAAACAACTTAAAATATTTATTCTCAAGGATATACAGAGGAAACAGTGTAAAACAAATTTTGTCCAGATGTGTGAAGAGAACTGGATAAGTATGTATTGAAAATAAATTATCATTTGACAACCTGTTAGTTAAAGGGATTTTCCAAATGCTCCAGGAAAAAAAGATTTCAAAGAATCCTGATTATTGTGAACTACCTATTATGTACAACAACAAATGCATTAAACAGACTTTTATTGTTTAGTTTCCAAGATCTCTATTGATGTGACTTGGACTGCAATATAAACAGCAGTGATCGCAATCATTTGTTGCTGCCATAGCAACAGACAAAATTAAAAGGGCAAACTCCGAAGTTGAAGTGGCAGCACGGTTGTAGTTTGTAATTGCCTGACAGTGAAATGCTGTGTGCAGGGTGGCAGCAGCACTTGCAGGTATCTGTGAAAAATGTTTACTTGAGATCAAAGTCATTTAGGTCAGGTTCTGAAATCGAGGACAAGCACCAGCTCTCGTGTTTGTACCAGTTTTTTCTCTTGGTCTCTGTCTCTGTCTCTGCAGCTTTAAATATCTGGAAAATTGAGGTAGACTTTAAAAAAGAGCATTCAGAGCAATCTTATGGAGATTTAGGCTATGTCTCCATTCTCTAGGCTTCTAATTGGGAGCTCAGCTGTAGCTATTATTTGCCACTTCTGTTCTGGATTTTAGGAAGTGGCAGAGGACAGAGTCCCCTGCTTCCATGTGCCCATCCCCACCTCCCCAAAGAACCCCAAATGGAAGCAACGCTGTCATGGCCTGACCTTGCAGCATAAGATGAAAATACACTCAAATAAAACCTACTGTCAGAATTTTCATCAAAAAGCATGTGAACCCACCTCCTCTGAATGCCTCTAAATGTAAGGGCATATTTTAAGAACATTTTTGTCCTGTTTCCTGGCTTTGGCATAAAAGAGATGAGACAAGAGCCTGGACCTGCTGGGTTCTTCAACTGACCTGCCAAAATACATGTGAGATTGGCATCTCTCAGCTCCGGGTAGGCAGAAATTCCCTCTTCCCATCTTTTCCCTGCTTTTTGTATTTGGAGAAGCCTCTCAGAGCATCATTTTCCTCATGTGTTTACTCACTCCTGAACATGATGGGGCCATTAGCACAGCAAAACTCATTAAATAATAAATAAAAACTCACCGTGTTCTGTCAGGCTCCCAGCAGAACAGAGAGGGGTGTTCCATGCAGCCATTTATGCACACAGAGATGGGATTGGTGAGAAGGGCAGGTCATGTGCTGAGGTTGTTCCATGAACTGCTCATCAAGCATCTTTGGAAACTGGGTCTTGGAAGGACAAGCTAAAGGTAGAGCTTAGATTTTCAGGTATGGCTCTAATCGGGCACCAAACCATTGAAAATTTCCAGTACTAGACAGAGCAGAAAATGTGTCTCAGCAGCACAAGGATATCTAATGATACATTATTGACCTCTAGTAAGTATCAAGCTATGGACATTCAAAGCCATTTTCTGTCCTATAAAGGGCAACTATAAAGTGAACTTTTAAAATTGAATTAATTTAATGGTTGTGTTTGCTGGACAAGACATGAGGGCCAAAGGCTGAGCTGGCCCATTCTGATGGAGGATCTACTTCTGCAGAAGGACAAGGTGCTTGACTATGTTAAGTGCCAGAAACCTGAATTTGAGTCCACAATTAATTGTCACATTTGTTCAGCTCTCAAGAACTGGCCAGGGGACCTTTGGATTCGTGACTTCATTACCTTTAAGAAAATCTGACCTGCGAACCAACTTTAGTAAAACTCATTAGGCAAATTCTTAGCTGATAGGGGTAGATACAGCTTTATCTCAAAGATAAATGGAAGCGCTCTCAAACACGTCAAAAGCAATTTTAAGTGGCCATGAATAGATTGTGCTTTACCTGCAGAGCAGGGTGCTGTGTTGCTTCCATCCCTCGAGGGCAGAGCCCTCCTCCACGAAGCTTTGGTGCAGGGACACTTCAGGGTTTCTGCTGCTCCTCCACCCCTGCACGGCCCGGAGCATCATTCCTGGGACAGGGACAGGACACCACCCCCCTGGGTGACACTACGCTGCCAGTTCTGAGCTGAACAAGCAAATAATGGTTTCTGCAATTAAACCACAGGGCCACTAACTTCAGCCCTTTTCATTTCATTAGGCCTTTGTTAAAATGACAACGGAAGGAAAATAATACTGCCTAAAGGTACCCCAGCTGTGAGTGACAGCAGACACAGTAATGTGCATAATTACAATATTCATAAGTAATTTTTCATTATAATTAACAAAGACAACTGTCTTCTTTTGTTCTGATTACCTAAAGATATGTTAGAAGTAGGTTTGCATAATTAATTACCAAATGTAATGTTCCTTACAAAATCCTTGGAGGTTATTTCAGGGACTTTGTTTGAGGAAGCCAGCTCTATAATAAACATAATCTGTCATTTCAGAGCTTATAAACTAATTGTGGTGATGTAAAGAGAGAAATACAGCTTGAGCATCGAGCAGAAGATGAAGCCTGGAATTATTATTGGCAAATAAAAAGGAAACTTGCAGGAGGCTGAGAAGCCTCTTTGCCAATTTAGGGGACTTCTGCAGGGCCTGTGGCAGCTGCCCCGGGCTCAGCACTTGGCCACACTGAGGGGTCCATGTTTGCCCAGCAGGGATCCCTTCTAAAAATTCAAGCAGCAATGGGACAAGAGACCTACTTTTTATCAACCAGAAGCAGTGCACAATAAACAAACAGCTTAAACTCCTACTGTAGGCAATCGTTCTTTGGTAAAGTTTATTTAATACAAGGTCCTACTTCCTGCAGTTTACATCATTGCTTTGATTTCTTTTAAATAAAACTTTAAAGAAAAGTCTATAGATAGACATATAGATATATAAAGAAGATACAATTACACATCTTATAATAAAATATGCATGCACAAAAGTATATCATAAAGGCAACATAAAGGAGATTTATTGAACATTTTAAAAGTTTGAGCTCTCAATATGGAAATCCTGTGAAAGGTTAGGCTTTTGAAGAATTAAATCCATTTTCAGTGTTTCCACCAGGCACGTTATATGTGCTTTGATAATCTCCACAATACTGAAGCACAAAATCTCTATGAAGGACGAGCAACTTGATATCATTCAGTTTATTTTAATGTATCTTTGAAATTATTTGCATACTCCCATATATTTTTCTATTTGTTAATGCCATAAAAATAAATGCTTAAATAAAAATAAATTTGCCATTCATCAATTTTTAGTGCAGTTTGTTGCTTCTCCAACAAAATATTCAATATGGGATTCATCGTTATCTGTTATGGTGCATGTTTGCATTTATCTACTTGGCAAGAAAAAACAGCATAGGCAACTCTGTTTATAATCCTATTTTGTGACATTTCATTGCCCTCTCCATATTGGAAATAAATACCTACAGGGTTAGATAGCTCAGAAAGTAGGCTTATGTGCATTATGTATTTTCACTACGCATCTGTTTTGGGCAGGGGTGGCTGAGTTGGGGGTGTGTGCTTTATTATTATAATGAGCTAAGTCCACTAAAAAGGACACAACTTCAAAACATTTCTATTCCACACTTGGTGGAAACTATTTTGGGCTCACATGTAATCAGTCTCTTTCATTTATCCCCTTGTTTTATTTCCCCTTTATTGCATTCCATATTCTTTAGGTTTAAGCTGATGCCCTTTTCCTGAACTGTTCTTCTCTCCCACAGGTACCTTTGTCTCTCACCTGCGTCTCTGTGAGATGCGTTAAAACCACCCCTTTACTGGGAAAGCACTAAGGAAAAGACAGGCTGCCCTTCACATAAAAACCAGCTTCTCAACCACATTACCAGGCCACAAAAAGGTGTAATGGATTCTCCATTCAAAAATTACACCAGAGAAAACTTATGCAGTACACAGTTTGAATTCAAGCAAATGCTGAAAACCTTTTCAGTAGCAGTTCTTACAAGCAAATCCCGCTCAAATCTACATGATTTTTATTTCATGCCTCCAGAAGAGCACAGCTCAGTGTCATGGAGCTCTGCAGAACAGCCCACAAAGAGAACCAGCCCAGCACTGATTGAAGCACCAGCCACTCTTACCAACCTTTAAAAGTTACTTTTAAAAGAACAATTTTCAACTCTACTCAATGTTTCCTCTAACACCCACATCAGCTCTTCACATTTGCAAGTCTCTCTAAAAAGTGTATTCCTTATTCCTGAAAAGCATCTTTAATCTGCTGATGGTGGGCTCCAAGCTGCACACAACAGGTGGAATTTTTCTGTGGAAAACTCCCTACAGAACAGTGTAATCTGACCTGCTACAATAAAAAAGCAACTTTCAAGAAGTTTGAGCCTTAGGGATAAGTAGCTAAAGGCAGAACAAAGTCTCAGAATCAAGAGGAGATATGAAACTTTCATCACATTTGATAAAAAAGTTATTTTTGGCACACAAATGGACTACGAGAAACAACTCTAGTCACCATCTTTCTCCTCTGAGGTGTCTGGGTGTGCTGGAGGGAACTGTGCCCCAGTCAAAATCTGATACCGCCGCTTGTGCTGTGATAACCCTGCCCTCCCCTCTGTGATGACTGGATATAAGACAAAGCATAAAGTTTCATTTCCTTCTGCTCTGCTGCCTCTGCAAGGTTTGCCATCACTTGGGGACATCTCTGCCTTAGTCCACTCACTCTCCCCCACTGGTTACTTGCATTTTTACTGCATTTCTTTCTGAATTGCAGGGACATGTGTTCATATACCATAGGAGATGACAGTCCTGGTGATCGATCTAATAGTTTGTTTACTTTTTGTGGGTTTTTTCCTAAATAATCAGAAAAGTACTTGAGTTCAAGTTTCTGCTAAATTTTATCCCAATGTGACTCAACCCATGGCACACAGAAAGTCCTTCAGCAGCAGCAGAAGAGATGTCAGTCACAGAATCACAGAAGCACAGAATATGCTGAGTTGGAAGGGACCCACAAGGATCATCGAGTCCAACTCCTAGACCTCGATGAGGTACTACATAAGTTACGTAGTTGGGTATGGATTGTGAAACATACACTGCTTGTTTTTACTTTAACATGCTGAGGTGGTATGTGGACCTTTGTGTTGGCTCCACAGATGACTTTTACCCCCTGGATTATTGAAAATCCACATCCCATAGAAAACAACAGTAAGTCCTGAGCTTCCACACTGTCTTTTGCAACAGAACCACTGAGAAGCAGTAGTGGGCAAATTCAAAAATAGGTCGTTCAGCTTCTTCCCATCAGCTCACTGCAGGGTGTTTTGTCAGTTTAATTTACTCATTTAGTTCCTTCTGCTTCCCATAACACTGCTTTCGAATCACAACAGTGTCTGGGAGTAGGATATGCCAGCTGGCTTTGCAATGTTTTGTACACACAAAACTCCTGCCTTTAAATGAGATCAACCTTTGAGCAAAATTAATATACACACAGCACACAGCATAGTGAGGAGCAGCCACCAGCACACGGCACCAAGGAAATGGACAAAGACAAGGTGCCCTTCATTCTTTTGTCTCGGAGATTGGTGTGACAGTTTCCACTATGCCAAAGTATTGTTTAAAAAAAATATTGTATGGAGAGGCATGTAGGTAAGGTTTTACCGGGGAAGGAGGGTCATACAGAAATGGATTGCCTCCTGCCACTGTCAAATAATAAAAATGTGTCTTAAGTTTCAAGGGAAAACACTAAAATTCCAGTGTCTTTGAAACATCAGCAGTGCTTCAGGAGTATGGTGCCATGTCCTCTGAGTCCCTGTCCTGGTGAAGCTGAGCTTCCTTTTCTTCCGCAGAAACGTATTTTTAATCTGATAATAATTTTCTTCTTGGTAAATACAACTTTTTTTCTTTTTTTTTTTAGGAAACAGTAACAGAACAAATCCTCCTTACCAAGGAGAACGACGGCACGCTTATTTTTATGGTTTCTCTTCTATCTTCCTCTTCTGTTTCCTGGGGCAAATTCAGGCCGAGTTTAACAAGCCTCCCGTTGCCCAAGGAAGAGAGAGCACGTTGAGTCTTTATTGCCATCTAGTGACCGAAGCGATCGCACCGGCACAGCGAACACGCCTGGGAGTTTGGAAATCAACTCCTGTCGGTGCTGCTTCTCGCTCACCCTCGCCTTGGTGCTGCGCTGTTACCGCTCGCCTTGGGGACCTCGGAGCTCAGGCTTGCAGGCTGGCAGCCCGAGGGTAGCGATGCCCGCACGGTGCCGTGCCCGGGGAGCGTAGCCCGGCGCTGGGCGGGATGCCCGGGGGCTCCCGGCTCTCCTCCCTCCCTGCCTGCCTCCCTCCCGAGCCGGTGCCACCAACAGCCACACGGTGACACCGCAGGACCGAGCGCCGAAAGGAGGAGAGAAAACACATTCTTAACGGGACATCCCACCCCTCCAACGGAAAGGGCTGTAAGGCTAAAGCCGGCCCTGTGCTCTAGAGTAAGTTTGTGGCCCTATTCAGACACTTTGACCCCTGTCTTGCAATGTGATCCCACGTGCTGTCACAGTAACCTGCAATAGAACATAAGGACAGTCTGCAGTGGTCCTGGGGCAACAGGGCTGGTGTGAGCACCATCCCCTTACCTGCTCTTCCTGCCCATTTGCTGTCCCGTGAGCATCCCCTCACCCTTCATGTTTAACTTTCCCACCGTTTGGCTCTGTCAGTTTCCACTCGTATTTCAGGAAGAACACCCTCAGTTATCCCAGGATGTGTCTGCCATTTCCCCAGACAAAGATGTTTGTGCTGCTCCTGGGTTCAGTGGTTCACTGAAGTGATGGAGAGCAGGATTTAATGTTGTCTAATTTCACTAAACACCAAGTTCTCAGCTCTCAGTGAGCACAAGAGGAATTGGTGGCATTCAACATGACAAAGTATTCTGAAATTACCTATTTCCTTCTCTCCCTCAGAACATACATTTTAAAATAAGCTGCTCTCCCTGCTGAAGCAGGTGGGAAAAGTACATTCCTAAGGCAAGCTTACACAGAAATGTTTCAAACAACACCTGTTGAGCCCCCATCCCTTTTACAGTTTTCTGGTGAAACATTTAAATGCTTCTCTTGATAAGGAATAAAAAAATCTGAGTCACTCTCTGTTCTTAACCCAGACTACCAAATCCACACTTTTATTTGCCAATAAAGCTATCACACTTCCAGTGTCTTTTGCTAGAGCTGAGATGAAGATTCAGTCTGAAGACATGCCTTTTTCTCCAGATTTATCATGAATGCTGTAGAAGTCTCCTGAAACCAAACAAAGCCCAGTTACGAGTGCTTCAAAAGTTTCATGTTTACAGCCTTCCTATGTCATCACTCAAACAATACAAAAACCCCACAAGGCAGTTCAAATAATCCATGTAATTACCATGTACTCACTTTTATTTCAAGGCCAGAGTCCTGTAATTCAATACTAGACAAACCCCCTATTTCTCACTTTGGTGCTTTCTCTCTTTAATCCACCAGAAAAGGAAAGTTTTTACAGAGAGAAGTAATACATCATTTACTGAACCAAGCAGAAAAAGGACAGATTGAGAACAACAGCTTTCAGTTTCACTTAATTAAACTGGACAGAGAGGAAATGATTCTGCCAGGAACTGAAAACCAGAGAAGGATGTTCTGGTCTCTGCTTTAGTAGGGAAAGTACCACACTGTTCAAAGTAGCTTAATTTGTGAAGCACAAGACACGTTAGTTTGAGTCAAGAGAATGAAAAAACACTGGCTCTGGAGCAATGCTTCTTTAGTGCAACCTCACCTGCTTCCTTAGGAACCCACTGTGTATTGGAATCTAAAGAGCTTTGTGATATACTCAGAGTTTTAGCTTTACTAGATGTACTTCCTCTGCAAAATATCCCATTGTTCCTGTTAACATAGTGTAGAGTAATCCTTAATGATGAAATCTATTCTAAATGTCTGAAATTCTACAGTACCTTTTTCCCCATGGCTTGATTTTTGTTTCATCCTAGCATTTTGCAAAGTTGTCCAATGCAGACATTTGATCTAGAAAAACAAGTTAACAGTCATATCAGAGAAAAATTTAGCATTATATTCAGTAAGCCATCATACCCAGTAGTAAAGCAACTGGGTCCCTTTGTTGGGATGAAAAATTATCTAGAGATTAATCTCCGATGCAGTTGATATATAATCCTGCTATTTGCTTAGCAGGAACAACATCAGCCCTCAGCAAGTAAGGGCAATTGCTGAAGAGTTTCCAGGATTTGAGCTTAAAATTAATGGCCTAAGTTCTCGCCATTACTTTCCTAAAACTCAAGCAGACTATATAGACAATGCATCTTGTTTGTATAGATGTAAGCATAAGTAGCCAATGGAATTAACAAATTCCACACTCTACAAACAGAGTGTACCTACGGCAAACATATCAAGCTTTGGAATGCAGAGATGGGCAGCGGGGTCCTGGACAGTGTGAAGATAAGTACTGACTGTATAGGTATGGCCCTTTGTAGATAGAAGGCCATGTCAAATGTGTTCCTTCTTACCTCATGTTTCTGAAGGGTTGGAAGTGGCAGCAGAATGTTGCAATAGTCACAGGTCACCAGCACATCAAAAGACTGAGTGTCTTCAAGAACTTGAGGTGATGCAGAAAATCCACCTCCTGTGGGAGATGGAAAGCCAATCTTTTTGTTCTTTGTGGTTTTGGAGGTCAGTGCCTGGTTTCTTTCTTTCCCTTTGGGACGGACATCTTTCCATGCTATTGCATTCTCAGAGGAGGGAGAGGGAGCCAGAGAGGAAGAAGACTGTAGTGGATCACTGATGAGGTTTGAAGTTGACTGGCCAGCAAGAACTTTTGTCACTTTATGGGCTGCATTGCGTTCATTCTGCTAAAAGAGAGTATGCATGATGAGGTGGAGATTAGCATTGCACCCAACTGTGTGGCCATGCTGTGATTTGGGACAGAGGTGAGGCTTGGGGAGGGACCATGGTCTTGCTCCGTTTCAAATATGCTTACCAGATGTTGGGAGTGCTGGTCATCTGGGAATGACTTACTGCACTTCTGATAAAGGTTGCTACCAGTACCTTCAGAAGGGAAAAAAATGGAGAGAAACAAAGCATTGACCCCAGTTATCTAGACAGGCTGCTCAGATCCACTTATGGACTCTGGTTCTACAGAAATGCTGATTCCACTGGCCAAGAAGGAATTTCAGCTTTGACTTCATTTCACTTTTGGCACAAACCCAATCCACCATCCATCCTCGAGACCTTCAGGATATTTGAGTTTCCATTCCAGTCCCATGTTTTGTGGCTCAACATGCTTCAATCCTACCCTGGCCCAGCTAATTCTGTTGCTAGGAGTGTTTGCTCTCTGTAGTTTATTTTGCCAACCACTGCACCAACTGATGCCTGTTCTTTTCTGGAATCATTGACTGGATTCATTAATTTTTTTTGTCTTGACATACTCTGTCCAACACCTTAGGCCTAATAAAGCTGCTCTCAACTCCAAGAAATCAAGGTATGCATCATTGGCTTTTTGCATGAGGTGGAAGGAAGTTCTACAATATATTTTCTCCTGTACAACAAATAGAAAGATGAACAAGTTCCATTTATTTTCTGACAGAAGGAATTTCACTTCCAGAATATAAGGGAGGAATAAAAGAACATGGCCAATGAGCTACTTGTCAGTGGAACCACAATGGCTTTACAATTACCAGCACAATAGAAAGCCACACTTGGCCTTTTCACCGTGGTTGGTTAAACAACAATCCCTTCCAGCCTGGATTACCAAGAATTGTAGAGAAGGCAGGAGAATTTTCTTTGAGATTTAACAGTGACCCAGTCCATGACAATGAGGAATTTTGCTTACCAGTGCGGGGAATAACCCCTGCATTAGTGGATGCTTCGCTAGTTTGAAAGTCCACATCCTTATGGCAGGACAGATCAGTGTTCGGACAAATATCTTTGTGTTTGTGGTGGTCTTTGTACATGATGTATTTGTTACACTCCTGACACCTCTGTGTTCGGCTGGAACAGGCATCCAGGTGTTCCTGTAGCTTGTTGAAGGGCATTTCGAAGTCACAGATGGTGCATTTCACGACTCTGTTTTGGCACTCCTTGTTCTGTACATGAATAGAGGAAATTATTGCAAATTTCCTATCAGTACTGAAGGAAGTCACTGAGTGAGAGCAATGAGTGTTTAAGAACACCCTCATTAAGGGGTATCTACAAAATCAAATGCAGGCTTAGCTGCCTTAGCAGTTCATCTGTCTAGGCTACATTTATCTTAGGATGATTTAGGCAATATAAGGCAAAATGAGAATAAACAGCTGTGAAGATGTTCTGTTTCAGTACAGGTTAGCAACAGAGCACAACCCCGCCTAGAAAATTCCAATACTTCAGCTACCACTACCAGGGGAAGGCTGCTGTGTTTTCACTGCTTTGGTCCCTCAAAATAGTTACACTACAGCTAGCATGGACAGACTGCTCTCACTTACAGCCTCTGCCAAACTTTTTGTATATCTTCCCCTCAGATGTTTCATTAACTCTCACCTCCTTTGGAAAAAGAGGCAATATGAGTGTGGGGGCAGGAGATACATGTCTTTGAGAAGCTCTCAAAGAGCATCAGCTTGAGATGATCAAGGATGAGAAAGTCATAGATTACATTCTGGAACAGACTGTCCCATCACAACTGGATGGGCAACCACCATGAGATATACTTCATTACAAGGCGGAAAAAGTATGCCAAAACACTGCAACTCTTGAGAGGTTTAAGTTTCTTCATGGTCCAGGACAGAAGTCAGGAATTCAGATGTTTTTGCTCTTGAACACATTAAAGTCACTTTTGGTGTCTGATCAAAGGGGTCAAGCTTGAAAGGTAAAAAGTACTGCACTCCATACTCACCTCATGATGCTCCAGCTGGTATTGCTGCATACTTTGGTGACAAAGACTGCATCTGATCTGCAAGGAGAACACACAGAAATTCACTTGGAGCACAGGAGAATGGCTGATGCTTTTGTACTTCAATACAGCTTCAAGCTCCTGAGATCCTCCTGTCATTTTCATCCCAATCATCAACCAGCTGTTCATGAATTTTTGTTGCTCTGTCAGGTCTGAGCTGTGTTGATGAGATTTTGAGGAAAACAGGTATCTGATGATTCTGCAAAAACCTGTTATTCTGTGTGAGGATCCAGTTTTCAAAGATGCCCATATGAAATGAAAACTGTGATGTGAAATAGTGTGTATTCAAAATTTTGACAAGAGTTTTAACTAAAAAGTGTAGGTATGATATTCAGCCACTCTGAAAACATTGTAGGTATGCTGGTTTTCCAGAGGTTTGCCACGAGAGTTAGTCTAGCACTAGGAGCACGTATCTGTGCCTCATCTGCTTTGTACAGCTGAGGAAACTGGGATACCACAGTGGAAGCTTTATTCTCTTAAGCCGAGTGCACAACAAGATCAAAAGATCCTGTAACCAGGCCTTACAGATTTTCTGGTCAAACAATTACATAAATTAAAAGCTTGTCAATATAGAACACAGTGACATGAACATCCTACTTTAGGGCTAGCGGGGCTCTTTGCTGTTTGCAAGAAAACCCTGAAGAACATGTAGCATTCCTCACCTGCTTGTGTGCTTCTCTCTGATGGTCTTCCACATCCTTTTGAGCAACTGGTTCGTCACATTCTGGACAGATGGTGAGGAACCGCATGCAGTGGGCCTCATGGAGGGAGAAGTTGGCAGCAGACACATCTCGTTTACTGTCGAGCACATAGGGGAGAGAAGAGTAAATGAACTTATTTCCTTTGTGACCAAATAAAATTGAGGCTAAGCTCATGTTTAACCCTCCTAAGTTTGACTCTTTTTTAATTGCAGGGCTTCATTGCTTTCATTCGTATAATTTTCCCAATGGCTTTGCTACTGTTAAAGGCACACCAAGCTATGCTGTCCTTTCAGCCTTCTATTCTATGAGAGATGGCCAACTACCCTGAGAAAAAAATAATATTTTATCACTTAATTGCAAATATAGCAACAAAAAGGGTTAACTAAGGCAACTGCTGGGTTTGCTGTGGTTCATGCACTGACTCCTCTCTGCAAAATTGCCCACTGAAGTATTCTGTAAAAAGAGAACATTCAGCAAGGGAGAGCGCTTGGAAGAAACCTCTGCACACCAAAGTAACAAGAGAGCAGCAACCCGGAAATGTGAAAATGCATTCAAAACATTTTTGTTTCCTACTCAGTGGTTAGCATTCTCCTCCTACTGTGTGGGTCTTCCTCTGCTCCCCCTCTTACAGGAGACCTGGAGAACACCAAGAAAAATCTTAAAAACTCATGAAAGTGGAGGTGGAGAGGCTGAAAGACCACTTACCAATTTTTGCAGAACCGGCTCTCTCCTGCCATTGTTCCTTTTATTCTGCTGGATAGCCTTTCTTCCAAGAGTAGAAAGGAGAAAAGGAAACGAAACCGAAAGTCCCTGTTGCAGTAACTCCGCCCCAAACAGCTGTTTTGGCAACAATTCCTTAAAGGAGACACAGCACCATTGCCAGATAAGAATTGGATATTGGTTTTCGGCGTGAATGCCACGCAGATTAGTTCGCGAGTCCTTAGAGAAACTCCAGGGTCTCAGTTTCCTTCTTCCCCACGTACGTTTGATTTGCAGTAGGCTGGTTCAGCAGCAGGCAGGGCTCCTCCACCCCACTGCTGCAGGCCTGGCCGGCCCTGCCATCAGAACACGGTCACGGTCTATGCCCTCAGAACCTGGCCATGGTCTGTGCCCTCAGCACCCGGGCACGGTCTGTGCCCTCAGAACCCAAGCATGGTCCCTGCCCTCAGAACCTGGGCATAGTCCCTGCCCTCAGATGTGCCCT
>VWZG01007501.1:0-22715 GCA_013396735.1 Grallaria varia
CCTTTTCCTCCCTCCCTCCCGTCCTCCTTTCCTTTTCTGTATTTCTCTCTACATCTTTCTGCCTCCCTCTCCTTCTTTCTTTCATCCTCAGTACCAGATTTATCAAGGCTCAGAGTTCCACTTAGAAAACCTTGAAGCACATCTCTTCAAGTATTTATTAAAATCACTTTTCCCCGCCCAGCCTTCTTGCAGAAAACACTTGTTGGATCATCCCTGCAGCACACGGGAGCAGGTTTTTCATTTCCAGGTTGCGCTGCCTGTTGGATTAGGACCTGTATTATCACAGCTTGGCTTTCCGCTGTGCCTGTTTCTGTGTCACCTGAGGACAAACTGCTCCGACTTTCTGTGTTTGTTTCCCTTGTCCTTTGGGGCAGTTTCAGCTGAAATCTTGGACTGAAACGCTCACAGACAAACCATTGTCTCCCTGGGGCCTCTGAGCTCCACAGGGATTTTACCAACAGTTCTAAAAGCATGAACTCAAGAGAACACAGTGACTTTTAAATGTTGCATTACACTACAGTAAGTTTTAAACTTTTAAACCCCCTGACTACAAAGTCATGTTTGACCAGATCTTTCAGCAGTCACTAAGGATTTCTGTATTATTCATTTCTACGCTGACATCATGAAGAAACCTCATGTTTGGAAGGTAGGTGCTCAAATTCCTATTTTTGCCAATTGAGCTATTCCATTTACGTCTTGGAAATCACTAATTTTTACTCCAAATTTGGCTTCAAACATCCTAATATATATAATATATAGATAGATATAGATATAGATATAGATATAAATATAGATATAGATATAGATATAGATATAGATATAGATATAGATATAGATATAGATATAGATATAGATTAGATACAGATATAGATTAGATATAGATATAGATATACACATAATATAGTAGCATGACTTAAAGGAAATCTACAGTTCAATCTAAACTTTTAAAAATGTTTACAATTTTAACATTTTAAATTTTAAAGATTTTAATCTTAAAATTTTAATTTAGGACACAAAAAAAAGCCAGTACAGATACAAACAAAGATCTCCATCAGGCTCGGTGTTTGCAGATCCGTGATAAATCATGGTGGGATGTCTCGCCTCAGTTGTAAAAAAAGGTAATGGAAAATGATCGTGCTCGGGGACTTTGTGGCTTTGACATTTATGGACTCCTGGGCTAAATAAGATATATTGTGGAGACACAGTCATATAACAGCCTTTATGCCATGGGCAAGGCTCCCAGCACAAGCTTGGAGATGATGATATTCATCTGGGGCTGAAGAGGGGACCTTGTGCTCCCCTGCCAGCTGCTGGGTAGGACAGACTTAACGCCTCTCACACAGCAGCACACGCCAGGGTTTTGGTCCATGTGGGATGAGGGCTGTCCGTGAGCACATCTGATGCTTTATTATCCCTAAAATCACCAGCATCTTCAGCTCCATGGGAAGAACGAGGCGTGGAGGGGGGAAGATGTCTTTTTAATGAAGACTTAAGGCAGAATTCTGATCAAATTAAAAAAAAATCCCTCCATAAAATATTAACCCAAACCCCATTATTCTTACAAAGCTTGAAACTAAACGCTACAAGTCTCCTTGGGGTGGGTTTTGAGACTTTTACTCACACAGGGCTGGTATGTCTCTGAGCCTCTTCTCAGTCTTCCCCAACTTTATTTCTGAAAATGAACATCAGGAGGACACTGTATTTGCCATACAGCGCTCTCCACATTTGACAGACAAATGCAAAAGGCAATTAATATCATCAGCTACAATTAAAAGTGCTTGAAGAACAAGGCCCAGGAGGCAGCCACAACAGATCTCAGCACAAGCTGATGATTTTCACAAAGAAGGACTATTTTCTGGTATTAACTAATTATGTGTCGCTGTAGGTACTTTCTCTCTTCTTGCAATGCAACAGGTACCACAAGCAGGAGATAAGCCTTTCACTTTTCCCCATCTAGAGCTCTAATAATAAAGCTCAACCACTACCAATAGGTTAATATAAAATGTTGGCAGTTTTCAATTATCCTTATACTGAAGCCAAAAATATTTTCTATGCGTGGCATCTTATTGCCTGACCAACCCCATTTCATGGTTCCATTTTTAGTTCAACCAAATTCATCAAAAAACCCTCTGGCTTTATTTGTATTGTTTTTCCCTCTGTTAGTTCCCAAGTAATGTGAATGTGGATGTGACTAAAAGCACTGAATTATCACTCACTGGCAGATCCCTGACAGGCACCAGTTGGGTTCTCAGTCCATCTCAGCTGCACAATAAAACATACTGGCTTGAACAGCTTTTGTGGTGCTTTTGCTACATAATTCACTTTGGGTAAGAATATTCCAGCTATTCTGATGAAGCTGGGAATTAAACCAGCATGTTGTGCTGTTTGGGATGTCTGTGTTTGATACAACCTTCTGCTGCTTCAGTTCCCTGAGGTTTCATGGTAGAAAATCCTTGCTGATGAACCCAAACAATGCCTTTACCTCATCCTTCCCACCTAAGGTTACAATTTATATGTGCATTTGTGTGCAGTGTGTGCATTTTTGCAATGATGAGGACCCCAAACGCTGTCCCTATGTATGGGTGTTTAAATAGGGGATCTTAATCTGGAACTAAATTCCAACTCACATTCCAGACATGGCCTGCTAGACGGGGCCCCAGAATCATGGAATCACAGAATGCTTTGGGTTGGAAGGGACATTAAACACCACCCAGTGCCACCCCCTGCCATGGGCAGGGACAACTTCCACCAGCCCAGGTTGCTCCAAGCCCCGTCCAACCTGGCCTTGGGCACTTCCAGGGATCCAGGGGCAGCCACAGCTTCTCTGCCCAACCTGTGCCAGGGACTGCCCACCCTCACAGTGAACGTTATCTGCATTTAAATAATTAATTGTTTAAATCAGTTATCTTCATCCCAGGAAGATGCCAGTCAACATTTTCTTGACAATGATCTTGCCATAAAGGCAAGAGGGTGGGTAGAGTAGCACCAAGAGACTTTATCTGACTATTTCAGGTCATCATTACCAACTCAACTCATTAACCTCAGTTCAGGCATCATCCCTGTCCTGTAACTGTGACTGACCCCACCTGTACCATCCCTGGTCCTGTACCTGTGTCTGACCCCACCTGTACCATCCCTGGTCCTGTACCTGTGTCTGACCCCACCTGTACCATCCCTGGTCCTGTACCTGTGTCTGACCCCACCTGTACCATCCCTGGTCCTGTACCTGTGGCTGACCCCACCTGTACCATCCCTGGTCCTGTGCCTGTGCCTGACCCCACCTGTACACTCCAAGCTGTGTTCTCCATACAATGCAGAGCGTTTCCTGCTCACCAGCAAATATAGAGACATCACAGGGGGCTCTAAAGCAGCCTCCCTTACAGCAGTCGAGGTTCATTTCTTCCTTCTTTTTAAATCAAACCCTTCACTGTAATCAGTTTCTTCCCCCAGAAGGTGGTGGGCACTGCCCAGGCTCCCCAGGGCAGCGGGCACAGCCCCAAGGCTGCCAGAGCTCCAGGAGCATTTGGACAACGCTCTGAGGGACAGGTTGGGGTTGTTGGGGTGTCTGTCGAGGGCCAGGAGTCAGACTCAGTGATCCTTATGGGTCACTTCCACCTCAAGATTCTGTGGTTCTGTGATTCTAATAATTATTCATGCTCATTTCTGGGTGCATTTGTTCTACCTCTTCCTAAGACAGGACTATTTATCTTTCTTCATTGTCGTGCTGAATAAATGAACCTCACAGCTTTAATATTTATTAGCAATTTAGATTCACCGAGACACAGTCACATCTCTAAAAAGTAGCCTGATACTGTTTTCCCACGTCCCCAGATGTGTTTCTTATCTCTCTGAAGTGTTTAAGGCCAGGCTGAAATAAAGGGGTGTTTTACCCGTCGCTGTATCATATTTCCAAAATGCAATGTCATCCACATGCTCTGATCATCCTCCTCCTCTCTCCTCTGTGTGCTCTGTAACAGGTTCTGCACCAGCCCCCAAACCCAAAGACAGACCAACAGGGCAGGGGTCCAACCAGCCCCAGGAGCTGCTCCCCGCGACAGCCAGGGGGATGCAGAGCTCACAGCTCTGTGGAGTTGGCTTCACTCCTTCCACTGGCACACACAGATTTCTCCCTTTGTCTGCCTTTCACTGCCTTAGTCTGGCTGTCCATCCCCTCATGGGTTTGGTGCCTTTCTTTTGCCAGGAATCCACCCAATGAGGCTCTTTGTCACCCTGTGCCAGGGACCCTTTGACACCCTAAAGACTCCCTTTCCCCTTTTCTGACTGACCTTCCCTTCTCCCCGTTGGACAGAATGAAAACTCCAGCATTTCCCAGTTGTATTTACAGTGTTATAAAAGATAACTTGCTGAGAGATATCCATTCCTTGCTGTGATTCTCTTCAGGTTAATGGGAACCCTTTGTGCAAGAATACAACCCTCCGATTTTTATCTCGTGCCCTTGTCTTCCTTTTGTGTCCCACAGCGCTTTAATTAAGCTGCAATTTGGAAGCTCTCTAACACAGGGATATAATCTGTCTTTTGTCCCATAAAGTAGTTTATAGGCCGTTATAAAGACAGAAATTTTGCAAATCAATCTGCTGGCATGTCACCAATACACTGGAGGTAACTTAACAGGGAGTTGGGGAAATGCAGAGCTCAGGGAAATCTGGCTGGTTTTACTGGGATTTGTTAACATTTCTTAAAGCCAGGGCATTCAGCTCATGCCCATCTGAAGGACTTTTTAGGACAGTGGTGGGCAGACTTCGAAAACGTATTTTTATTCCTTCCTTATTAATTCCATCGGTGACACCGTACTATTCTCAACAGCAGCTATGACTGGGTTTATCCCACACTAATCCAGAAAGGGGAAACTAGACCTTAAAAGTGGACTAGCTTTCTCTTGAGATGATAAGAAAGGAAGTAAAGAAGGAATAAGGCAGCTGGAGAGAGGAAGGAACGTAAGAAGGGATATTTGTAGCCTAAGGAAGAGCTTTAGGAAGTGCCTAAGTCTATATGGGAATAATGGTATACCTGGAAAGGATAAAGGCAGGAAAAAAACAATCTAGATTAGGAATTTAATTTAGATTAATGGCTTTTACATTACATTTGACAGGAAAACTAATAATTCCAACAAGCAATGTTTTTGCATTCTCATGGGAAAATCACAGGAACTGAGCCTGAGACAATTCAAGGGTACAACCAATCCAACCAACAACACTTCCAGCAGAAAAAAATGTACCTCACCTTTCTTCCATTCAAATTATTTGATTCCCACTGAGACACAATCAGCATAAGTTGTGTGACACTTTGCTTTGTAAAAAGGGAAAAGAGAAAATAAACACAGGAGGCAGGGAAGTTATGTGCATAGCCACCACTGGACTGGTCATTTCATCTATCACCTGGGGTATGAAAACCACCACGCTTCAGCTCGACCCTATACATGCTCTGAGTGCAGGGTAAAACCTCTTGTGCTCCCCCTGATACTGTTGGGTTTGGAGGTAAAAATTAAAAAGGACTCCTCGGTGACCAGGGCAAACTCTCATGGACAGAGGGAAGACCTCAGGCTTCTGATGACCTGAAGGCAAAATTGAAGTTATGCTATAGAAAAGGGAAGGGAACATTGATTTTTCTGACCTTTGGCACCATCATTTCCTTATCACATTGACCAAAACTGTCTCATCGGGGTTCTTTTGCCTTATCTCTTGTTCTACTCATATCTATGTGTTCTACCTAATATCTCAGTCTTAACCCACGATGTATCAATGGCAGAGCATTTCTTGGGCTGTCTTGAATGACATTTAGCACAGTGAGCACACTTGGCCCTCATGTAGAGTAGTGGAGAAATAACCTGTGAATTTTCTGACAGGAGAATCACCTCTGTGTCCTCACTGTGTTTGGGATCCTTTTCTCCAAACCCCTCTCTTATCCCTCAAAAATTATCTGCCCTATTCATTGGGTGCAACTGTATAGTCACTGACAGCAATTATTTATTAATTAATTAATGAGCTTTAAGAGTCAAAGGCAATGGGAGTCTGGACAAGAGGGAGGTGAGATTCAGATTGAAGAAATGAGATTGCAGCAATTAAAAGGGAGAGGAGAGCATGAGTAAATAAATCTCCAAACAAAGGGAGGGAGGGACACCTTTTAAATAAATTAGCAATTTACAAATGCCTCCAACCCCACTGGTAGAATTAACATGCTTGCTAGCTCCCTCAGCATGTGCATGTTCTGGGGAGTGACACATTAATTAATACTAACTATCTAGCCCATGGTCTGCCTCAGCTTTCAAGGCACATTATAAATATTGGCAAGAAAGATCATTAAAAACAGCACAGATCGAACGTTCAGCTTGATTTGTAGAAATTGCCTAGTAGCAAAGGTGCTGTGAAGATGGATGAGTTTGTTAAAAGGGAAGAAGATTTCAAATATCAAGTCTTAAGGAAATGAATAGCTCCTTCCTCCCTCTGCAATGTGGCCACAAACACACCTACAGAGCAGAGGGGAAACAAAAAAGAGCAAGCTTTTCTCATTATCATGGGCAGCTCACAAACCACTGAAAAACAGCACGTGTCTAGTTCTGTCTCTTGATAGAAATTTTTCAAGGGTGGGACCACAATTACCAGCAATTTCTTAGGCTCCTCTGTCATGCCTTCTCACCTGCTGTCCCTGCTCCACCACACACTGACCTGCATCTGTCTCTTCCCCCATCCCTGACAGGCACCGTGAGGTCCAACAGTAGGGCACAGGAAACCTGCAATTTTCCTTCCTTGGAGCAATTAGAATCCTTTTGGGTTAGGGTATTTTAAATCAGATGATAAAACATTTGGAACATTTAAAAGGGAATTTTCAGACCCCCTGGCAGTCATAGAATATGTTCTTTTAACAGCTGGGAGGGCGTCTGTAAAGCCAGATGTTTTTACATCTCTGATCTTGTTTTGAAGATCTTCAGCTGAAAGTTATTTGCACTCAGAAGCACAGAATTAGTGACTCAGAGGATCTGAGAATGGCTGAGGTTGGGAGGGACCTCTGGAAGTCAAACCGTCCTACTCCCCACCTAGAGCCAGTTGCCCATGGCTGTGCCCTGATGACTTTGGAATATCTCCAGGGGTAAAGAACCCACGACATCCCTGGGCAGACTTTACTCATGTTGAGTCGTCGTCACAGTCAAAACACATTTCCTGAAGATCCACAGAACGTTTCTGTGTTTCAGTTTTTGTCCACGAGCCTCTGGTTCTGTCACTGGGCACCACTGAAAAGATCCTGGCTTCATCCTCTTTGCACCCTCTCCCCAGATATTTATATAAAAAACAAGACTCTTTTAAGCTGGAAAAGGCCTTTAAGATCATTGAGAACAACCTTTAACCCAGGATGAACCCTCTTCTCTCGGATAAATAGTCACATCTCTCCCAGCCTTTCCCCATTAGGAGGGATACTCCAGTCCCTCCATCACACAAATATGTCTTTAGCACTGGGAACTCAGAACTGGACTCACTATTCGAGGTGTGTTTTCACAGTCCTGAATAGAGGGAAAGAATCACCTCCTTGACTTGCTGAAAAGATTCTTCCCAACGCAGCCCAGGATAATGTTGTCCCTCTTGGCAGAAAGGGTGCCTTGCTGGCTCATGGTCAGCTTGATGTGCACCAGGATCCACAAGTCCTTTTCCTTCAGAGCTGATTTCCACCTGGGTGACCTTCAGCATATGTTGGTGCCTGGCATTTTTCCTTCCCAAGTGGAGAACTTCCCCTTGTTAAAATTCAGGATGGAACCTCCCTTACAGAGAAAGGTTTTTCTCCTCTGTGGTCTCCTCTGCACACACAGAAAAGTTTGATCCTCAGAGAAATGTATGTGACCTTCAGATTTTATTTCATTCCTCCAGAGTATTTTAGTTGTAATTGCCTTAATCAGCATTACTCTTGAGAAAATCCTGCTGTAATCCTAATGCAGAGAGAGGGACAAGGTGAATTTACCCAACACCAAGGTCTGCTGTGAAATCTCTAATGCTCATCTCAGCAGTTCAAACATGTCTTAGAGTTTCACAGAAATAAAATGGTACAACATCTGATGCATCAACTGATACAGGTTGGACAAGGCTCTGAGCAACCAGGACTGATGGAAGGTGTCCCTGCCCATGGCAGGGGGTTGGAACAGGATGGTCTTTAAGGTCCCTTCCCACCCAAGCCATTCTGTGATCTGATGATTTGATGATCCTATGATCATAAACTGTGTGGAATAATTTTTTATTGTTTTTATTATTATTATTACAGAGAGTTCACACAACAGACTCTCTAACATCTTGTAAAGCAAGATTAACCAAAAATTTTCAGTGTAATTAAACTCCTTTCTTGTTGTTGTTGTTTTTTTTTTTAAAGAAAACTTCCATACCCTCATTCTTTTCATTTATGTGTCATTCCTTGCAATCTTCTGCTCTTTTCTCCATAAATTTTTCTTTTTATCTTCCTTAAAGGCTCTATGAAAGGACTGTGATATATAAAATATTGATTTTAGTACCCTTTGGATAATGTTCCTCTTCTCCTCCAATGATGGGACAGATATTTCCCCAAGACAATGTAAAATAACTCCAGTCTTCAGATGACAGTCTGGGAACAGCTCAAAATCTGGGAAGGGAAGACAGAGAATCCTTTGGGGAAACTGATGGAAACGTCAAGGATACAGAAGGAAAGGGGTAACATCTTCATTGCCGAAACATTCCCATGGACTGATGGGTTACACTTCGCTGTGGATAGAAATGATTGCGTAGGAGTTGCACATCACAGAGAAAATAGATGTGCCCCCTCTGGAATTTCACTCTCGCTGCTTTTCAAATACCACGGAAGCTTTATCACAAACTCATCCGTGATTTTGACACCAGCGCTAAATATGCTGCCACAAACCCCCAAATCAATAGGCTGAAAGGCAAAGCAATCCTTCAAATCCACCCTCTGCTGTCACTGTCACCACTGTCACCACTGTGTGACCGCATCCTTGTAGCTGCATCTGCCAATGATCTGAGCGAGAAATGGCCCTGTTGGAAACACCGAGAAGCTCTGCGTGAATTCAGGGGCCAGAACAGAGTCAATTATTTGCCTTTGGACGACATATTTCAGGCTTTGAAAGGTGAAGATCCAAAAGCAGTGACTGGGGCTGTTCTGAAAAATCAAACCCACCTTTAGTTTCATGGAGCACTTGGAGGTCTCTTGCTTAAAGTGCTGTGTGAATCGTAAGGGCAATTACATCTCAATATTTGGGGAACCATTATACTACTAATCCTGATTTCATTTTCCATAAAGGTTGCAGAATCAAGGCTTTCATTATCTGTAACCACTCAAGATTCCAAGTTACTTTTGCTAAAGAGGGAATGATAGCTTTGGTGTCTGGGCTAAGATCCAAATGAGTAATTACATCCTGCAAGCCTACATTCCTCCTCAAGTTTTATAGGAGATAAAGTTCTTTTCACTTAGCAATGTTTCTTTTTAAAGACTGACGTTTTCCAAGCCAGAGGCAGCTGCATTTCACTGATGGGCGAAATAATCCCAATGTAAACATAATTTGAATAAATCAGATGCTTTGTGGTTTCCAAAATGCCACGTCCGCTCCAATTCATGGTTTTCATTTGTTACATGCATGAAATAAAAACCTGTAATGCAAGCAAAACAAAAAAAATTCATCAAATCTTTGATTTCAGGGAACAACCTAAGCACATACCATGGGGGAAAAATGCTTTGGGCAATTCACATTTATGTGAATGTTTCAAGTGTTTTGTTCAGAAATAGCTTTTAATGAAATGGCATTTAAACTGAGTATGATGCATGTAAAAATAAAACAGCTACTCACCTGCTGAAACTCCCACTAACAAAACTCCAGACAAGATGAACTGAAATTAATATATCTGTGAACTTCCTCAAGATATAGTTCAGAAGTCTCCTGCTCGGTAAATAATTAATGGGCGTGAGTTTTTGCTTGTGTTCAGAAACATAAACTCAGAAGCATAGATTCAATGTGCTCTACTTGCTAATGAACCTCAATGCATCAAAGCTGAGAGGCAGAAGAGCTGAAAGGAATAAGCAAAAGGCAGCAGTGAAATTCCAGGCGTTTTAAGGTGCTTGCAAATCAGAGCTTGAACTTAAAATATAGTTCTGTTCAGAACGTGCAGTTCAGAGAGCTGCTGTTGGCAACCTGTGGAACTCAGTATATGTTGCCGTGTCCAATCATTTACTTGAGACGAGCAGTTATAGTCAAAGAGAGAGTGAACAGTTTCCTTTGGATGTTTTTCCCCCTGAATGATCCTTTCATAAGGAATAAAGGGAAAGCTGCTCATAGATCCCTGCTAGAAACAGGAAAACAGTATTGATTTTTAGGATAGGATCCATGCATAGATCCCACATGGAAGAAAAAATGAAAAGAACAAAAAAAAAGAAAGGTGGGGAACTTGTGCTAAGAGAATAACTCGTTTCTCAAGGTATGTCATCTGCACCAGGTATTTCTCTGGGGTAAGGGTGGTCTTGTTTCACCCCTGCTTGGATATGTTGGCATCCCATTCAGCTTCCAGCCAGGCCAGGAGTACGTTTCTTCCCTGTGGTAACACCCAAATGGTTCAGCCACTTGCACTGCTCAGTGCTCCTGTTTGGTTGAAATACATAGGTTTGTTGCACTACAAACTTTGAAGCCAACCAGAATAAATCATAACCAATGTTATTACTGCACGATAGCTCTTACCAAGCTAAACCTTGTTATTGCAAGATATTGATTAGACTGGTCGAATCTCTCATACCTTAAAGGATTTTACATCATTTACAGTAATTACAGTGTCTTCCCAACTGCCAGAGGCATCTCTGAACTCCCTGAAGGATGTCCTGAACGAGCAGAATTAAGTGATAATTTCCCAGTTACTTTTGCAAAGCTGGGATTCTGCACGCTCGGAGAGCATTTAATGTTTACATACATATTTCTGTGGGTTCTGCTCTCCCAAAGCAGCTCAGTGTTATGGGGACAGGCAGCTGGAGCAATGGGACCAACTGTCCCCAGGTCCCACATTGCATAACCCACCACCATCTGCTCCCCAGCTGCGGGGAAATCCCACACGTGGTTTCAGTCACATCGAAGCTGAAGCTGGAAACGTGGAGACACTTCTTGTTCCCTCAGAGCTGTGAGTGGCATAAAAATACCACGGCTTCCTTCTGCTGTGCCTGTGGGCTCGCTGACCCAGAATGTCTCGTTGGAGGTTCACCTTCCCAAGGGATGCCATGCCCCGAGCGTGCACCCCACTCTGAATGAGGTACATTAAGGTGCCACCCAGGGAATGTGCTCACTTTCCCTGGATAAAGAGGTGTTTCTCATGTTCATTCTAGACAGCCTGTATAAAGCCTGGCTTTATAATCATTGTGTAATAATTACACCCTTTCACAGCCCAATCAAGGGCCAGCACTCCCATAGTAAATAAGTCTCTCCAAGCAGCGATCGCAGTGAGTCGTTTTCATTCGTCTAAATGACAGGCAGTGACATTCCAATCTACCTTGGGACGTGGTTTCATGATTAGTAAACTGATGGAGGGAAAAGTGCCTTTCAGCCACGCACTTTGTTCACATCTCATTGAGGGCTCACGATGGCATTAATAGTTCTGCTTTGGCTCTTGCAGGACTGGGCTAATGCTTAGTGAAGAGTCTCCAGTGGCACCTCTGGTATAGGAGCAGGGCCTCTGGGTAGAGCACCTCAAATTCCGTTCAGTGAGTTCCTTCTGACACCTGGAATTTTTTGTGAGGATGCGCTGAGAGGCACAGCAACGTGTACAATGTTCCAAATAATAGGAAATATCTAAAGTTTCAACTTTGAAAACTATGCTTCAGTTGGTGGCACAATCCAAACAAATAAATAATAACTACAGTGAGCCTGGAGCAAGAATCCTTGGATCCATCCTCTAGTCCTGGAAGAGATTTGAGACATGACCTTGGGCAAGGTCAACTTCAGATTTTCTGTCCCTCAGCTTCCCCACCTGCAGAATGGCAATAATAATTCTCATTCCACAAGAAGACCACAAGGCTTAATTACCATCCATAAACCACGTTGAAATCCTTCTATAAAAGGTTCCGTAAAAGGGCAAATGTAATTACTGTTATTATAGTGGTGCAGCTATAAAATATTCATGGTGTAATGGCAAGTCCGGTGAACACTCCTAAGTTTGTAAGATCAATTACTGTGCATGAATGCACAAGCACATTAGCAGGCTGTACGAGGTGTGAGGCAATTTCCTTCCAGCCATTGGGGTCCTGTCCTGCAGAGGGTCAAGAGCCTCAGATTCCCTCTGAACTCAATGAGATGCCCTCAAAAACAGAGGGAAAGGGGGATTCAAGTACCTTGCAGGGTGAGAATCTTGAAAAAATTTAAATCCTCATAATGAAAAAAAATATTCGGAAAAAGTCTGCTTTGTTTTTCTCCTATTGATTGTTCTAGTAAACTTCAGTGAACTGTTTTTCTGGCACCGAGCACCAAAAAATGGAGAGCTGGACCCACAACTGATACAACTCACATAAATCATGGTACCATTCCTAGAGTCAGTGCAGCTGCGCTGATTTATGAGAGTGACATTCTTAAGAACACAAAGCATTCTTGAGAGGGTTTTTTTAAGACACAAATGAGAGCTGTTACATCAAAATGAACAAGCACTGCATTGATATAATAAAGGAAAAAAATTTTTTAAAATCCACTTCTTTCCCCAAATCAGTGGCTACATATTTAAACAGAAAAAGCACCAGGATTAGTTTGCCATTGAAATATACATAAAAAATTAACTCCTTAGGATTTAGAACAACAACTGGATATATTGTGGATTTGAATTATTACTATTCCTCCCCTTCTTTCATTTGTTGGTACCTAGAGGGTCACAGAACCAGCTGTTTGGGTTTGAAGCAAGTTGTCATTAGTGACTTCCTAACCAATTACACTTAATAACTGATGGTGCTGTTATGCGATGCAGGTGTTTAAGGCCTTCTAGCTCAAAGACGATATTAAAAGTCACATGAAGGGTAATGATTATTGTCACATTATGTGGCTGCATCTTCTCAGAGAGCCTTGACACTGTACGTGCCACCGTTGTCACATCCCACCCCTCCTTTCCAGCACACCTGAGCTCATGTCCATTTGGCATTTCCTCAGGTCAGAACTGAAGGCAAATTAAGATTTCTTAAAAACATGAATCCCAGTGCCTCAAAAGTAACACCAAAATCTGCAATTACTACATTAAAGTGGTATGGGATTTTAATCTAATTTTTTTTGGAGGAAGAAAATCTTTCTCTTCAGCCCCGTGAGTGTCTCTCAGTGATCTATAAAGGGGAAATTCCCCAGGGAATAAGAAGCAGTCAACACTTCTCCTGCTTCCCTGTAAGCCCATGGTGAAGGCTGTCACTTGGAACAGACCCTGGAGCTCTGGAGAGACTCTGTAATTGCAGTTAGGAATTCTCAGTCAGGAATATTTCTCCATTACAGATTGTAGGGCTGGAACTTCAGTTAGAGGGTTTATTTTTGGTGAAGACCAAGAAAAGTGTGCCTACAAATGACAGTGAACTTTGGCTCCTTGAATGATGGGTGGCTTTTCGAGATGCTCTGAGAGTGGATGATTTAGGATAAGACGCTTCCAAGGTTTCAGGGACCATGAGGTCTCATCTGGCCTCTTTTCGTAGGAAGGCTACACCAGAACTTCAAGTCCTTTGACTAAAAATCAAATTTCCCAGCCCACCAGGCATTTGGCAGCAAACCTTGCCAGTTTCCAAGCTCCCGGTGTCAGTTTGACAAAGAGATTTCCACAGAGGGTGCAGATTCCCTTTCCCCAGCTCAGTCCAACCTAAAAATCAGGAGCAGTGGGAAGAACATTTTGATTGTGGAGAAACAGGAATAGTCGTAGTGTGATCAGACTACCTTAGTGAGATTGCCATGAAATGTTGGAATATTTCAGTTCTGCAGCACAAAAATGCAGTAAGGAAAAATAAAGCAACGCCCGTTAATTCAGGATTTAAAATTCTCCATGACTTCATAATCATTTGTGAAACCCAAAATTTTCTTTTCCAGGCAGCTCTTGCCTATAGTATAATCAATAGATGACCTGAACAAAGCTCTCTTGGAGTCCAAGAGCCCAAAGCTTTGCTGTAATTTATGGCAAATGCCTTGAATTTCTAGTCACAGGCTGTCCAGCACCCAGGGGTCTCCTTGCATCCTGGTATTTATTCAAATCACATTATTACATAAATATGCAAATATAACATTTAAGTCCATGAGGGGACTAAGGGAGAACAGAAGCGCAAAGTGATTGGAAAAAAAGTATTTTAATATTTAGTGAGAAAATAGGAATTACATGGAGCTATTCAAAAGAAGAACTCAGTAAAATGGTAAATGCTTGTACATTACCAGCTGATACAGTGACTTGTGAGAAAGATCTTCCACTGTCCAAAATATTCAACATCCACAGCTTTTGAAAGGAACTTCATAACACAGTGTATTTCTCTGTAACGTGAAATTTTGATACGGGATTTCTTTTATTTAATTTCCTCTATAAAGATATTCAGGGAATATATTTGTGCCTTTTTTTTTTTTATGAGCATTGGGCTGTTCATCTCTGTGTGAATAGCAGGGCAAGGTCAGAATCCTCAAATCTATTTAAACCACTACAACTTCCAGAAATTGAAAAATCTAAGTTTTAAAAAATAACAATCTTTTCAGCACCTAAAATGAGTTCACAACTGATGAGTAGAATCACCCAATCCCTGCCCGAAGAAAGTCCAGCCCATGCAGTGATTTAGATCAATACTTTCCTCCTGCAGTTCACAGACTGCTGGCAATATTCAGATTAAATGTGCATAAATTTTTGTAGAAGGTCGCATCTGACCAAACGACAAGTTCAAGACCTCCAAATATCACGTGTTTTGCCAGAAAATCTTGCACATTGCGCTCCAAAACATTCCCATCCTGCATGTGTGTCCTCACACACTGAAGAAACCTCATCCTGCAGGGAAGAATTCACAGGATGAGTGTTTGAACAATCAGACCCTGTGAACAATAAGTTTATGCATATGCATGAGCTGTTCTAAAAGTTCCGTCTAATGAATAATCATAAAGATAATGCAACTGATTCCCTGATTCAGGAAGGATGTCATTTTGGGTCGCATACTTCAAAGATGTGAAAAATTAGGACATTTCAGGCATGAGAATGACACCCAAAGTGACAACAATGGAAATATTAAGGCTGGAATGAGTGATGTGATAGATGAGAACACTGCAGAAATTTAAGAAGGGCAGGAAAGAATAAGAAAGATGAAACTTGTGATGGATTTAATGACTAAGATATAAGAATACTGGCTTGGGTACAGAGGGGAAAATCAGCTTGCCACAGGAAGATATAGGGATGAAGAGAAGTTAAAGCACACTTTCCACAGCAGGCTCTAGAAGGATCACTCAAAGAAGGAAGGAATAATTTGGGAGCTGCAGTTCATCCCAGACAGAAGCAAGGATGGATGGTGGGACACTGGGATGCACAGCTGGGTGTGTAGGTCAATGACAAAGGTGTTTGGCTTGTCTGCAGGATGCAGGCTGCTGGAGATGTGCTGGATGCAGAGCCAGGCAGTCCTGCAGCTACCCGAGATGTCAGGATGACAGGAGACAACTGACAGAGAGGATCCTGATGGAAGGGAGCTGGTGAGAGATGAAATAAAGGAAAAATCCAGCAAGCATACAATGGGAAAATAAGGACTTCATAGGGCTTTATTAAGCCATCCCAGAAGAGCTGTCAGAGAGCCAGTCTGATACATGAGAGTCAGGCTGAGGGAGATGCATCACAGCCTGAGAGCTGTGGGCCTTCTGAAAGAAGTTAATAGCTCTCCATCTTTCATGTAGGCTGGACATGGACTGAAGTTCCCTGCACAAAATACATCCTCGACACGGGGAATTTCCTGCCCCATCAAAATGCAGCCACCTTTCCAGTGGGCTGGCCAATTTCATCCCTCCTACTATCACCACCAAATAGCTTTGGAAGAGTTCACAAAGACTAATTTCCCCTCTTTGAAACTATTAAAGTAATTTATGTGAGTAAAATGTAATTATCCAGACTGAAACCCAGCCAGCAGGATGGTTTTACCTTTCTGCTGAAGCAAAGCCACCAGACATAGGCAGGACTCCTTCTAGCATAAAGGTGAGTATGGACTGGCTCAAGTGGAAGGCAATGGCCCTGAAGAATTGCTCCTGGAAGGTGCTGGAGGTCTCCAGCCCTCCCTCTTTCGATATGCCAAGGGTGCTCAAACACCTTTTCTCACACCCTGGTTCAGTACATGTACAAGGGTAATTTGAAGAGCTGACCTTTATGAAGGCAAAGGGAGAGTTACTTACATCTTCTGCTGGTCCAGGATTTGTCCAATAAACACATTCCTTTGTGCTGCCAAAAATAAGTCCTGTGTTGATCAATCCTGACCCCGAGAGGGAATCAGACTTAACATCATAGTCCCAAGCTGTCTAGCTGGAAGATGGCCAGGGTGGAAAAGCTATTGGGCCAAGCTCACAGCATGTGCCTGAGCCCCTTAACACAGGTGGGGATGAGAAATGCCAAAAATCCAGCCACAAACTGCCCAGGCAAGAATTCCCTGGTGGGTCTGCAGGCCAGGTCCCCAGGCTCTGCAGCTCAGCTGCAACCTGGCCAGATGGGTGAGTGGGTGGGAATAGGAGCAGACAGGCTGGGAGACTTAATGTGGTTATCCTCTGCCATGGCAACCCTCCCCTGGCACATCTTTGCTGCACAGGAGGGACAAGCTTGCCTTTGTAGATAAAGAGGAAGCAGGAGCCTCAGAGGCAGGTCCCCTGAGCATCCGTGTCACTGCACATTTTACTGCGCCGTTTGTTCTCTGCGCTGTCGCGCTGAAGGAAGTGATTTCTGCTTGCTGTTCTACATCACCTGTAGGATTATTTGTTGAAAATGTATCTTATCTATCATGTCACAGTTGTTTCCTCTTTTAACGAGCTGATACCAATGAGTCCACCTGTGGAATTACTCCATAAACACAAACCATTATAAAAAAAAAAAAGGGNATTTACTGACATGTCCTCATAACTGTCCTTTCCATCTCTCTGTTCCAGGATGCTTTGAGGATTAATTAGTTGATGTTCATGGAATGAGCTGAAAACAAATTGTGCTTCACAGCTAAAATTCCCCTGTGCAATTGTTGCTGTCCAGTAAGAACCTTGTCTCATTTAGCCACACAATAGTGACCTCTCAGCTGGGCTATCGAAAAACCCTTGTCTATTCACAGAATCGCAGAATGGTTTGGGTTGGAAGGGACCTTCAAGACCATCCAGTTCCAATCCCCTGCCATGGGCAGGGACACCTTCCACCAGCCCAGGTTGCTCCAAACCCTGTCCATCCTGGCCTTGGACACTTCTTTAAAACCACTGAAGATGCAACTGATGTAGATGCTGCTTTGCTTACTGAACGGGGATGCAAAAAGCATCAGTCCCTCAAAAACCACCCAGAAGACTTCTATATGCAGCTTGCCCATCATACAAGCTACATACAGACAGCTACAAGGCTGTCTTTAAATCATGAGGCAACTTCTCTTGATCCAGTCTGATGTATTAAAAAAGCAATCTAAAGCTTATTCCTAAAGAGTGCTCCAAAGACTCCAAAATCACTGTCCGTGGCAATTTTGGCCTATTTCTCTTTTGGGACGTGTGATGACATGGGCCATATGGGCCACCAGTTACATGCTGTGGTCAGTATGAAGAACAATGGTGCTTTCTTCCAACTTCCACATGCTGACTCTTGATTTTATCCAGATATTTCGCTTGGAGCCCCAGCTCATTAAACCAGATTATTTCATTGCAATCTCAGCTTTCCTTTAAAACATAGTTTGGGTCACCTCAGATGGTGATAAGAGGCCTCTCTTTTTCTCTATCAGCAACACTTATCTCCAGCAATCTTCCTCATAATCAGAACAAACCTCCATGAAATCCAGAAGGAAAAATTCTGTCTGTTCTCAGAGCTGAAGGAAATTATTTATGGTCAGTCAAGGATACTGTGGTCTCAAAATATAAAAGTGGATGTTTTTCCTAAGAGTAGGACACAGTGATGGCTTTTAAAAGCCTTGTACACCTTAGTTTGCTCTTGCTTTCCAAAATTACCAGCACTGTTTGTACAGCAGTGTCTGCCTCGGGGTTTCTCTGCAGTCAGTGCTTCAAGCTATAGAATATATTTACATTGGAGTGATGTTCAGCCCCAGTTAGAACCCTGAGCCTGAGAAATGTATCGTTTCTGAAAGGACTCCACAACACAGATTGTTTCAACCCCGTTCAGCTGTTGATTTTATGAAGCTGTCTATAAATAAAAGGAGATGCTTTAAAGCTTTTTTAAGTTTTGTAGGGAATCCGTATCCTTAGAGATCTTTCCACATGTCTTAAAATAGTCTGAGTTCTCTTCTAAGGATATTGACTTCTCTAATTTTGCACTGGGGGACTGTTCTAGTCCCAAGGTAACACAACACACAAATGCTGTGATGGTTTCTCTGACTGGGCCAATCTAAGGTCTTAATTTTGCCACTACTGAGCAGTAGCTGAAGCATAACAGAAATCATGGAATCATATCATAGACTCACAAAATGGTTTGAGTTGGAAGGGACCCTCAAGACCATCCACTTCCACTCCCTGCCATGGGCAGGGACACCTTCCACCAGACCAGGTTGCTCCAACCCCATCCAACCTGGCCTTGAATATCAATAGGCAACACCTCTCATCAGTGTCTCATTTCAACACCCACTTCCCCAAAACACTTCTATTTTCTTGTTTCATTGCCTGAACAAAGTTCTCCATTTCTTCAACCCCTCTGCACAGCCACTGTATCCTCCCTGGGACAGATTCAAACACTTCCTCTTTGCAGGAACGTTCCTCCAGCCTACACACAATGTGCTTAATTTCATGGAGCAGTGATCCCTGTCTCATTGAGCCTCTAATCTAAGAAACAGATTGCACTTGGGTCTCGTTTTATGGATACATCTACTAAGACACAGAATTAAAAGCAGTTTTTCTTTCTAAATGGCAACGTACTTTGCAAGTTTCAACAGAAGATGCACAAAAAGAACTCACTAGAAACAACTGAAAGATTTCTGTGGTGATATTCTCTGCTCAGGCATTGTTTCCATTCTCAGCTGTCTGAAATTGATTTGTTTTTCCTTTTCTTTTTTTTCATTTCACTACAATATCCAAAACCTGATGTCTAAAACACTGCTGGAATGATGTTCAATATTTAATTGGAAAAGCTTTTTCTTTTTTGTTAATAATAACATTGATTTGTAACACCATTTCTTTTATCTACCTCTACTTAATTTAGTTTTCAATTCAGAAAACAAGCAAATTTCCAGGGCTGGGGCTGGAAATGAAAAGGAAAAAAAGATTTCGACAGCTTTTAATGAAAAGCAATATTTTTTCAAGTTTGTTACTGAAGGAAAACTTTTTCTTCTTGAAAAAACCTCCACCAGCTTTACAGGCAAACCCAACAAAGCAGCACAACCTTTGTAAATCTGTCACTTAATTGCAAGATCCACTCGGGTGAAGTGTGGCGACTGCTTAATAATGCACAGCAGCACTCTAACAGTAATTTAAGCTGAGAAGACAAGCAGAATGACATATGGAATTGAAAATGCAGCCTGAGTGTAAGTAGGCAAAATGTAATCATCTGAATGAGGCTTTTGCCACAGCAACAGAGAAGGCGTCGCTGCACACACAGACATTGCCAGGAAATCTTTAACGACAACTTGTCAAGGTGTTTTTTATGTCTTCTTCTTAAGAAATGACATCTAGAAACACAGAGACCCTGACTTCCCACTTGAGCATTGGTTCACAACAGCTCAGAGGATTGAGCTCCTCATGGTGAATCACTATGAGAATTTCCTTTTGGTATTGGTCGTATTTTCGGAGTTTCCCCTGACTGGATGGCATAAACACTCTTTAGACTTTGAGGCATCTGAGAAGGTCAAAAACGCACCACAATGAATCCCATCTGGATGCGTGGGGATAGGGATGAAAAGGCATATTTTCATTTATTTTTAGGAAGAGCTTGTGATTTTAAAAGTTTGTATCATTCCCTCCCTCCACCATTCTCATCATGGCTTGGTTTCATGAACAAAGATTTGGGAAGGGCTCTCCCCACGCTTGCTGCAAGCGCGCTGATGGCTAAAGAGGCCGATGCGAGATGGGCAAGTCCGGTTGCAAAAGACACAGCAGAAAGTCTCCATAGGCGGTGTTGGTGAGGCAGGTTCTTTCTGCGTTGTCTTTTCTCCTCCAGACTGATTCTGCGTGCGTTCTCAAAGGAATCAGCAGCGTTATGGATGGTGTGTCTCCATGCCTTCCGATTGGAGGCCAGAGTGGACCATTGATGATAGTCAATATGGCCAAGGCTGAGGTACTGTTTTAGAGAGTCCTTGTATCTCCTCTTCAGGGCTCCTCTCTTGTGGCAGCCGGTGGCAAGTTCACCATAGAGCACGATCTTAGGGAGGTGATGATCCTCCATCCTGGAGACGTGCCCTGCCCAGCGCAGCTGCGTTCTCAGCAGCATGGCCTCAATACTGGTGACTGCTGCCTGTCCAAGGACAGACACACTGGTCACGTAATCAGACCATTCCTCCATTGCTTTGCTATCCAGCCTCATTGGTTTCTTCTGGTGGGCATGGGCTTATTTTGCTGCTGGAGCAATAGTTTGAAGCTAAAAAGGATGGATGATCTGGTGTATTTTTTCCTTTCTTCTTTTGTAATTCTTGTCTACAGAAAAAAATACCAAAAAACCCCAAACAAACAAACAAAAAATGGCCCTTAGTCCAGCAAGGAGCATCCAATCACTGGAACAAACAATATTTCAGCTCACCATGTCTGAATGCAAAATTAAGCATTTTGGAGCACTTAGTCAAAATGTAACACCAATTCAAAGACAATTCATTAGACGGGGTCCTGAGCAACCTGGTCTAGTGGAAGGTGTCCCTGCCCATGGCAGGGGGTTGGAACAAGATGATCTTTAAGGTCCCTTCCAACCCAACCCATTTCATGATTCTATGAAAGACCAAGAAGTTTCAAGAGTGTTTTATTAATAGCCAACAGGAACTTTCTCCAGGGATCGATGAACTATTCCTATATTTTTAATAGCAATATTTAGATTATTAAAAATATCCTCTGAGGCGAACTACTCCCAGTGGTGTCTGTTTAATGGTGAAACAAAGCAGGGCTTATTTCATCTCTCCCCTTCCCTGCCTTGGCTGTACGTGTCTGCAAAGCATGAACACCTTGCCCTTCGTCTCTATACTCTGTGTCTCCATAATCACAAAAAAACCCTCCAACTGATAACTGGGCAGGGAAAGCAGAGTTGAAGGCAGATAACAAAAGAAACATTCCCCTTGAGGCAGTCGCTGTCTGTATCACAGATGAAGATGGAATGAGCATATTATGGACCTATTTTTGTATCATAATTCCTTTTGCTATATGATATTGCCCAGGGTTCTATGACTGAAGGGATAAAGCTCTCTCCATCTTCATTAGGAGGGAGCTGGGAGACAGGGAAGTTGTTCATTAGACAGAGAGATCAAGGGAGTTGCGTGAAAAATAACAGAGCCGGGGTAGGAAAACAACAGTGACCAGGCAAAGGAGTGAAGCAGGCAGGGTGAGGGCTGAGCAGAAGGGAGCACAGTGGTAAAACCACCAGTCATGTCTTTGTAAATCCAAAGAGAAACCTGAAAAAGTCACAGTAAGCGGGAGTGGGGCAAATCGGTGGGATACCATGGTCAGACCAGTGGGAAGAAAGATGGAAAAAATACAAGCAAAAGTACTGGCAATCATGGCTAAAGTGAGAAGGTAAATACCATCAACGAGGAAACAGAAACATGAGTTAATCCTCCTGATTTCCCACCTTTTCCCTTCTTGTTTGTTTTGCTTCTCCTTGCATCGGCTTGGCAGCTCATCCTGGAACGGATCACGGCTTTGGTTGTCTGTCTGATGAGCTGAGCATCTTGTTTTTGCTGAATGTAATGGTGGTAAGAATAGAAATAAAGTGAAACCCTGACTTTCCTGAAACCCACAGGAAATTTTTTGGTGATGTCAGCCAAGATTTCAGCCATGATATTTTGTGAACTTTGCACCTGGAGTCTGTGTTTCAAAAATCAGACATATACGCTGCAGATACCAATACTCCCTTTGTATTTAATGAGGAGAAACAGGGAGTTCAGGGCTGTCATTCACCTCTTCAAGAGGGAAATGCATAAAAAAGGTAAAATCCTGAAATAGCCTATTTCTTGCATAAATTCTAAGCCTAGGAGGGCCATATGTAGATGTCTCTAATGCATGGAGATGAATCCTGCTGTCTGTGCCTGAAGAAGTGCAGTGTGTGATAAAGCCATGAAATCAGACTTGTGAAAGAAAGGGATGTGTCAGGCTGGGGGTCACTCCTTTCTCACTTCTTCATTAGGCTTCATTGCTCCTCGCTTCACTTTCCCAGAGAAGTCATTCTCAGGAGTGAAAATGAGACTCCTCCGACCTGTGAGTCATTGGAGTGCATCGTATTGCTTGCAATGAGGGGTGGTGGAGACGCCTGAGGCGAGTCTTTCCATCAGCTCTGCTGGGACTGGGGATTGATGAAGGTGTTGGATGGTGGAACTGGCTCGAGCCGGTGGAAGAGAGTCAGATGCTGAATTAGTCATCTGTCATGATGTCAGTAAGAACT
>VWZG01007501.1:22723-164444 GCA_013396735.1 Grallaria varia
GTAGAGCTGAGGCGGGATATTTAGGGGGGGGGGGGAAATCCCTATGCATCATTCTTCAGTCTTCCAGACTCTCATTTCCATCTCCTAATGAAAAATGAACAGGCAAGCAACTAAAAGTTCCAAAAACTTTAAAAGGCCATTCAAAATCTGACAGGAAAAAAAAAAAAAATATAAAAAATATCTGTGGCACTTCAGAAAGTACTGGGATATCTAAGCAGATGGTCTGTTTGCTTTTCTGAAGTATAAAAATTAAATTGATGTTTCCAAAGCAGCATCCAGGCCTTTAAAGATAATAACCAGACACGACGCCGTTTGCACTGAAGTGCAGAAAACTCTGGTAATGAACTGTGGGAGCAGAGTGGGTCCAGTCCACCTCCTGGGAACAAAAGGACGTACAGTGTTAGAGGTACAGATGGCATAGGCACACTCAGCTGCTCCTATATGTCTTTTGTTTAGTAAATACTATATTTAATGGCCTGCCATTAACTGCTGAACATAGTAAGTTAATTTTGCATTTAAATAGTAAAACTTCAAGGAAGTTCATAATTGCATATCTTTTCACCAAATGACAAGCCATATGCTAGGAAGTTTCAAGCCACTAATTAAACAAAACATGCCCAAGCATGTTTTTTAACAAATACTGTACATCGTTATTTAAATTCAGGGCAAATACTGTTCTGAGCCCTGCAAATAGCTAAAATGGTGTTTAATAAGATACACCATCTGCATTTCAAACTGATGCCACCCACATTTAAATCTCTGGAATAATCCCACTGAACAGTTACTGGGGAACAGAAATGCTTTCTTGGCGCGTTCTGGGGATCTGATCCCACTGTTCCCAGCAATTCCCGTCGGGTTATTAAACTCCCTGGGGTAAAACTGCCAAAGCACTCACTGCCAGCTTCTACATCACACTCCTGGAGAAGTGCACCAACCAAACCAGCCTGTCCTTCAAGAGCTCTGGAAAGGGAGCAATTGGAAATAAATCAAATTAAACGTGGGGTTGGTTGTCTCCCCCGCTGCTCCCAGTGCATTTGGCTACTCAGAGCTGCGAGCATATGGAACCCTACAGATTGTGTCATCTCCAGATAACTGCTGGGGCCGTGCCTTGGTCAGCTGAGATGCATCACGCTGGAAGGGAATGCGCGGAATAAACCTCATCAAGGGAAAATGATGGTGTTCAGGCATATAGATATTTTTCCATCTCTCTGCCCCCGGGCTCCCCAAGACAATGAGCCTGAAATGCAACAGCTGCTTGGTTTGCATCCAAACATCCACCATGCGCTGGGTCTGCAGGTGTTTGGAGTCCAAAGCATGTTGCCTCGTCGACGCCAAGACAGCTGGTGAGAAGTCACAGGCTAATTGTGACAATTCTCCCACCGAGGAGCTATAGGGGATAGTTATGACAATTACCGTGGCACAAATGGAGCCAGGGGAGGGAGGGACTTCAGCAAAGACATCTGCTGGGAAAATAAAGTCAGTATGTCCCTTTTCTAAGGTTTTGGGTTTTTTTATTGAGTTGCTTTATTTTGTGTTTTTGTTGCTTGGTTTTGGTTTTCTTTTTAATATTTGAGGGTTTTCTTTTCTGGTTTGCAGCTGATGTTTTCTTGCGGACAATTACACTCTCCCTGAGATTATTTATCCATACACTGTGAAAACTACTTCCAGCAAAAGCTGTGGGATTGTCTTAAAACCTCTGCGAGCTTGGAAATACAGCCAAGACTTTGGTTCTACCTGGTTGGGTCAGAAATATATTGAAGGACACCCAGAAGATTAATCCAGAGCTGGGCCTGACACTATAAATAGCAAAGCACAGCAGCAGCTCAGGGCTTCTGCCTTTCAGCATTAACTGAATTTACTTTTTAGTGATTTAGAAAGGGGGCATAAAGATGAAATGTATCATTAATATCTGTGGTACGAAAGGCCTTAAAACTTGTGTGCAGAGCCCCATTAAACTGCCTCTCCTGCAGCCTCTGCCGTGGCAAAGGGACTGTGTGTTTTCACAGGCATTTGGCCTGTTGGGGACACAACCAGCAGGTAGGTTCTTTCACTTCTTATCATCCCCTTGATCTGATTCCCAACAGCAAGGACAAACCCAGTTGGTCTCTAGAGAAAATAATACAGCTTGGCTTGAAGAAATTTTGACCAACCAGCCCTGATGCTTTGAGATGCAGAGAATTTTATGAGATTTTAAGACCCTGGATGAACTGTTTAGGTGAGATTTAGACTGGATGGTAGGAAGACATTCTCCCCTGTGAGTGTGGTGAGGCACAAGCTCAGGTTGGACAGAGGAGCTGTGGCTGTCCCTGGATCCCTGCAAGTGTCCAAGGCCAGGTTGGACGGGGCTTGGAGCAACCTGGGCTGGTGGAAGGTGTCCTTGCCCATGGCAGGGAGTGGAACTGGATGGTCTTGAAGGTCCCTTCCAACCCAAACCATTCCATGATTCCATGAACTGCCTTTTCTGATGCTGCAGTGTAGTTCCTCTCTCCCAGCTCTGCACCAGGTCTCATCTGCTGTGCTCAGTTCATCCATTCTTTCTCGTTTCCACTTTGGATTTCAAGAGGACAGTGGTAAGAAAACTATTACTGACCTTAGGGGCTTGTGTCAGCTGCAAGCAAGAAATCCATTGAAACTTTCTAAATGCATTCTTACCACATTTATTGGTCTCATTTCAGTTTCCAAACACTGACACTTGCCATGTCTCCCAAATCCCTTGTGTACGACTTTAATGCATTTTCCTGCCCTGAATTTCTGAACCCAACCACAACAGCTCAAGACACTCTTTTAAAGTCCACAAAACCTACCTGGGATGTGCATTTCAAACAGCTCAAGCTACCTTTTAGACAAAAAAAAAGGCAATAAAAAGGAATAAACTCAACTTCATGGAAACCACAATGTTGAACACCTTGCAATGCCTTCTAAACGATCCCTTATCACACTTCATTCAGGAAGGGATTTCAGTAATTCTGAGCCATGTTCTGCTCTGTTCTTAATGGATTCTGGGGGAGTTTTCACCACTGACTTCCATCAAAGTAGAGTTCAGCCACCACCGAGTATTTCTGAAAATCTCATCCTTCTGGTATCAATCGAACCATTTTTAATTAAGTACAGAGAGATTTTGGATTTGTGGACTGAAAAAAATCACTTAAATTTCCATAAACCAAAGAAATTATAATAAAAGCAATAAATCCAACAGTACTGGTACATTTTATTTTCTTTCTTTATCCCCTTTTTTCCATTTTCTCACATTATTCTCCTTGAAAAGCAGCCAAATAGATATTCTTAATTCTAGTTTTAAAAAAAATTGAATTGCTGAGTTCAGCATGGAGTCCATTTTGACTGCTAAGTCAAGAATCTGGGGTTAATTCTAACAAGATTTTAAATGGAAATACAAAACCCCCTTTAATCTTTACAGTAGTGTGAGCCAATACACATAGCTGAGAAGGAAATAGAATTAATTATCTTCAATAAACACACAAAGTCTGAAAAGCGGGAAGGAAGAAGGTTAGGACACGCACTTAATCAGCCCATACAGCAGTATTTTCTTTCATCATCTATTTGGAGACCTGGGATAGAGAATCATAGAATGATTTCAGTTGGAAGGGACCTTAAAGACCATCATGTTCCAGGCTCCCTGCCATGGCCAGGGACACCTCCCACAGACCAGGTTGTTTAAACACAATCCAAACTGGCCCATCCGACCACCATTTCCCAATTTTTTTTTCAGCAGCCTTTCCATTCAGGCCGGTTTTATTGGTGAGCTCCCTGCTGGAACCCAGGCTGCTCTCTGAAACTGCTCTCCTCAGGACCACGAAGATGATTAGAGGGATGGAGCGTGTCTCCTGTGAGGAAAGGTGGTGAGAATTGAAATTGCTCAGCCTGGAGAAGAGAAGGCTCCAGGGAAACCTTCTAGCACCTTCCAGTACCTAGAGGGTGTCTACAAGAGAGCTGGAGAGGGACATTTGGCAAGGACATGGAGTGATAGGACTAAGAGGAACAGGTTTAAACTGAAAGAGGACAAGGTTAGATGGGATATCAGGAAGAAATTCTTCCCTGTGGGGGTGGGCAGGCCCTGGCCTAGGTTGGGCAGAGATGCTGTGGCTGCCCCTGGATCCCTGGGAGTGTCCAAGGCCAGGTTGGATGGGGTTTGGAGCAACCTGGGCTGGTGGAAGGTGTCCCTGCCCATGGCAGGGGGGTGGAACAATATGATCATGAAGGTCCCTTCCTACCCAAACCATTCTGTGATTCCATGATTTTATATGGAAAGCCATGTGCAAAAGCAGCTGGTGCTCACTGGGGCTGAAGCCCCTTGGTGGTGCTCAGTATCCTTTTAATAGCTCAGAAAAGCACGTTTTGCATGGCCCAGTCAAGCCCAGCGTGTTCATTCACTCAGCAGGTGCAGCCCAGGAGACCAAGCAGCCTGGGGTGCAGAACATCAGGCAAAGGACACGGATCTTTGCTCTTTGCTGCCCCAAATGCTGCCCCTGGGGATAAAGAGTGCATGGCCAGAGGTCAGTCTGCACTGTGGCCTCAGAGGCAGCACCTTGAAGAACCACAAGACACGCCTTGAAACTTGTCTGCGATGAAAACCCCTCCACCACTTGTGCCTAGTTGAAACAAGTGGGGTCCTGAGTGTTTGGAAGAGCCTGGCTCCAGCTGGATTTTCCTGCCTAATATTTGCCAGCTCGTGCTCACATTTAGCCACTTGCCCGTGACATGATGTATCGTTCTGTAATTACTTTTTTATGCCACGTTCCTGCCACATTCTGAATGTCGCACATTTTAATTAGCTACAAGTCCATTAAAATGATGCCTTTTCACTCTGTGTGCCCTGGGAAGGCCGGGCTGTTTTAAGGGAGTGATTGAAGCCTGCAAACACAAGCAAGTGATACGACAGAATTAACTGGACCCATTGTTTGTAAAAAGCAAAACTAACAGTCTGAGAATAATTTTTTTTTCCCATAAAATGGTATGCCAGGATATCCCTCTGACAAGACCCTCCCGGGAACTGTATGTGTCAGTATTTTATGGTGTCACTTTTCTTAGGTAGTGTGACATTTTTTTTAATAAGTCATCAAGTTACACCTCATGGCTTTCCTATTTAAAGATGAAATGGACCCCTGACACGGCCAATAAATCATATCTATCCGTGCATACATCCACACACTCGCTAAACTTCAGGTTTTAATCTCATTTCTGTTTGGGGTTACTGTAATGCCAGATTTTTCCGTGTTTTCCGAGGAATAGGTTTTTTTAGACTGACCTTGGAAAAGGGGAAGGAGGAGAGAAAGGATGAAAGTTAAACAGAAGGAAAGAGGGAAGGCAGCACCACGGGCTGATTGCAGGAGCAAATGGGACATGACTGAAATTCTCAGGACACGAAGACATTGCAGAGAAGAAATGGGTCGGGTTTGCTCAGTTATCCTCTCTATATGGAAACACAGAATGGTTTGGGTTGGAAAGGAACTTACAGATTGTTCCACCCTCCTGCCATGGGCAGGGACACCTTCCACCAGCCCAGGTTGCTCCAAGCCCCGTCCAAGCTGGCCTTGGGCACTTCCAGGGATCCAGGGGCAGCCACAGCTTCTCTGCCCAACCTGGGCCAGGGCCTGCCCACCCCCACAGGGAAGAATTTCTTCCTGATATCTAATGTAAATCTATTCTCCTTCATATGGTCTTATCGAGTAGGAGAATGTATTTTTTCTTAAACAAGCAAGTAAACAAAAAACTTAATCCCTATAGATTTTCTCATACAATAAAATGAAAGATTTGAGATGGAGGTATTTAGGTTTGGAAGTTTGTTTTGGTCTTTTAAGCAGATATTGGGACTTCTCCGCAGAAAGGAAATACCCTTCATTAAAAAAAATCATGTTCAGTTCATGACACAGATGAATTTCTAACAGAAGAATTTCTCTGCAAGTCCCTGATGTGATCTCAGGGGACAGAACTGCTGCCACCACCATGACTCACAGCACAAGGTAACAGGGCGGGTACAGCGAAGGGAAAAGAGACCCGAATCCCAGGTGAGTGCCGAGGATTTGTCTGTGCACCTCAGCTCCCAGCAGATACTGCTGTTAATGTCACAAAGAATGGCAAACAGACCTTTAACCTGAGGGATCAACACTGTTGGGTTTTTGTACTGGTGTGGAACTGAACTGAGGAGAGAGAGTCATCTAACACTTTTTCCTTTTTTCCCTTTTTTTTTTTGTTTTTTCTCCCATAAATTGCTCTTTAGTTACAAACAGTTGCTCCTGAACCCCACTGGCTCCTTTTGCCTGCTTCCCTTTCAGCCTCTGCTCCTGATTTTCAGCTCTGAATGTGGAATCCTACCTAACCACTTAGCTCCAGCAAAGTACATTGTTAGTATTTTAAATATTAAGGGAAAATTGATTTTCCTCTTTAAAGAACTGACTTACTATGTCGTGGTGATTAGGTGTGAATATTCCATTACCTTTCCCAGATAAAGAGAGCCTCCCGGGAGTGCTTGGAGGGAAGTATTGTACTATAATGATTATTAGATGAGTTCCACCTCCTCAATTCAGAAGTGAGCAGTCTGCAGTGAGACTGTCTATTTACTAAAGGATTGCTTTAAAAAAAATAAAATTATTTTTACAGTAACTTGGATGTTTCATCCGTGGAAGAAACTTGAGAAGAGGATAAGAAATGGAAGGGTGAGAACCTGATTTACCAATATTATTTTCCCCAAGACTATTCAGGATTTTGGACAATTCCCTGAGTAGCTGCAGCATAAATAGGAAACAAAGGGGAGAGAGAGGAGTAGCACAGGTCATGTTAACCAATGGCCCAGAGTTTATGGTGTCAGCCCACGGATGAAAACCTAAATACCATCCCATCTTCTGCTTGAGGAGATCTCAGCCCCCCTTTCCTGAAGGAGGATCCGTGTGACTGCAACATCGCACATTCCTGCAAGGAGAGCATTCAATGCCTCCTGTCGATGCGGTTCCATCTGGCATTCCCAATTACCTTTTCACCTGACATGAGGTTTGATTATCAATTGCCCTGATTGCTAAACTCATTCTTCTTCCCTGCCTTAGTAAAGCGAAACAGAGATTTGTAAGCCCCAGCTCAGACTCGTCTCTACCTCCAAGGACACATCAGTATTCCCCAGAGTCTGGAATCTTTGCTTTACCTCAATGTGCTGCTTGTTGCAGAGGCTGCAGCCTCGGGTGAGTTCTGCAGCGGTGTTTTCTCACTCAGGTTCTCCTGGCAGAGGGGTCACATTCCGTGTTCAATATTCCCCAAACCCGAGTGTGTGGTGGGACACACGCAGGGGGAGAGACACTTGTCTTCAAGTATCCACACCCAGAATGCAGGAACAAATTGGGAAAGTGGTCACAGAAGCAATTATGCTCCATATAGCCTACAACAGAAGGGTTATAGGATGTGGAGATAGTGGCTTTTTACACATCAAAGCAAAAGAAGGGGCAAAATCTGTTCCTCCTGCATCCAGGGTCAGTGCTTTGGCAGATGGGGTGAGGAAACCTCCAGTTAGGGGATATGGTCCTTATTTTGTTTTTCTTCCGGGTGCTCCAAATTAGAAATATTTAACTGATGTGTTCAGCAAGAGGATTTTTCACTTGGCATGAAGTGAACATGTTCCTGTTTCCTCATTTATTTCAGTTTTCACCAAATTGCCTTTTTTTTCTCTCCCACAACACTGTCACTTCTCTCTCCATACCAGTAGTTGATTCTCGGTCCCTTTGCATTCAGTCCGATGTACTCAGAAGCAATTCAGTCTTGAACTAGAAGTCACCTCTTGTTAAAATGCAGCCACAATTTACAGAAAAACAGCAGTCCTTGCCTTGGGTGCAATATCAGAGCAGGATGGAAACCTTGCCATGGGTACCACACAGCCAGCTGGGGGCAGGAAGGCTCAGTCTCCTGGGGACGTTCAGGTTGTGAGTACACCTTGTTCACATTGGTGGCCTAGTGAGGTAAGAGAGATTATTCCCCATCAGATCCTCCAGGAGAGGAAAGGCTTGGTTTGGGTTCGTTCCATAGTGATTTCTGTTTTGCCCACTGAGTGAACAAAGTGGCACTAAATAGCTGATATTCCACAGATGTGTCCTGAGGAGCTGCAGCTGCCAATGACTGTCACACAGGCAGACAGACATGGCCTCTCACTGTTCCTTCATGCACACAAAGACCCTGACCTTCAGCTGACTGAAGCTGTACAAAGCACCACATGAAGGAGCCCCACCCCTAATTAAATATCATGCTTTAGAAGCCCCAACAATTCAGAGCTTTTTGTGCAGAACATTCTTTAACAATGTTTGCTGTGCCATGGGGCTTCCTCCCTTTCACACATCGGTGTTACCTGCTCACAACCAGTCTGTGGGCAGAGCCCAGGCTGTGTTGACCCCCTCAATGGACCTCCAACAGCTTCACCCTTGGCAGTGGTGTTGCTGCTCTTTGAGGTTCCATGTTGATGGCAGAGGAGACCCAAGATGACGAGAGCTGGGTGTATGTTGTGCCACTAAAGTCAAGGCATGCCCAAAGTCCTATTGCTGAATTAGAAGCAAACTCCAGAGATGGAAGCAGACTCCAGAGTTGGAGGCAGGTGTCCTGGCTTCATGTTCCAGAAGATTTCACCCTTCCGTGCAGCCTTAGGGAGTTTGGTCAGAATCCCTCTCATCAGCTTGGGGATGTCTCTTCCTATTTACCAAGACAAGTGTGAACTCTTGACTGAGTAAAATTCAACTCAAGCGAAGAAATCTTCCTTCTGTTGAAAGCAGGAGGAATTTTGCCATTCATTTAAATGGGCCTTCAGACTAAAATTCAGCTCTAATGTAGAGAGGAATGGAGATGTGGATGCCTCTGGCTCAAGAACACTGCACTGGAGCACAGGCCCTGCCTTGGAGTACAGACCAACCCAGCCATGAGGAAGGGAGAATTCTGATGGCCAGTGAAATATCTTGCTGACCGGTTGCACCACCAGAGTAGAGCCTTTTCTACAGGTCAACTGTGGCAAAGGATATTTGGCTTTTTTTAAGATGTGTCACATGCCACATGCCTTTAGAAAGTGAGTGGGACAGACTAAAATCTGCAGAGGGAGAAGGAATTGGTCTTTCAGGACTAATTTGACCATCTCAAGAAGGCTCCAAGACTGAAGGATGGGGCACACGCAGGAAGACACAGAGGCAGAGCTCAGGAAGGACCTGGAAGGCTGCAGGTGAAGGCTGGTGGAGCCTGGGGCACTGCTGAAGAGAGCCAAACAAATGTGCAGTTTTTTGAAAGCCAGAAAACCACTGATCTGCCTGAAATTAAAAGGAGAGGCAAGGACACAATGTCTTCTCATTCTTTCTCTGCTTTAGCAAATTGCTTTGAGTGGTCCTAATTAAAAATGTAATTGTTCTAGTCTGTGTACAACTCAGCTTTTTGAGTTTAAAGGGCACTGTGGTCTTCAAGGGGATATTGCTAAATTATCTAGGCACACCCTTGTGAAAGTTGTGCTTGATTTGTGGTCCCATCACAGTAATTAACAAGGCCCCTCAGCAATGCTTTTCAAAGTGAGTCAGAATGCTGCGGCCACCAGTAGGATTCAACCTCATTAATGCTCGCTCTGGGCAAGACATCTCTTCTCTAAACCTCTCTTCCTGTGGGATTTACCCAGAAGAATTTTGAAGAACAAGAAGAATTTTGAAGAACATCAGATACCCAAGTGTGTCACCCCTGCCATGAACTGCAGGTGAGAACAGACGGTTGCCAGTTAACTGTAATCTGCTACAGGAAAATGTTCCCCAAAACATTACACTCCCCTTCCCCAAGGATTCTCTACATCCACGGTCCAAATGCCACCACAAAAGATCATGGTAGCATTGGCTCCAGGGCCACAAAGATGACCAAGGGATTGGAGCATCTCCGAGTGAAGAAAGGCTGAGAGAGCTGAGGCTGCTTTGATTTGAGAGATCTTTGTGGAGAATATATATATAAATATATAATATATAAGTACCTGATGGGTGAGTAAAGAAGATGGAGCCAGACTCTTCTTGGTGGTGTCCAGTAACAGAAGACAACAGTCACAAATGGAAATAGAAGAAATAATTTAAATACAAGGGAAAAACCCCACATTTTTACTGTGAGGGTAATTGAACTGGGGCAGGTTGCTGTGGAGTTTTCATCCTCGGAGGTTTTCGGACCCAGCTGGACACTTTCCTGCACAACTCACTGTAGCTGGAGTTTCTCTGGTCATGGATGTTGGAGTAGACAATTTCCAGAGGTTCCTCCTGAGCTCAGCTGTTCTGTGACTGTACCAGCAACAAGGGTCTCAGCTGCAAGGCTGCTAATTATCCACTCCCACCTTTCATCCCCAAAACAAAGACAGGGGGCTGTGACCTGCTATGTAATTAAGATTGCTTCCTTAATGAAAGGAATCATGACACTAAACCAGGAAAACTTGACCTCTCTTTCCACTGTTAAGGATATTATGGATCTAAAGACCAATCTCTTCTGCCTGATGCCCCACCCTCCCCATTCCCTTCTGCCTATGGGAAGAAGATGAATCTTTCCATCTGTGAATTACCCAATATGCATTATTCATGGAGCGCTTTTATCAAGCCTATTAGCTGCACATGAATCTAGGTAAATGTCAAGTCATCTTCGTTAATCCTTCATTCAGGCTGTTGGAAGTGATACTGCACTGAGTGGAAATGCATTTGACCTCCCAGAGTATTCACTTTGCCAGAGTCACATTTTGATGAGAAAAGCCTAAGTGCTTCTCTGTGGCAGAGTCTGGACTCCATCCTTTCTGAATAATTGGGCAGCAGGAGGTGGACCTGCTGTTTATGTGTTTTCTTCTGGATCACATATTTCAAATGGAGGAAAAAAATGGCCTATTAACTCATCTCATGTCCATTTGTGTAATCCCTTTCCTTTGCAGGTGCCCTGCTCTCTAGCAAGTTCCAAGAGTTGCGCTGTTTTCCATTTCTCCTCTGCCCTAGGAAATGACTCACTATCTTACAGCAGGAAGATTTTTTTCCCAGTGAGGACATATCCAGGGAAACTAGCTTTTCATTTTAACCCTCAAAAGAGTTTTAACAATCTCGGTGTAGTGGGTTTAAAATATGCCACTTGCTGTCATCTGGCACAACAGCTTTCCTTCTGCTAAGACCTGAGTTCCTTGGAAAGAGGTTTCAGCCCAATAAACCAGAGAACTCAGACACCTAAACTGGAACATTGGTGGAAATTTCCTGATATCTACGCTGGCCTTCAAGCCCATAGGTCCCTGATTCCAATGATGTACTTTCCAGTGTGCTTAGTCACAGTTTCTCCAGACCAGTGGATATTGAATTCTGGATGTTGATAGAGTTTCCAGAGGTGGGCTAGACCAGCCGAGTGGTGAGGACGCTGTCCATATGGGACACATGGAGACTGGGTGACATCAGATCTGGGCCATGGGATGTAGACAATGTGAGTGCTCCATCCTGCACTAGATTGGGCTGTAAAAGAGATTTTCCTGAGTGTAGCTTGTGAGTTAGGAACATGATTTCCATCTGCCCAGTATGTCTTGTGCCTTGCAGTGGAGTCTGAGATGCAAATATCCATATTGAGGCCATGTTAATTTGAAGCAACCAACTTTGAGAAGTCCACACCAGCTTTCACCTTGCCCAGTCCCAAGCTGTGTCTGTACATTGTTGTCTACTCTCTGTGGAGGCATCAAAACTCACCTGATGGCCCCTCTCGCAGTGTTTCTGTGCTCGGTGGGTTAACACCTTTTTTGCTTCAGGCTTGGCACTTCACAGCTGGCCCAAGGCTGCATGGAGAGCCTGTGGCAGAGCAGAAACACGAATGTCAGCCGATGCCCAAATCCTTAATCCAGCCTTCCTGTTTGTGCTGCACTTGTCTTGCAGACTGGCCCTTCACTAAATATAAAAGAATGACGACCACCACACAATGTGATTTCCCCTTCCAGGCTTTCCTGGTTTTCTCTTTTTGCATCTGCTTTGTTGATCCCACATGTAAAGCACAGAGCAAACAGTGGCTGATGCCAGCTGGAGTGTTGCCTCAGTGCAGACATGGAATGATGCTTCCCCTTGGTATCCTTCTCTTCCATAATCCTTTCCTAATCTGCTGGCAAGGAGGGAAAGACCACATTAGAGACACAGCTGCCCCTCTCGGGTGGATGCAGAGACACAAGTTTGCAGAGGCTTCACCCTGTTTCTGCCAACTCCACAACAATAACAAATCTAACCATGTAAAAGAAGAACAGGGTAAGCACAGCCCTTGGGGAGGGGCACACGTGGCAGTGCAAGAAACTTGTACATATACAATGGGCAGCAGAAGTGTCTAAAGTGGGTTTGAACCCTCCCTAGCAAATAGGTTATGAAGCAGGTAAATAATTTGAGCATTACGAATAAAAACTATTCGTTTCGCACACTTTTCAGCAGGCATTTATAACTCAGCATCCCGGCTGCAAGAACCCGGGTTATCTCCTCTGCAAAGCAATAGGGCTTCCTCGGGACAAAACAGTGCTTTTTCCTCAGACACCTTCTCTGCACATCAGAAAGCATCTACCAAATGTTTGAACGAGCATTTAAAGAGTTGTTGTGAAGGGCCCAGCCTGAGTGAGCAGGAGGTACAACAGGCCAGTGTCATGGGTGGGAGTGGAAGGCTTAGACAGAATTCGTTACAGAAGCCCTGCTGTTGAGTCACGGGGTGCAGAAAGGACTCCCTGGCTTCCCAAACCCCTTCCCAGAGAGGAGTCTGGGTGTGGCTGAACCTAATCTTGGCCTCGGATTGTGTCAACTACATAAATTTAAGGAATTACAGAGATGTGATTGAACAACTTTTTGTCCCGCAGGTTTTAATGATTGAATATTTATATAAATGAGACTATTTATATAAAATGAATCATTTGTTGTTACAAATAATCAGACAAAAGATCATTTACAGAATTATTTATTACACAATATAAAAGCTAAAACTACTAGTAGTAGAGTATAATACAGCATGAAGTAGTATAATATAAGATAGGATAATGCACTATATTGAAACAATTATTGAAGCAATTATATTAAAGCTAGCAAAAAGGAAATATTTATTAAGTAGAGATTTGATGTAACTCACCCAGACCAGCACTCGTGGGAAGATCTCTTTCTCTCAGCCTTCCAACCCAAATTATTCCGTTATTCTGTATTACATGCATGGTGGAGACAAAAACCACTATTAAACTTCTCTCCTGGAGAGCCTAGAAGGTCACTGGTGAATGCTAGAACCACCCTAAGCCAGGAAAGAGGATTTGCCATATGAAGCCTATTTTCTTATGAGCTGTGTGACCTCTGAGACCACCCAGATAAAAACCTCAACGCAGGATTCTCTTTCCTTTCTTCACCCAGAAGGGAGAAGAAAATTTCTTCTGGCTTCCTACTTCTCTCCTGCTCTTACCTTCCTTCTGCTAGTTAAAAAAATCCCCTTTTTTTCCATCAAACGCATTATGATTGAAGCTGTCCTCATTCGTTATATCCATGGACCAAGAAGATGGAACTACAAGCACTCTCTTGCCTTCACTGGCACACCAGGAATTTCAGTGCTACAGTGGCTCCTGTTTTGGTGCCATGAGTAAGTCAGGGATTTCAGTTTCACACTATAGACAGTCCTGATTTATTATCCATGCTTTATGGATGGGGGGATGTGCATGCTGATAACCAAGATGCCTAAAAATCATGGAGGGATGGGAGAAGGTAAGAAACCAAGTCTCCTTTCCAAGAAAAAAAAGAAAAGCTATCCCCAGAAATAAGGAATTGAATGTGGCTGATAGGATACACAGTCCACAATCCAAATCATACATATATGCAATTTTTGAGCTCTGTGAATATCTAGATAAGCCTATCTATTAGTAGCAGCAGTGACATGTGCAAAGCTCAAATCCACCAAATATGAGATTACACTTTGCATTCAGACAGCATCTTTCCCTCAGGACAGCATACCATTTTGCAACTATTAAATATTAACTTGATATCAATCCAGCCCACTGCATGTGTGATGTGTAAGGGGGCAAGTAACTATATTTTTTATGAGACACCTGAAAGCAAGGACAGAATAACCCATGATTGGGGATTGTGCTTCCTGTACCTACCTATTGTAAATGCTAAAGACTATCACACGTGTTTGTATTCTCTTGACACAAGTGTCAGCACACGCCTGGATAGAAGGATGTGAACAACCCCAGCTGGAAAGCTGCAGAGAAACAGAGCAGTAAAGGGACTGGGAAAAGACTCTGACCTTATACCCCAATGGAATTCTGGGCAGATTGCTCAGGCTCTCTGTGCCTGTTTTCCATCCCTGAAACCAGAATATTAAGCCTTTAATTTTTTTGCCTGCCTTACCTGTTCATGCTACAGCCCCCCAGGAAGGGAAATGGTTATTATTTTGAGTTTTCAAAGCGCACAGTATGGAAAAGCCCAGGGTTCCAAACGCTGCCTTGGTGTAAGAGACAGTGAAAGTCAGACAGTTCTTTGCTTCCCATTGCACAGCACTGGCCATAACAGAGGGAATTATGTCTGTTTATCCGCTCCTCTGGCAGGTGGAAAACTATCCCTTCTTTCCCAAAAGACTTCATCAGTAATCAGGCAGGAAAGCTTTCCTGATGGAAGGCCAACTTGCATGCCTGGCAGAAAGAAATGCTTACACCCAACCCTGCAGCCAAACCATGAATACCTGGTGTGTGAGTCTGTGTCCCTGGGCTGGGAGATGCTCCAGGAGCCTGCACACGGGTCAGCCCACCAAGCAGCTGAGGGATTATCCCGGGAGAGCAAATCGAGGGAAGGGAAATGCTCCTTCCAGGCTGGTGTTTCACAGAGATAACAAATGCTCGCTGCCTCCAGATTGGGAAGGTTGCAACCTGCTCCACAGAGAGGAAAAAGACCATCCTTCAGCCTGTCAGCAGCAAGGAGACAGATGGTCTTTTATGCACTAATCTTTTTCTACACCCGTAGACAATCAAGGGATTTTTATTTTTTTTTTCCAGAGAGAAACTACATGGCCAAACTCACTTAAAAGGAAGTATTGCAAAACCATTTGGGTTGTTATGGATTAGGCAAGATTCCCACTTCTGTGGGAAGCTAAATATCCCTTTAAAAAAGGAGCTGTGTCAGATGCAATCCTCTTTGATGCACTCTGTCCCCTGTTGGCATCTCACAAGGGACTGAGTACAGAGAAAGCCTGATCCTCCTCCCTCTCACACCACTGACCATCAGGGTAATGCTGTAATTGGGAAGACACTGTGGCATCAGGCTCAGAATGCCTGATGGGATTGATCTTTGGGTGCAAGTGATGGCATTGAGCAAATACTACTCAAAGGATGCATGTTGTACAAAGGCTTGAACAGCAGCCTCTAAATTTCCCCTTTTCCTTCGGTCTCCTCTTCCCTGTTGGGATCTAAAAGACATTGGAAATCAGGTCTCCAGAGGTGAAAAGCTAAAGCACAAGTGTGCATTTGCCAGCTTGTCTTACTTGCTTCTCCCAGGTGCTCCCTCTTGGAAAAGTTTCATTCACTAAATTTGGAATCCCATCATCGTAAATCCCATGCATAATAAGAAAGGAAATATTAAAGCTGAGCAAATAATTTCATGGTTACTGGCATTATCCAAAGAACTCACTGTATTTTACATCTACCTTTTCTGAAATCTGATCATGAATCATAAAATGATTTGTGTTGGAAGGGACCTTAAAGGCCATCTAGTTCCAGCAGGGATACTTTCCACTAGATCAGGTGGCTCGGAGCCCCATCCAGCCTGATTTTGCCACAGCTTCTCTGGGCAGTGTCAGACGTCTTACATTAATCAGGAATACTAAAACGCCACCTAGATTGTGTATTTATGCCTGGCTCTAGAAGTTGCCTGGCCTTAATGCACACCTGGCTGACAATGACCAGCCAAACATTTAATTTCCACCATCCACTGCCACAGGTCACTTTGGAGTTCACTTTATACATCCTTTTGATCTGTATATTTTTTTCACAACTTCACAGAATTTCAAACCGGACAGCTTTCTGCAGTCAACTAATTTCAGTTTCCCAAATTTCACCTGGTTTCTCCTGCATAAATTCAGCAGCTTCGGTTGGACGGAATTGATGTTGTTGCTGGATCCGTAATGAGGCGATAATGAAAGAAGTCAGTCTATGAGCAGAGGAGGTAACAAAAACCAGCTTTGTTAGAGGTTTGTGTCTTCACAGCACCAGCTCCAGCTCTCCCTCTGAGGCTCTCAGTGTCTTGCTGGGTGAGAAACAAGGTGTGTTATCCCTGTTTCAGGGCGATGTGTGCCAGCGAGGCTGGCCAGCTGCCACCAAATAAATGGTCTAATGCCAGTTCTTCCTGTCTTTTCAGTGCTAATTCCCTTCACCACCCTGTGGGTATTGACTTCTCTCTGCATCTCCTGCCTCATCCTTTTCAAATCTCTTTTGGGACTGAGTGAGTTTCCAAAGTTGAGAGTTGGGTTTTGTAGACATAAGATGACACCTTCTTAGGAGGTTAATAATTAATGTAAACGTGGCTGAAGAAAGAATGAATTAAGTTAATGGGAGAATGTTTATCTTTATTCATCAAGCTCTGGGAGAAAAAAGAATCACACAAAGGAATAAAGCCCGCCTCTATTACATTAATTTATACTCTCAAGCAGCAGGACTTTGGGACTGAGCCTCAGCCAGGGTCAGTAACCAGCCCAACCTACACTAGATTTAGATTTGTGTCTCAATACAATAAAATGAAAAGTGAACCCTTGCTGAACTGCAGTTCAAGAAGCTAGTAGGTAGATTTTCTAAAATCTTTTTGTTTCTTTCTAGGTAGGTATTTGGGAACTGGTATTGCTCTAATTTTAAGCTACCAATGCAGTCTTGTAGCTTCATGTATTGTGGAGAGCTCTACACTGGATGCATCAGCCACAACCCTAATAAATCACATCTAATAAATCCCTGAGAGCGTTGTCCAAACAATTTTGGAGCTCTGGCAGCCTTGGGGCCCTGCCCATCACCCTGGGGAGCCTGGGCAGTGCCCACCACCCTCTGAGGTAAGAGCGTTTCTTTAATATCCATCCTAAACCTACTCTGACACAGCTCAGGTCCCTTTCCTGGTCACCAGAGAGAAGACAGTTGTTCTAAGAGGTGGAAATTAGAAATTCATCAGCTATATTTATGGCACCTCCTTTTTTGGGATCCTTCAAGAAGAGTTCAGCTCCAACCAGCGCTGACTCTGACAGAGGATCCAGAAACCCCTGTGTGATTTTATAATGTCCCTCCCCATGAGGAGCAGTGACTTCCAGAGGGAAAGAACTTTTCCTCTGCGTTAGGTCTCTGCACTGATGTAACTCCCTTTCCTGCATACGCATAAATCTGCATTATACAGAAGTGCTGCAGCAGTGAGAAAGTGGCTTCCCTTCGGTGCCCTGATGTGGTTTCCCTCTGATCCACCCCCCCTAGCAAACAGGGCTTTGACCGACACACTCACACGGGTGTGCCTGCGTTTTGCCTTAAAAGCCAGATAACCAGTGACCCACAATTTGGATCCCTGAAAGCCCAAAGGCAACTCGAACTAAGGTGCATTTGTAGCAGGTAATTTGTAGCAGTGACAACCCCAAGATTATTTCAATGAAAAGAGGGAAAAATCTTTCAGGGTGCAATGGTCTGTAACTGCAGCAGTGTATTGCTGCATAGATCAATTCAATTCACAGGTGCTTACAGAGAAGAAAAATAGCAGTTTTTGTTAAGATTTGTTCAAAGCAAGGCAAGTAGGCAATGTGGGACTTACATAGTATGCCACTGCTCCAAATGATTGATTTCTTTTTTGAATGAGTGAGAATAAATAGCTGAGTACTCGGCTGAGAGCTGGTTAAAAAAACCCAAAAACCCAACCAAAAAAAAACACCCCCAAACCAACCCTAATTCCTGCTTTCAGCTCAGAGATGATGTGTGATTTTTCAAGCAGATGTGCTGCAAAGTCAGAGTAGCAGCAAACGCCACGTTGTGTGATGTGCACCGAGAGGAAAATCCCAAAGATAAAATCCTGCTTTGTGACTAATTCATAAAAGAAACAAACTATGGGATCACATCAGTTTTAATTTTAAAGTGCTGGAGAATTCAAATATACCTTGAGTGTTGGGTTGTAATGTGTCTGGGTTGTTTATAACTGAAGCTACTGTGGGAAAATTTCCCTTGACTTCAAGGGAAGCAAATCAGCACAGAGTATGGTCCAAAATCTGTCCCATTGTCACCTCGCCTATTCCTTTAATAATTTTTCTGCCTTAATAGTGCTGAGGTTTCTCTTTTACCTTCAAATTGCCCTAGAAACTTTAATCATTGCGGGGGTTACAATAACCATCTCAAATTAATGTTGTAATTCAGTGCAGACAGGTTTGCTGCAAACGTTATTGCTCCCACTGAAATGAAAACTGCACAGCCTTATGTGTAATGTTTCTATCATTTAACTGTAATTAAGTGCTGAAGATTTGACTTAAACTCATGAAGACATAGTTCAAGGTAATTGTCTTGTTGCTTAGCAAAAGAGAGGAGAACTCAATAAGGTAACTGGAGCAGCAGCTACCTATGGCTAGTAAAGATTCTTAAACACTCTTTCTTTGAGACCCATACAGCTTCAAAAATATGATTTCCCACAGCCTGCAGAGTTGCTGGAACAATGACTTGTTCCCAAAACCTCTGCAGATGAACAATGAAGTCTCTGCAATTAAGTCACAAGGTATGTAAAAGCGACATGAAAAGCTCTGCAGGGTGAAGGTTTCCAGTCTTTATCTCCTTTGTTTACTCAGAACAAGGTGAATAAACACCATGATGAGTTGGGTTTTTAAAAAAGGGGAGAGGGAAGAAAAAAGAAATCACATGTTTTAAAATATAAGCCTATTTTCCAAAGGGATCAAAAACCAACCCTTAAATGGAGTATTATGAGTCAGACATCCAGTTAGTTTTAAGGATTTGTTTCCTAAGTCTTGCTGATACGGACATTTTACTGCTTATAGCGATTTAGCTGTATCAATATAGGGGTTCTTAGCACTTTTTTAATACTTTTATTTAGGTTAGATGAATCCCTTTGCCACTCAGATAGGAATAAAGATGTCAGTGTCGCTGTCCTGGTTTGAATTCACAGTGGTAACTTGAAGGGTTTAATTTACCCTTTGTCAGCAAATCCATGGGAATTTGCAGTTTTAGTCCCTGTGTCAGTGGAATTTACAATGTGTGAAAACAGATTTTTGAAAACTGGAACTTGGCTATACATGTGAGAAAATACCAGAACTTAAAAATTATGTTTACTACTCAGTAGGAGTAAGGATGGCAATAATAGTCTGCGGCTTGTTAGTCATGCAAATGTGTCGTAGAATGTGTCACAGAAAAGTGTCATGATCACAGAGTCACAGAATAGCTTGGGCTGGGAAGGACCTTAAAGATCATCTGCTTCCAACCCCCTGCCATGGGCAGGGACACCTTCCACCAGCCCAGGCTGCTCCAAGCCCCGTCCAACCTGGCCTTGGACACTCCCAGGGATCCAGGGGCAGCCACAGCTTCTCTGCCCTCATAGGGAACAATTCCTTCCCTACATCCCACCCATCCCTGCCCTCCGGCAGTGGGAAGCCATTCCCCCTTGTCCTGTCCCTCCATGCCTTGTCCCCAGTCCCTCTCCAGCTCTCCTGGAGCCCCTTCAGGCCCTGCCAGGGGCTCTCAGGTGTCCCTGGAGCCTTCTCTTCTCCAGGTGGCCCCCCCCAGGTGTCCCAGCCTGGCTCCAGAGCAGAGGGGCTCCAGCCCTGCAGCATCTCCGGGGCCTCCTCTGCACTGGCTGCAGCAGCTCCACGTCCTTGTGCTGTTGTTGGCAGGGCTGGCCAGGTGTGCCCAAGGCAGGAAGGTGGGTTATAATTTTTGGCAAAGAATTGAAGGGAACAAAAAAGTGACAAGCATTTGATGTACGAGGAGAGATGAAAGAATCAGAGACTGACAGCGTTGGAAGGGATCTTAAAGATCATCTAATCCCACCTCCTGCCATGGGCAGGGACACCTTCCACCAGCCCAGGTTGCTCCAAGCCCCGTTCAGCCTGGCCTTGAACACTTGCAGGGATCCAGGGGCAGCCACAGCTTCTCTGCCCAACCTGGGTCAGGGCCTGCCCACCCTCCCAGCCACCAATTCCTTCCCTACATCCCACCGATCCCTGCTCTCTGGCACCGGAAAGCCATTCCCTGGGTCCTGTCCCTCCATGCCTTGTCCCCAGTCCCTCTCCAGCTCTCCTGGAGCCCCTTCAGGCCCTGCCAGGGGCTCTCAGGTGTCCCTGGAGCCTTCTCTTCTGCAGAGGAGGCCCCAGAGATGCTGCAGGGCTGGAGCCCCTCTGCTCTGGAGCCAGGCTGGGACACCTGGGAGGTTCACCTGGAGGCACAATCCCCCCATCCCTGCCCTGCAGCCCACCTGGGGGACCAGCCAGGATATGTCATACGGAGGAAACAAATTAGAGACGTGACAATTAACACCCCATCTTTGCACTGATCACCTTTGCAAATGCAAAGAGAAGGTAACTTTACCTCCATATGTAAGTCAAAGAAACCACCTAGCACTGCAAAACTAATTTCTGTACCAGTTAAGCTATTTCTTCAATAGATTGTGATAGAAAAGGAAAGAGGAGGAGGAGGGTGCTATATCAGCCTTGAAATCTGCAGAGGTACCTGAGAACCAGAGGGGAGGAGAAAAGTCTGGAAACACCTGGAGCCTGGTCTCCTGATTCCAGCCAGATGTCCTGTGAGCTCCAAGTGGGTTTTTGGCCCACCACTAGCTTCTTCATGGAAAGAATACTTAAATTATATGTAAACTCAAGCTGAATGAAAAACTGGCGTGAAATGAGAAGAACAGTATTAGATTGGCCTGTTTTTCTGAGGAAGAATTATCTACCTGTCACAGACCTCTGCCTTAAGATGAGAAGCAAATCCCTCAGCAGCATTCATTTTCCTACATGGGGTATTGAGAGTCCAAACAAACACTTTTTTGGGGAGCTACAACAGCTCAAGAACAAACACAATCCCCTGAGCAGCACAGGCCTACCCTTTAATCTTCCCTGTCCTCTGTAGCCCTTGGCATGGCCACACAGAGTGAGCAATCCTATTACTTGGGGGAATTCCACGCATCCAGAGGACCATTCTGCTGTCATTTCCTCCTCCTGTTTCTAGTTTTCAGAATGTTTCTGGAACACACACTGGTGATGCAGTTTTATATCACTTCGCCCTGCCAGCAACTGGCTGCAAACAGATTTATCTCCCTGTAATATAACCAAATAAATTAGCATCCAAAAGAACTTTCTATCAAAGACTGCAAGCCTAGAGGCACAGGAAAATTGGTATTACTGCAGAAGACAATTATTTGGTTTAAGACGGATAACGATTCTGCAGGGATTTGATACCAGCTTAAAATCTGCAGGGGCGTTCTAGCCATAAATCAGGAGGAAAGTAAAAAGCCTCAGATGGTCCAATTTGCCGACAATTTTACCTCCACATTTATTTTAGAGAATGCATCTAATAGCAAACAAGGTTTGTTACTGCTGGATTTGTCTGTACTGCTGTAGCATCTAAAACACTGCTGGAAGCTTTCCAAGCTCAGTGTAACTTTCAGTACCACTCTGAAAAGTCTACATTCCATCCCCTCCGTGCGTCTCAGGAGAGCGTGGCACAAGAAAGAAATCTCATTAATGGACCAAATATTGCTGCTCTGACTTTGAGAAAATTCTGGAATCTGGGTCCTAGTCCTGTTTTTTGAAAAGCAGTTTATTGTTTCAGGTGCTTCGGGTAGCAGGTGCTTAGCTGCAGATACCTTGCAGAAGGCTGGATTTCAGAATGTGCTATGCTCTGAATATAAATAGTGACTTTCCAAAAGATTCACTTCCCTGGTGCTCTCTGATGAGGAAAGGATCTTAAATTCCCATGGATGGATTAATTTTATCAGTCATTTGGGTTTTATTTATTTGGTAGACTGCTACTGTTAGGGTCGGGTTTTTATGGAGACCAGGACTGAAAGGTCACTCCTAAAAGACTACATTGTGTGCTTTGTTTTAATCATTGATTCTACTGAAGAGTAATATGTACAACATTCAAACATAGATAATCTTGATTCAAATGAGAAAGCAGAAATGTCACTCTGATCCCTTGGTAGGGGTCTGAGTGTGTTCCCTTTCCCCTTAAAACATCATTTTTTTCAGTCAAAGAAAACATCTTTGACAGATCTGTGATCTGTTCCAGCAGAGTAGATCCATACAATTTTCATGTTGGCATCAGAATTGTATTAATCCCATAGAATTAACCACTCAATCATCAAATAATGCAGTGCCATATATTGTATTTGTTTGACATTTTTTGCACGTGCCTTTTATTTCAGATAAGCTTAATTACACTCTGCTGCGCCCTTTCAAGACACGCGGGATGATTTTATTCTCTTAAGCACTGAGAGAAGTCTGACCCAAGATTTACAAAAGTCTCACCATAATTTCAAAAGACTTACAGCTGCCTGCATTTTTCCCTGACACTAAGCTCGTATCATTTGTCATCATTACCTGACAGTAAAACAGAGGAATCCACTTGGGAATTTATTTTAAAAGAATGTGGATTTTGAAGGCTAAAATTGTCTTCTCAGATTGATTCCTATGTCGCTCACACCCTTCAAATAGAATGCATGTAATATCTGTACATAACATTATCAATTTATGGAATTATTAAGTGTATGACCAAAAAATGAAAAAATTATATTCTTAGCATTTTCTTGGGCTCTCTCCAAATATCCTTTTGCAGCAGAATGTTACCCCACTTGACTGAATGCGGGTTCTTGCTGCCTTTTGTGTGTCTTGCTCTGCATTATATCAACCAGCAACAATTCAGTCCTCAATAAAATTTTATTTCCTCTCTTAGTTTGCTCTGTATCCATTTTTTGATCAGCAGCATTTTGAGCATCAAGTGCTTGTTGCAAAATGTCGTAACTATAAATGGTGGAATATCAAAGCTCTCACCAAAAGATGTGGAATTTGGTGGGAATTTAGGGTGGGAACTTGTGCTCGCATAGGTTTGGACTTGCCTGGGTTTCTTCTCTTGGTGCTCCTGATCCCTCAGAGATCTGTGCTTTGTTTCTGCTTTAGCACTGATGTTATCAACACAGCTATCAGGGGTTTTCTTAGGGATCTCAGCTAATGAGGGGCAGTAGGGCCAATTATCATATCTTTAATGAATTATTTAAAAAAAAAAAACCAGAAAAAAATTGTTGCTTGAAACTCATCTAGGATGGTTCCCACCTTGCATTGCAATCGGGGAACATGCTGGAGAAGACAAGTTCTACCAAAAGGAGGTTCTGGCACATTCCCAGGTGTAGGTTTTTTTGTGACACTGTGTAGTTTGTCCACACTGTGACCAGGAGTAAAAATGCACCTTGTGTGGATACAGGCATCTGCCCTGGGAACTAGAGCAGTCATGGCAACGTGGAACTCTGCTGCCCACCAAGCATCTCTGTGTCTTCTTCTTCCACCTCCCTCGGAGTCAGAGCTGCTAAAATAAAAAAAGCCCTTTTTCTGCATGGTTTATTTAGATTATTTGATTTTTCCAGCAAGCATTGTGGGATTGTGTCGAGTATTGTGTCAAAACAGTGCTCTGCTGGATTTTTACCTGTGTTTGTGTGCCCCTGGGGTAGCGATGAGGTGACAATGTGCACCCCCAGAGGACTATTCCCATCCAGCTCTGTGTGACACCTCATTCTGAATGCCAGTCACTCTGGGATCCACTCCAGTCGCAGTGCAAGTCAGACCTCTCCAGCACACAGCAACCTCTCCAGTTCTCAATCATCACATGGAGGTGCCTCTTCCTCCCAGCTGAGAAGACATTCAGCTCCATATTTGACTGTCCTTGTCTTACACTTCGTAGGTGGAATGAGTCTGGTAGTCATTGCAGCCTAAGAGGGTTCTTCCTCCTCTTACTGGAAATCATAGATTCACGGAATTGTTTGGGTTGGAAGGGACTTCCAAAATAATTTCATTCCACCACCTAGCATGGGCAGGGACACCTTCCACTAGCCCAGGCGGCTCCAAGCTCCATCCAACCTGGCCTTGAACTCTTCCAGGCAACCACAGCTTCTCTGGGCAGCCCATTCCAGTACCTCACCACCCTCTAAGTAAAGATCTTCCTTTAACAACTCACCTAAATCTCATCTGGGATTGCAGCACCTGGCACTTGGTCTTATTGAACTTCATGAGGTTCTCCTGGGCCCACTTCTCAAGTTTTTCCAGGTGCCTCTGGATGGTCCCATCCTTCTGTTATGTCAACTGCACCACTCAGCTTCCTGTCATCTGCAAACTCACTGAGGGTGCACTCGATATCCTCATCTATGTCATTGATGAGGATATTGCAGAGACCTGGTCCCAAGGCAGAGGGACACCCATCATCCCTGGTCTTTTCCTGGACATGGAGCCACTGACCACAACTCCCTGGCTTTGTCCATCCAGTCAATTCCATGTTCACCGAATAGGCCATCCTTCAGAGCCATGTCTCCAGTCTGGAGGCAAGAATGTCACGAGACCCTGCAGAAAGTCTCACAAAAGTCTTGGTAGATGACCTCAGTTGGTCTTCCCTTGTCGACTGTTGCAGTCACTCCATCCTAGAAGGCCACCAGATTGGTCAGAGATGATTTGCCCTTGGTAAAGCTGTGCTGGCTGTCCTGGATCATCTCCTTGACTTGCACGTGCCCTAACCTTGCTTCCAGGGGGATCTGATCCATGGTCTTCCCAGGCACAGAAGTGGGGCTTGCCAGTTCCCCAGATGTTCCTTTCCACATTTTTAAAAACAGTATGATTGTCACTTTCTGGTATCTGCTTTTGACACTTCAGCCTTCAGTACACAGGTTAGTAATGACAAAAGAGACCTCACCCCTTCCTTGAAAGCCTCTGAATCCCTTCCAGGTTATGTCAGGACTGACAACTGCCCATATTCAGAAATTCATGATCCATGCCTCAAAAACCAGTGCTGAACTCTGCAAACATGAATACACTTCTGCTCTGAGAACTAGCAAAGGAAGAGAAGTACCTCCTCTTTTATAAGTATCTCCGTGTCGTTCGCGTTGTGGGATGGTCTTCACCAATTATAGAAGGATGTTACCTTTGGCGATCCCTCTGAAGTCTGAGAGGCTCTATCTGGGTCTCTATCAGTTTGACATCAGCTGAGGATCTGTCTGCTACCCTGCAGTGCTGCAGCCCTGGGGATGTGGAAAAGGTCACTCCTCACCTCAAATCCCTCTCTACATTTTTTTTGTTCCATCTGTTTTTCCTACTCTGTGCCCTTTCTCTTCTTGCTTTTTGTCTGGATTTCCTTTGATTCCATTTTTACCGCAAGACTCAGCCCCTCTGTTGGCTGCAGTCAGGGGAAAATCCTTATGATGCCATGGAGTCAAAGAGATTTGACACTCCACAGCATAAAGGGCAAAGCCTGGGAAGGGCAGAGCGAGACGGTGCTGACCCTGAATGTCAGCCAGCGTTAGCAAAGGGTAAAGTTTAACATCATTCCTAGCGTGTGCTTTTATCTGGCAAATCAAGTTTTTCCCTACAGTTCAGCCTGTGTTCCAGGTTGTGACCAATCAGATCTACCTGTGCTTTCAATGGTTTTATTTAATAAACCCTTGTTACTTTCTCTTTTCTCTTCACTCTGGCCCCCATCTTTATCACCATCTTCAAGTCTCAAAAAGTAGAGAGAAAATAGTTGCTTATCACTGGAGAACTGTTGCCTTCTTTCCCCCTCATTTGTAGTCAAGTATTGACTCCTACAGTCATTAAGATAAGGGTTTTAAAATATGCAGACCTAATTGCACCTTCTTTCAAGTTAAATGTCCAAGTCAACTCCAATGATGAGCCTGTGAGTTTAGATCAAGTAAGTTCCTTATCTTAGTCATTAAACCCCATTGTTTAGGGAGTTTTTAATCTTGGATTGCATTTTGCATAAGGAATTATGACCTGAGGCCAAACTTTACAAAGAGATGCACAAAGCTCAGCACCGCTCCTACATTTAGCACACAGTTAAAATGATCTGGTTTTTGGAGTTGTGAACACCCTTAAATTTTAGTGTGTTTCTGGGCTCTCCACATGAGATGGGTGGACTAAGGTACCGAGTTTCTGTTGCCCAAATCCAAACCTAAACACTCATTTAAAAAAAAAAATAATCCTTTTTTGTTTTCTAAGTACCTTTTTAGGGCATAGTGAATAATATGATGAAAATAGAGGCTTTTATTCAATTACAGTCATACAATTTGCCCAGTTTGTATCTTTTTCAAGCCTTGGTATAATTGCCAGTGCTTTTTTTCCTCCCCTGCAGCTGTGTTCCCAAATGTATTTCATGAATTGTTGAAGTGCATTCCCAAAACGTCCTTGAAGGAGGTCCAATTTTACTTAAGCAATGAATTAATTTTTTTCACTGAGTCGTGGTTGTATTTGACGAGAAAGTACATATTGGTCAAGATATCCCGATTTCTTAATACGTGGAGCTCTTGGGTCATCCAATTCAAAGTAGCTGATACCATTCCATCTTCTTCTGACATCTTGACTATACTAAACCACAGGAAAAGGAAATCACAGTGACATTCACATCTGCTTCGGCCTTGCTAATGCCCTTGAGTGCAGTCCTTGTTGCCAAGAGAGCACTTCTGAGACACCTATTTTTAAGGAATTACCAGACCAAAAGCCCTCTCTCTTTTAAGATTTTTTCAAGGTAGTTACAATGCAGCTCATTTTCTTGTCAGGGAATCATTGAATCACAGAATGGTTTGGGTTGGAAGTGACTTTAAAGACCGTCCAGTCCCAGCCCCTCTTTCTGCCACCCCAGTTCAACTGGATTAAAGGCACTTCTACTTTTCCAAGGTTCTGATGCACCAAAGGACTTACAGGGCCATGTAGATATACAATCGTTATTAGCTGCAGTTAAAAATATCACTAGCTGAGCTCAAATTAGTAGATAAAAGCCACAATAAATATGTTTGGCTATTTTGTTTGAGGGAAGGGAAACGAACTCTGCAAGCGTTTAAACCTCCAGCAGCTCTGTTTAGCCTTATCAGAGCAGTAAATTCAAATCCCAAACTGCAATTATGGAATGTAAACACTTCCATATCAAAGCCTTGATGTTTTCTTCTGAAGGCACTTATGTTTGTGACTTTTGTAAATTTTCTTTCTCCCTTGGCACAACTGACTTACGCCAGCAAAGATCCTCAAGGAACCATCCATTGATCCAGTGAGCTCTGCCTCTGACCTTCTTATCTCACATGGCTTCATGCATCGCCCTGCCACATCCACCAGTTGGAGGCCATATATCACCCGATTGTGCCAGCCAGCCACTGGCAGAAGGTTTATATCTGATGGAGACACGGGGCTAATATCCAGGATATTTGCAATGCAGTTTTGCTGCAAAGGGATTATTTTTTTTTTCAATGGGGGAATCAGAGCATTATTATTATTTAAAACAACCCGTAAATATTAGGACAGCTTGTTCACCAGCAGTGTTGTGCCCCGATTGCAGTGAGGGCTTTTGATCTGTCGTCTTCAGATCCCAGCTGGATTTTCAGAGCTGACTGTTGACAGCATGTTAACTTTGCTATGCTTTTCAAGTTGACTGCAAAAAGACAGCAAGGAGAATTTGAGGGGGTTAAGACAACATTCTTTGCATTGTTAGGCAGCAGTGGAGAGCAGGTTGGTAGACCCACCAGAGGATCACAATAAACAGAAATCAGAAACGTATTGGTGGGACAGAGGGATCCACATGTCATTAGTGCACCCTTGAGCCAAGTTTGAGTACACAGTAAAATCACATTAGGACTCTCTCAGCCACTTTTCTAACCAACCAGGCTGCAAAAAATACTTCCTTCTTCGCTCAGCAGCCTGGAAAGAATCTGACTGCTTCTGAAATTCAGTGCTCAAGGGCTTTCCCACAACCATCTAAGGCAGTGGGTAAGACTCCCACTCCCCAGGTCAGTGGGACCCCGAGTCAGTTTTATTTCTGTGAAGTGCTTGCAGTGCTTTGTCTGAGTTTGAGCCATGGTAAGGGGAGCTGTGGAAATACTTCAGCTTTACTGGCACTTCAGGCACTACTCTAGGTAAATGTAAAAGACCCAGAAGTGAAATCCAGCTCACCAACCACATTTTCTTATCAAAATCCTAACTTATTTTTTGACCACTATTGCAGAAAAAAAAAAAAGAGGTAATATTTTTGCTGTCAGTGAGAGTATCTGTAAGTCTCTGAGTTCACATTTTATACCTTAATCATTTCACCAGCCAGTGTGATTTAAGAATGACCTAAAGCAACATGCTACTTGCAAACGATGCCCCTGGTAACAGGGATATATGTCCATACCACAACCTGACAAGTTTTATCTCCACTGCAGGGGAGAGTTAAACTTTGCATCGCTCCCCCATGACATGACTGGACAAACACATTCTACTGAGTGTTCTTGAACTTCGTTTCCTCTCTGCTAAGATCTTGTTGCCTTACCTACTGCAGCTTCAATGGAACAAAGCAAAGAGGACAACATTTACAGCCCCTCCTGCTCAGGGAATGCAGAAAAAAAATCACATCATTACTTTTTGTCTGTGAAGCAGCATGTGGTTCGATTCACAGGCTGTCCTGCAGAGAGTATCTGAGGAAGGGAAAAGCCTCCTTTGACTGGTGAAAGCAGAAGAAAACCTCGAGAATTTACATAAAAGACCACTCATTTATGTAGGTGCGTCTAAAACCTCAGTGGCTGACCCAAGGCTGTTGTCTGAGTTCTCAGTACTAAACGGAAAAGCATTTTGGCACCTCTGCCAGGACGATTGATCCCCTCTTTAGATACAGATTTCAAATAGGTGGGATGTTTTCTCTCTCTCTGACTGCAAGTGATACGGGTTATACAAAAAGCTACAATAATACTATTCCAGTGCATATATTCAATATTTATGCATACCTGTATAGACAATGGGCAGTCTGATGGCCTGGCAGAGCAGTCCTACGTGGTCTGTGAGGGTGGATTAAAAGAAAAGGCTGAACATGTTTTCACCCATGGAACAGTTTCTGCTGTCCTTGAGTTGAGCTTTCAGCTAGATAAATTGAAATGCTTCCATTTGCCAAAATGAATTAACAAACAAATGAATCTGATGAATCTGATGTATCATCCAATCAGCAAAGATGGGAGAACAGACACAGAGGGAAAGAGCAGCAACAAGTCTTCAGCAATTACACTTTCCACACCTAGAGAGAAGGGCAGAATGAGCTGTGAAAAGGATGTCACAGTATTTCTCCTGATTATATGAATCTTGAGTTGAGGATGGTCAAGCTTCGTGGGAGGTGTTTTGTTTCTGTATGATTTTCTCTCATTTGATTTGATTTTGTCTAGCTCTCCCATTTCCGTACAAAGTGCTTGGGTTTGTTCATTGAAATTACGTGTGCTTTGACAGCAAATTCCTAAGGAAGAGACCACAAAATTCATGGAAAATTGACTCGGCACTGCTAGCACTTGGCAAGTTGATGAAGTCTGAAAGGTGGGTTTGCATTTATCTTTGTGTGTTTGTACCTACACTCGTGCTAAGAAATCATCACCTCTGAAATACCTTTAAGGCACACTTGTTGCTCCTATGGCATCACATCTTTAGCCATCCTGGTAGGGTTGGTGGGTGCTCCATGTCCACATTTTCTCCAAATCCCTGCTTAGATCACAGCACTGCTTCATGCATTAACTGTGTCTCAACTCTCCAGCTCGCCCTGAGATGAGGTGAGATGAGGTAAGGTGGGATGTTTGCTTTCTCTGCTTCATTCTGACATTGGGTACCTCAAAGGGCTTAAATCTGATAGTTTTATCCCAGGTCTTCCCTGCTTCAGTATACTCCAGGTTCCATGAAATGCAACATTCACTGCATCAATACCAACATCACCTGAGTAAGGAAGTGATTTTTGGCCCGTTGTTGGGAGTTGTGGGAGCAGAGCAGATTCCTTCTAGAGCCCCAGAGCCCTGCAAAGACTGTTTATTTGATGACAGCAGCCTCTGTCAAAGAACTGAGGGCTCCAACTGTAGGAGACAATTGTTCCTCCAATAAGAGATGCCTTGAAGAGTGAGTGGCTCATGTTTCTCTCCAAACTTTGGTGCTCGTAGGATTGCAGACAGTTTGTAATATGGGTTATGACCACCAACAGGAGCTGCAGACTCTGTTGCTTGGTCACCCTTGTCCAGGTAGGAGAGCTTTAGTTCTGGGCTGTATTCCCAAACCCACAAGGTCCTCAGAGCATTTAACAGATACCTTTCCATAGACGTGCCAAAAAACCAGAAGATGGAGCATAATACAAACCTTCCAGGCTGTCACCTCTTTCTGTGTCACCTAAGGACTTCTTATTACTCACCTGAGAAATGGAGATGATGAAGGAGAAAAAACAAAAGGCAAAGAAGAGCAGTGGTCTCAAACTTCTGAATTTGTGTGTCCTGTTGTGAAGATGTATTGGAACAGATAGTTTCATTAAGAGCCAGTTCCAGTGGTGATCAAAGAATATAGAAGCATTTCCCTTGATCTTGATGGACTTTTCACTGGCTCTGGAAGACTGAACCTCAATCAGGAGACCTCCAGTGTGAGTCTCCAGGACGTTCAAACCTTTTTTTCTGGGAAGGGGAGAGGTTGCTATGGATCCAGACCTAAAGCTCTACGTCAAACCTGCGCTGAACTGGGGGAGCTTATAAAGGTTTGCAAATAACTCCTCTGGAAGAGTGATTGAGGCACAGCACATGTGGCTCCCTTGAGGAGAAGGGCAGCCCCTCTCACTCAGGGTTGTCTGAGTAATTGCAAAATCACTCACCCGTTCCTGTTCCACGGCCACAACCCTCTCCTGTGCCAGTGCCTCAGCTGGGGATGCTTCATTTCCATTTAATAGGATGGGAACCATGTGGCTGTGAATCATCTGGCCCCATCTCTGCTGCCTCAACGTGAGCGCATTCGCCGTGTCCCATCCGCTGTGCTACAGCTCAAATTGATGGCAGGGCTCACACCTCATTTCCACACGCTGAGCCTGTGAGCTTGCTCAGGTTGGGAACACCTCCCTTGCCAGCCCTCTCCCTCCTAGGGATCTGCTAATTTTATTGTTTGATTTTTTTGACTGCCACTGCATGCTGGAAACTTTACAGACAGAAAGGTACCGTCATTCCCTAAAGCTTTGATTAACAGTACTTTTTTCCATCTGTCCAAAATTTTCTGCCACGTTTCTTCCCACACATGCTCCTGACCGTGCAGGAGCATCAAAATGCCTGTAAATCACTGTGCAACTCTAACTATGCTCTGGGAGTGCAATTCCACAGTGCATTGGCTCATCTAAACCATCAGCCTCTCTCCTTTAACTCCAGCCTCACATTCCTACCTCCATCTTCGAACTGGCACCAGCAGATTTGTTATACAAATGGCAAAACATTGATATTTTATGCAATATCATGTACTGAGAGAGTATGGGGAGCTGAGGCAGTTAAAAACCAGTCAGACTAGGTTTTTGGCCAGTTAATTTTGCTGAGCCATGCCATTAGGATATAAGGATTAAAGATAAAAAGCTATCAGAGACCATCCAAAGTAGGGTTATGAAGACATGAAAGGTCTAGAGGGGAAGCCACATGATGAGTGGCTGAGGTGACTTGGTCTGTTCTGCTGGAGGAGACTGAGGTCAGACCTCACCAGGGTCTGCAGCATCCTCTCAAAGGGGAAGTGGAGGGGCAGCTCCGATCTCTGCTCTCTCTGACCAGTGACAGGACCCATGGAATGGTGTGAAGGGGAGGTTTAGGTTGGCTATTAGGATGTGGCTCTTCCCCCAGAGGGTGGTAGGGCACTGAACAGGCTCCTCAAGGAAGTGATCACAGCACCAACCCTGCCAGAGTTCCAGAAGTGTTTGGACAACACTCTCAGGCACAGGGTGGGATTCATGGGGTTGTCATATGCAGGACCAGGAGCTGGACTCGATGGTCCTTGTGGGCACCTTCCAACTCAGGATATTCTATTTTATGATTCTATGACTATCCTGGATTGTTATAGCAAGTCAAGGAATGAGGCCATATGGAAAAGAATGGGATTGAGGGCAGTATGACAGCAAACCCAATTTAGAGCAGCCTAAAGCGCTCTCCTCTCCATGTGTGGGGGTGTGCATGTCTTTGTGGATGTTTATTTCTAGGTACACATGAACAAAGACCCATAAACCAGACATTTCTAGACTGGGAATACAAAAGAAAACCATAATAAATAATTTTCAAGATCCTATTAGGAGGCTTTTACAGGCACTGCAAGGTGGCATCTCCCCAGAAGGCAAGCAGTGATCTGCGACTGACCCTGACCTCTCTGGAGGTGTCCTCGGGTAAACTCCTCCATGCACTGATGGGCCAGTCAGGGATTCACAACGATCAGCTCATCAGTGGTAACGAGATGCAAATGCACAGATTCCCAGCCTGTCCCATTACCAGTGGGATGGACACCAGTGGGGCCAGCACCTGTGATTCCTGATCAGCGTGTAAGGACAAGGTCTGGGGGAAGGACATAAAGAGGTGGTGAGGAGGCCTGAGCTCTTTCCTGGCTGGTGGCACTCACGGCTGAGTTTTGTGGCTGTAGAGTGCAAAAACCCACAAGGTCTTATAGTTTGTGCAGTGGGAGCTGGGATGTTCGTGCAGTAAGCCTGGGTGGAGCCAATCTTTATGGTGACGTGGGAGAGGCAAAGCCTGGCATTGCTTTTGCCTTCGCTTCTGAACAGTGGAACGCAAACCATCTCCTTCCACCTCCAGTGGCTCCTCCAAGAGAACAGCAGCAGTCTGACCACCTTACCAGGTAGTCCTTTTTTCCTATTCATGTTCCTCTTTGTTCTCTGTATTTGTTGTGATTTTTTTTCCTTTCTAATATTTTCTACAACAGTAAAATTCCACTCCTCTGTTAATACTGATTTAGCCTTTATTACCAATGCATTAGTTACACAATTATTGCCTTTATTTAACATTTTACTCCTGCCCTGTGACTCACAGCTAAATGAGCATTTTTTAATCTCTCTGCATAAGATATTTGCTTACTTTTCCAGCATTTATCAAGCACCTTCCCTATAACAAAAATCCTCCTTCCTTTGCTTGTTTTTTGGGTTAGCAGTGGTTGTGAATGTCAAAACCAGCTCTTATTCCTTGCTTCTGAAAGTCGTTAAGTTTTGCCTCGTGGGTTTGTAGTTTTTATCCCACCTTTTGAGTCATTTGATAATCAATGTTTTGTAACTGGCATGGATTAATAACTGGAAAATAGTAATCACTGGGGGAATAGGAAAAATGTAGCTATTTTGATATGATGCATTGTATTACAGTGTGATTAAACACTTAACAAACAGGCAAAACTATTTTTTGGAAAAATCACTCCTCCAAGGGTGAGTTTAAACTTCCTAAACAAGTGACTTCTGCAGTCAAAAGAAGAAAACAAGAGAAATTAATTCTTTGTTTAGTACCCTCAGTTTAATGTATTAAAGAGGGTAGGATGGACAGGAGCAAAGATGTGACTTTTACCATAGAACTTGATTGCTGCAAGTTTGAAGTTTTGGGGTTTTTTTCTCTTTCAAGTTTTCTATATGAGAGATTTTGCTCTTCCTGTTCCTCAGGAAAGAAATGCCACAAGCAAACCAATAAATTAAGGATGTGGCACTGCACGGAGCAGGAGAACAAGCATATCTGGATCCCAGCTCTAGCCAAAGAGACCTCAAACTACTGTGGAGACTGCATAGAGCCCCAAGTCAGCACAGCAAGGAAAGACAGGTAGTGCTGCTCCAGATTCCTCCTGGCATCAAATACAATGGGGTGCTTGGTTAAAGTACTGATCCATGACTGTCCGAGCTGTTTAACTACTGACGTCATCCTTGGTGTCTTTGTGTCAACTAGTGGTTGCCTAGGCATAGTCTGGGAACTCAGGACGTTGCGTGAAGGACCCGTGTGAACCTTCTTTCCACCTTGTCCAGTTCTCCAAAGCCACCTCAGTGAGCTTTGTGTTTTAAAACACGTTTAAACAGCTCCCTAAGATAGTGCTCTGTGGGGAACTTGCCACTGGCTGCCACAAGAGAGGAGCCCCGAAGAGGAGATACAAGAACTCTCTGAAACAACACCTCAGCCTTGGCCATATTGACTACCATCAATGGGCCACTCTGGCATCCCATCGGGAGGCATGGAGACACACCATCCATAACGCTGCTGATTCCTTTGAGAATGCACGCAGAATCAGTCTGGAGGAGAAAAGACAATGCAGAAAGAACCTGCCTCACCAACACCACCTATGGAGACATTCTGCTGTGCCTTTTGCAACCGGACTTGCCCATCTCGCATCGGCCTCTTTAGCCATCAGCGCGCTTGCAGCAAGCGTGGGGAGAGCCCTTCCCAAATCTTCGTTCACAAAGCCTGGCCATGATGATGATGGAAACGACCTTGTATCACATCTCACTGAGACTGTTCAGATCTGCAGAAGTTTCCTTCTCCCCTTTTAAATTTGCAGTAGAGAGACAACCTCCAAGAGAGAAAGCAAACACTTTCCTCTACAGACGAATCAGTTCTTTAATGTGACAATCATCTTGTCTTGCAATGAGCAAGGAGTAGAATAACCTTTGGAAGCCACCTGGATTTCCAGGAAGGCCTCATGATGTCTACCTGCTGGAAGTTGTGTTCCAGCACCTCTGAGCCCCTGTACAAAAACAACATAATTTGCACCAGACCAAGTTTAGATGTAGTCATGGTGTCGTCAAGCAAGCCCAGAATCAGAGAATAAGTTTTGACTCCATTTCCTCCTCTCATCTGGTATACATGTCCTGGATTTCATAAGGCAGTTTTCTTTGATCCTTCTTGATTTTGGTCTGTCACTCACCTGTAGGTAAATCTCAGGAAAAATGCTCATCCTTTCTAAGCAGGAAGCTCGGAGATTGATCTCTCTACTCCAGCCTCCCTGCAGGCAAACTAACATCATCTTGTGTGTGATTATGTACCAGTTCAAGCTCAGCAAGGTCAGGACTGAGTTTCTAATCCTTCCCTGTGATCCCTCTGGGCTATCTTCATTCTCCTTAGCCATTCTTGTGCTCATCCATGAATTCAGACAGCATTTTCTGCTTGTGTCGTCCTTCAGGCGAGGAATTGTGGTTGAGGGCAGGCAAGAGTTATCTTTAAAAAAAAAATTAAAAAAAATTTAGAAAACCCAGCCTTTCCTACTTGACTTTGAGCCAAAATTCTCATTCCAATTCCTATCACTTGGTCCCCATCTTCCCTAGCTCTAGCTGTCCTAGGTATGTTTAGGCATGCCCAGCATTTAGTTGAAGCTCATGACCAAAGCTCTGTGAGCAGCTGGTAATGAGATACAGGGGTGCTGCACAGGTGATGTTTTCCCACCCTTTGGCCAGACAGGAGCCTGTCAGAGTAAATGTCAAGTGTGACAGGTAAATGTGTTCAGAGATGTGTTTCTCTTCACTGGAATTTCAGGAGTCCACTGGAGACTGTATCCTGTCAGAATGAACAGTTCTAGCCCTTTCTTTTCCTCTGGTTCCCAGGGTAATCGTATTTATTTGTCTTTCACATCTTTTTGCATTGAAATTCTTCAGGGAGGATCTTCCTTTCCAGTGTGTTTCCACAGTACCTAACAGAGGAGAATCCTCTTCTGGCATTGCAGCTTCGTGGCACTAAGGCAAATAAGAAGAAATTAGAGTAATAGAATCATTTAGACTGGAAAAGACTTCACGATGTCCAAATCTAACCATTCCCCCAGAACTACCGAGGCCACCACTAAACCCCAAGTGTTACACCCAACCAGCTTTTAAATCTCTCCAGGGATGGGGACTCCACCACTGCCTGGGCAGATGTGCCAGGGCTGGACAACTCTTTTGGTGATGGGATTTTCCCTAATATCCAATCTAAACCTTTCCTGGCATGACTAGAGGTTATTTTCTTTTATCCTGTCACTTGTTACCAGGAAGAAAAGACTGATTCCCACCTGGCTACTGCCTCCTGTTGGGAAAGGGTTCATAATGTTTCCCTTCAGCCCCTTTTTTTCTCCAGGCTGAGCCCCCCCAGCTCCCTCAGCTGCTCCTCACCAGACTTGTGCTCCAGACCCCTCCCCAGCTCCACTGCCCTTCTCTGGGCCCACAGAGGTGTTAAACACAACAGTAGGACCAAGGCAGCACAACTCCATGCAAGAACCTTGCCTTGGAAAACCACTGACCTCAATATGCAGCCAAGGATGAATCCAGCTCACGACTCGCTCCTAACACTCCATATGTTTGTAGCTCTCTTTAGACTATCAGCAGTTTTTATTCTTTCACCCCAAGAAACAACTAAGAAACAAAATAAATGTTTTCTTTTTAGTCAAACTGTACTTTAATTAGCAGGTTATTTTGCTGTAATTTGTTATAAATAGCATTATTCCACTGAATGTGATCTCATATAGATCAATTTAGCTTTAACAGTCACTTTTTTTTCATCATTTTCTTTATAGATTGTTACCCACAATTGACTTAGTGGTTTCTTTGACTAAACTGGCATTTTATAAATTATTTCAATTAGCTATGAGGACCTTAAAATCTCTTTAACATATTTCAGTGGAAGTTCACATGGACTGTTTTGTTTAGCCAGCTTGTAAACTGAGAAAATCAAATCTGTGTCCATCAAATATATTCACATCCAGAATCTGTTGATATTTAGGAGTCCTTGAAAATATTGAACAAACACTTGCCTTAATACCAAGTCTCTAGAGAAGGTGCATAAGAAATATCAAATTATCTCCTCACAGCTCATACCAAGGCACACTGTATGGCCAAGATGTCATAATCAGGCACTCATTAAGCTTTAATACACAATTATTCTCCCTTGCTGGGAGAAAAAAAAAACCATGAATGCTCCCACTTAAAGTTAAGAGGTGTTGGAGAGCTTTGCCAAACTGGGACCTACATCATCTTTGTGAAGGGCATACCTGTTGTTGTCACAAATTTCAGTGCAAAAGTGACAGTGGCCTCTGCTTGTTCCTTCCCACCTCCCCTCTCTGAATTTCCCTTCCTTTATTATGTATTTTAACATTCACTTCATTTCCAACGGTATTCATTATTCATCCCTGAGTAACCAGGATGAAATGTTGGTGGTATTTTAAGAAACAGACCTTTGACCCTTCAAAGGGAGTACTTTTCCATTCCCTTTTAGACTTACAGAGTGACAATTATTACCCTTATTGAAAGGAAATTTCACTCAGGAGTTTTAAGAGAAAACAGCTCAGATACCTCAAAAGAAGCAACTAGAGGAATTTTTCTACCATACACTTGTAACTACTCAAACAAATGCTAAAAAAGAATAGGAGGGACCTGCTGATTCAATAAAAGTTCACTTTACAGCATGAATTATCTTTATTCACCTGTAGTCATTTAATTTATAAGAATTGACATTCACTTGTATGTCACGAATCACTTCTCAGCTCAAACCAAAAAAGGCCAAAAAACTTTAAATGAAAATGTAGGTTTCTTTTCTGAAGGTCATGAGTTTTCAGTTGATTATTCAAGCCTGCACTTAACAGTAATTGCTGGTGATGGGACTCTGAGTTAAGCATCTGATTGTATGCTTTGTGGCAGAAGTAGAAATTAAGCCTATTCTTATATGCCCAGTGGAGTTTGAGACTGATTCTCAGGTATTATCAGATATATTCCTTGCACTTTTGGAACTACTCAGTGTCGAACTGGCACTGACAGCTAACAAAGGAAGATGCTGGGTTTATAATGTGATCAGTGCAGGCAGAGCCTGAAGTTTTTGCAGAGCCCTAAAGAAACCCTGGTAGTGCAAGATCTGAAAGGGTCAGGGGAAGGGTCATAACTTTATAATTTATAGAGGCCTTTCTGCATTTATATATTCCCTATTTTTGGGAACCAGTTTGTTGGCTAGCACAAGGTCAGAGTGTGGTTGTGATGTAAGAGCAACCAGCTGGTTGGTTTGGTTGAAACCATGGAAAGCCTTACTGAGTTCTTTGTCCACTTGTCATGTATTTTATATTCATTCTTTTACACAATTGAATGCAGAAAATAGAAATATGTTGTTTATTTGGAGACAATGTGAAGTGAGGCAGAGGAAGCAGAAAAGGAGGAGGGGGATTTAAAAGCAGGCAAAATCTGATTGCCTCTATAGGAAATTAAATGCTCAATTTGTCAGCCTAGCACTGAAAAAAAAAGCTTTCCAAGTCTATTTAAAAGGACAAAGCCCGAGAACTTGTTTATTTACATGTGTAGACACACCCATGCAGGAGAGTGGAGGTAATTGTATGACATTCACACAATTCCTGCATTCATATCTGAGCTCACCTGGCAGGAAATGTCAAGGTCATTCCCAATTTTGAAGATTAGTGCAAAGCTGATCCTGCACTGAACTCAAGGCAGTTGAAAAAGTTCAACACAAATGTGCTTTGCTGACATTGAGAGAAATTCAAGCAGGGAATTGGCAGACCTGAGTCTATTTCTGTGACATGGCTTAGCAAGTTCAGCATTATTATTATTATTATTATTATTATTATTGTTGTTGTTGTTATTATTATTATTTTCATCATCATAAACTATGTGCTTGAGCTGTAAATTCTTCCACTTTGATAACACTGGACTCTGAAAGAGGCTAATTCCACAGGGGCAGTAGTTTGTCGTAAACATAAGTAAAATCATAAATTTTGAAAAAAGGAAATTGAAAAAAAACCCAAACAAAAAACCCCAGAAATAAACCAAAACCAAACAACCTCAGACTGTTCAGTGACTGTGGGGAAGGGAAAAGAGTCACAAGTGAACCTGTGGGCTGAGTTTTCTTACTACATGCTAAAAGCAGATGATGGAGAAAAACAACCCAGAGTCCCTTCCTGCCTTGGTCTCTGGTGCATTTTGGATGCCTCTGTTACAGCTTTGGCATCTCATTCCAGTATTTTGTTTGTCTGTGGCAGGTTGACCCTGACTGGACACCAGGTGCCCACCAAAGCTGCTCTGTCACTGCCCTCCTTGGCCGGAGAGGGGAGAGAACATCCAGTGAAAGGCTCATGGATCAAGATAAGGCCAAGGAGAGACCCCTGGGCACCATCCTGGCAACTGGGGAAACTGGTTTAAATTATTACCCATCAAATCAGAGTAGGGTACTGCGAAATAAAACCTATTCTTAAAGCACCTTCCATCCAACCCTCCCTTCTTCCTGAGCTCTACTGCACCCCCAAATTCTATCCCTCCTTCCCTTGTGGCAGAGGGGAAAGGGGGTTGAGTCAGTGTTGTCTCTACAGCTCCTTCCTCCTCAGGCCAGGACTTCTGACACTGATCACCTGCTCCAGCCTGGTGTTCCTGCCATGGGAGACAGTTCTCCATGAAATTCTCCAACATGAACCCTTCCGACAGGTTGCAGTCCTGCAGGAACTGCTCCAGTGTGGGTCCCCCATGGGGTCACAAGTCCTGCCAGCAAATCTGCTCCACTGTAGGATCCTCTCTCCACGGAGCCACCCCTCCTGCCAGGATCCTGCTCTGGCACAGTTTCCCACAGGGTCACAGCCCCCTTTGGGCCTCCCCCTGCTCCTCTGTGAGGTCTCCAGGGGCTGCAGGTGGGTCTCTGCTCCCCCCTGCACCTCCCTGGGCTGCAGGGGCACGGCTGCTCCCCATGGGCTGCCCCAGGGGAACCTCAGCCCCTGCACCTGGAGCACCTCCTGCCCCTCTCTCTGCACTGACGTTTGACTCTGGAGAGTTGTTGATCTCACATATTTTCACTCCTCTCTTCAGCTGGAGTTACGTAATGGGGGGGTTTTGACTCTTCTGAAAAACATTTTCCCAGATGTGCTACCACCATCTCTGATGGGCTCAGCCTTGGCCAGTGGCAGGTCCATCCTGGAGCTGCCTGAAATTGGCTCCATGGACACTGAGGAAGCTTCTGGCAGCTTCTCACAGAAGCCACACTCTCCAACACTGCTCTACCAAAACTTTGCCACTCAGACCCAGGAAAACGTTTATTCAGATTCTCAGTATTCTAGAGGTATTTAGTAAGTTAGAAACAAAATGTACTTTTGTGTTAGAAATCTGCTCTTCTGGGTGGAACAATATCTTAGAACAAAGCAAGACCAGGCATTGATTTCAGGTGCTTCAGGTTAGTTCCTGCACCCGCTGCCATGTCCTTCAAATGCTTTGGATGGGTTTCAGCATTAGTAACTCAGTTTTACACACAGATTGATAAGACTGACCTACCCCTACCAGGGTCTGCACGAACAGGAACCTGGGCTCTGAGTTTTGGTCCCCTGGGCCACACTTCAGATTGATGGCTAGAATAGCCCAAAGTGGGGCAAACAGGGCTCCCCAACAACCATGGCTCAAACAATTGGACTGTGGGCATTTGCTGCAGTGTCCACATTAGGAGTCAGGAGAAATAAGGATTTCTGCCAAAAATGTGGGTCACCACCTGGTGCACCACTTGTTCTTGAAAATTCCCAATGCTGGTGGAATATATATAGTGATTTTAACACCTACTAGGAAGAGGGAAAGACAGTTTTAATGCATGGGGATCAGACAACATCTGAGCAGAGGGTAGCAAAGAAACAATTGTCTGGTTCGTCTTATACAAAGCAATGCACCAAAACAGCATCTTAGGTCTTCTCAACAGTAAAAAAAAAAAACCAAAACCAAAAACCCAAAAACAAGAACAAAACCAAAAAAAAGCAGTGTTGCAATAGCTATAGGAAGTGCTGCTTTTCAGCTGAATTCTGATTTAGCCACATTTCTTCCAGTTCACTAGACACACCAGCCTCTGCTGGATCAGGAAGGCTTGTGCTCTGCTCCAGTCTGTGAGAAGATAAAGAGCTGTAGGAAACCAAGAATTAAAAGCTGCTGGTCTGTGACAGAAGGCAAATGCAAAACTGAATGAAAAAGAAATGTCTAATGAACATTGTATCTATAAGGGAGGGAGATTCATCATGTCCCTCCAGAGAAGACACCTGTTCAAATATCCTTGTCAGGATGATAATGAGAAAGATGACACTTATGACTGGGATGCTAATGAACAAAGTCACACATTTTGCTGCAAAGGGTTCCCAGACTAGCATGGATAACAAGTGAGCTGAACTGTTACTTGTCATCGTAGGAGTCGGAGAATCCCCAATCACAAGAAACAAAAACTCTCAACACCAGATATTTGGGAGTTTTCGTCATCTCTAAGTGAAACAGGACACTGGGCAAGGTCTAGGGTCTGAGTGTTCATGCCACACAGTTGATCATCTGTGAGTGTTTTATTTCTTACAAAAAAAAAAAAATCAGAGTTCATTAACAGGACATTCTTGCTCATTCATATGACAAAATCCTTCAGAGGTGAGAGCAGACAGTGATTCACGTGGGGTCTTCAATCAAAATGCCAGATGCTTTCCTGGAAGGAACAGTCAGTGCCAGGGGCTCAGACTGTCTTCAATTACATGGGAAGGCCTGACTATCACCAACAAAGGCAAAGTTAGAAATGAGATTATGTCAGATGGGACATGACAACCACATTTAATAGATCATGCCAGAAATACTGTAGAATCTCAATAGCTGATCTTGCCCTAGATTCATCACAGGCGAATTCCCAGCAGTTTCTTTTTTAAGGCTGCCTTTTTCTAGTTAACACTTTCATGAGCGTCTCTTCAAAGACTAGATTTCCTATGAAATTCTTTGCATCCTTAGGTAGAAGATGCAAACCAGAATATGCTTGTGATTTATTATTGCGTACACTCAGACTTTGTAGTGAATGAAGATAGAGTCTAGTGTCTTGTTTTAAAGTGTTTGAATACTACTAATCGATGGTAGTCAATATGGCCAAGGCTGAGGTGTTGTTTCAGAGAGTCCTTGTATCTCCTCTTCGGGGCTCCTCTCTTGTGGCAGCCGGTGGCAAGTTCCCCATAGAGCACGATCTTAGGGAGGCGGTGATCCTCCATCCTGGAGACGTGCCCTGCCCAGCGCAGCTGCGTTCTCAGCAGCATGGCCTCAATGCTGGTGACTGCTGCCTGTTCAAGGACAGACACATTGGTCACGTAATCAGACCAGTGGATGTTCAGGATAGTGCGGAGGCAGCGCTGATGGAAGCGTTCGAGGAGACGCAGATGGCGGCAGTAGATGACCCACTATTCAGACCCATATAAAAGAGTGGACAGCACAATGGCTTTATAGACACTAATCTTGGTACTTTTCAATGGTCCACTCTGGCCTCCACTCGGGAGACATGGAGACTCATCATCCGTAACGCTGCTGATTCCTTTGAGAATGCACGCAGAATCAGTCTGGAGGAGAAAAGACAACACAGAAAGAACCTGCCTCGCCAACACCGCCTATGGAGACTTTCTGCTGTGCTTTTTGCAACCACACTTGCCTATCTCCCATCGACCTCTTTAGCCATCAGCGCACTTGCAGCAAGCGTGGGGAGAGCCCTTCCCAAATCTTCATTCACGAAGCTGAGCCATGATGACTACTGATCAAAGAGGGAGAAAAGGAATTCACTGGCTGGGGTGGTGGGAAAAACCTGATAGAAACACAGATTTAGCTGAGAATCTGTCACCCAGGCGTTCCCAGATCTGTCGTAGTGGCCATCTGGCAAGGCCTGACACATCCCCTGCCATACCTTGTGAAGGAGAAGCCTTGTGTGAAATGCTCATGTTGAGGCGATGAAAGGAAAACGACCTCCTGAAAAGGATTCCGATGGAGGTTTTGCACTGAGGGAGGTGCAGGAACCCCTGAGTGTGGTAATTCCGATTGTACATTGATAAAGCATTTCTCATCCCGGGTCCCAGAGCGCCTTGTGCGGTGTGACACTGCAAAGGTGCTGACACTTTGGAGGGCAGGGGGCCAGGAGGTGAAATCAGGCATGTCGAGCGTGGCATTGAGGAAATGAGAAAACACTGTGACGAGAAAGAGGGAAATTGCAAATGTAATCCAGATGCAATTGCAGGGTAAGAAAATAAATGGCTGGTTTTAAGATATTATTTGTCAGCCAAGTTTGCTGTGTCTCCGAGCCTGGCTCACGACTTTTAAACAGAAATTGTTGTCAATATTAGAAGGGTGACTTTGATTTCAAGTGCTCAGACCCCTTCTCTTTTCACAAACACCCTTTTTAGACACAGTCCCAGATCCAAGGGTCAGGTCAGAGCTTTCAGGTATTTACCCTGTGAAGAACAGACACAGATCCTACCTAAATTTTATCTGTAATTGAGAAGTGTAGAAAAGAGTCTTCTCATCTGTACATTCCTTTTCAGAAAAATGGGCATCTTTGGGTGACAGTTCATCTTGTTCCACCCCCCTGCCATGAGCAGGGACACCTTCCACCAGCCCAGGTTGCTCCAAGCCCCTTCCAACCTGGCCTTGGACACTTCCAGGGATCCAGGGGCAGCCACAGCTTCTCTGCCCAACCTGGGCCAGGGCCTGCCCACCCTCACAGGGAAAGCTTTCTTCCTAAAAGATCTAATATTATTATTATTATATGCTAATAAATAACCAGGAGAGAAGGACTCAGAGGAGTAAAGTGAAACTTGAGATGGTTTTGAACCTGACATCATTCCAAACTCCAAACATTTAGAGCATCCTGCAAGACCAAGGTCCTGGGACAGATTTGCCCGCAACCTGTGTGCTCACAAGCCCAGTGGTTTTGCTGTCAGTAAGTAGGATGCTTAGAAAGACAACAATTGTAAAAACACACGATTTCTTTTCCACATTTCAGCATTTATTTTATTCACCTTATGTTATAGCAGATAAAGGGGAAAAAAAAAAAAAGAGGAAAAAAAAGAAGAAGAAACTCTCAAAAAGTTGTACTTTGAATTCCCAGGAGAGTTGACCTCCACTCTACTCTTGCTGACTCCAAAGAAAAAAAGACTTGCTCTTTTTTTTTTTTTTTTTTTTAAAAGCAAAACAACAAAAGATGCTAAATTTTCACAGGCACTTTGGAGGTGGGAAACAGACAGTTTGGGAATACAAAAAAAAAAAACCCAAACACATTCATATTATAACTTTGCTAGGAGACAATGTGCTCTAATTAGATAGCAGCAGGCTTGCAATATCCACACAGCCCTACTCACATTGTTAATATTTTATCCTAACTGGGACCCATCATGCATTCTTTAACATTCATTTTCTGCACTTCCCAGGTTACAAGCAGGTCTTCACTTTCCATGTCTGCATAAGAATAAATCAGGGTCTTTAGCAAACATTTTACAAAAGAAAATGGGATTTTTTTTTCTTCCATAGAAAGCCAAGGATTATGATTTACCCACTGCTGGGACATTTACTCATACTGCGAATGATAGCAGAGATAGAAAATTGCCTTGAAAATTGCTCTGAATTGCATGTATACAAAATTCCTATATTTTTGTGTGTCGGGGAGGGTGGCTGCCATGCATTTATTTTACATCCAGATTTATATGCATTCTGCCATGCTCAGGTTCAGTTGGGAGAGTCACTGAGTATGATTCCTCATTTCAAATGCAAAGAAGTACATTTACCCAGCTGCCTCTGGCCTGTATTTTCAGGAGTGTGTGCCCACGTTTCCTTCAGCTGCTCTTCCGAGATGGCATTTTTAAATGGATTTTAGTGTATTGCCAAGCACCAGCTCGTGCAGGGTCACCACTGAAACCAACTCTGCCATGAAAAGGCATTTCCTGCTGTTTAGATTCCCTCTGGTAAGAAATGCACCGAGGGGTTGTTTCATCAGTTCGGAAACGAATGTTAGAACACGTGAGCCCACCTGGAATTATAACAAAAATTGTGCTCTTTCTTCAGAGTCCGCCATACAGGGTTTGACATAAGGCAGTGGTGGCAGATATTCACTTACACTAAAGTCTTGCCCTATAAATAAGAGAAAAGTAGAGGGGGAAAGTAGGCACAAAACATTGGTGGGAAAGAGGGCTGCCAGTTAAAATCACTGAGCAGAGATGTTAAAAAACAGTGGAAACTTCCATACCAAGTGTTTTTATCAAGCTTCAAGGAACTAGAGATCTGTCTCTTGAAAATAATATTCTGCCATATGGGCTTCTGAGCTTGCAAAGGCTCTTCTTTTCCTCTTAATTCCTATTTGCTTTACACTTCTCTTTCATATCGTTGTTTTCTGTTGATTTGTAATTCCCTCCAGCTCTCTCTCCATCTTTCCTATCAAGTCTATTTAATTGTTTCTCCTCTTTACTACTTTAGAACAAAATCATATTGGACTTCTGTTTGGGCAGGTCTTTTTAATGTTAAAGATCCTTTGCCTTTCATCTTCCATCTCCTTTAGAGGGGAGTTTGCTTTCAAATTTGGTCTTTCTTCAGCTTCTTATTTATCTTCCAATTTTTTTTTTCCTTTGCAGATTGATATTTTGCTCAGATTACTTTTTACTGTTGCACAGTTAAAATGCTCTTTCTCTGCTAGGCTTCTGACCTCATAAATCTGTATCTCCTTCATCACTCAAAAAGATCAGAGGGAAAAAAGGGGAAAAGAAAGGGGAAACTCGCTAAGAGGGTAAAAATCAATGCATTATATGCATGATACTCTTTTGTGGGAACTAAGGGGATTCTGCACTATCTGTATTACTGAAGGATCTATGAAATTCAGCAAGATCAAGGTCCCCTTGTGCTTCCCATGAGACCATCCCTGCCTTAAGGAGTTTGTACTCCAAGCAAACAGGACCTGCCACAAGTAGAGGAAAGGATAATTCTCCATCAGCATGATGGAGAGCTGAGATTGAGGGCAAGGCTTTCCAAAGGCCTCAGCCATCATTTTGGAAATGAAATAAGCCCGGATTTCCCTGGTCAAGCTTTTGTCTTCATCTCTCAGCCTGTTACACCCTCCGGGCTTTCGGAGCCCTTGGAGATCACCAACATATGGACTCGGGGCAAAGTCACGCAAGAAGAATGACTGTAAAGGGTGGATTTTCCTCGGGACATTGGGCACGAGGCAGTGAGCTAAGCTGGAAAATCTGGTCGTAAATGTCACGGGAAGAATGGAACACTTCTGAATTTGTGGTTTGCTGCTTGGAGAGCACAGCAGAGCTGCAGCCCCAGCGACTCACTGGGTGCTTTTGTCAGGGGCTCGTCTGTCCTTCTGATCCTCCGACCATTAGAGAGGCTGTGCCTGCTGGGGGAAGGATGGTCAGCAGGATTTGTGTTTGTTTCTCATTTAAAATATTTAAAGGGATAGAGGGGAGGAGAGAAGAAGAGAGAAGAGGGGAGGGAGAGGAGAGGAAGGCCCAGATGCAATAGATCTGAAATGAGTCTTCTAAATCTTCACTGCAACTACCAAAAAGAAATCTAAACAAGCCTTACATGCAGACTTCTTCCCTTCATACCACCTCAAGGTGGTATTCCCAATCCTCACTCATGTAAATGAAATCAGGGAAAATTATAAAGAGGAGAGTTTATTGGAAATTTTTTTAAGCAGAAAAAAAAAAAAAAAAAGCCCAAACCAAACCCTGGACTTTCAATGCAAATCCTCTTTAAATAGTTCTCTTTTTATGAGTAATGCTATAGAAGCTTCAGGCTCATTGAATAGACTTTGATACACTCAGAGTTTGCCTTACAAAGTTCCTTGAAGACATTGTTTTCTGTTGTCTCTGTTCAAACAATGCAAGAGTGTCAATTAGGAAGGGGGAAAAGCCGATTTACAACTGAGGCTTTTGCAGCAAATCCCAATGTGCCTCTGATTCAGTGTGTTTATCACCATGTTTCACTTGAGTAAACACACTGTTGATTACAATCCAAGCCAAATTATCAGGCAGCATGCTGGATGTCTGTTTTTATGTTGCATTCACACCATAGTTTATTTAAAGACAAAAGCAATGTTAGGGGATTTACCAGCATCCTCCTCTTGTGGCATAAGTAGTCCAAGCTTCCACACCCTTGCAATACACACACGCTGAGGAGGTTTCTACAAGCCAGTGATTTGCTTGGCAAAGCCAGCCTTTAACAAACCAGATTTGTACATTTTTACTGGAGTTAACAAATCGCTGGCGTTGAATCATTGCAGTCGAAAAGCAATTTGTAAATGCTGCTCTGCAGCTTCCAAACACGTTTGGAGAAAAGCTCTCTCTCATTCTACCACACTACACTTCATCAGTGTGAGGGATGAACATGACAGCAGGAAAGTTCACATCATAAAGGTGAGAAAGGGAGCAGCATTCTTGAATCCCCCTAGGAGCAGATTTTCAAAGCTCTCCAGGCTCCTGCAGATGCAAACAGGTGCTGTCTGGGATTCTCTGAGCATGCCTCCACACATCAGGTGTCTGAAGTACTGCGGGAAAAAAGTAAGTTCTAATTGGGCCATTAATTATTTTTATAACACGCATTAAAGATGATTTGTGAGTGATGATGTCTGTGAAGAAGGAAAAGTGGTCTGATTTATAGAACTCTTCCTGTCCATGTGAATATTCTTTGGGATGTGGTCTGAGTCTGGCTTTCCAAAAATCATTCGCTTTTGGTAGGATTTATCCCACAGCCAGACATCAAAAACCAACTAATTAAGTCATACTTCATTAAGTAACTCCCTCAGTGGAAACAGGTAGAGCCTCCTGATGGGGTTCAGGCTACTGGTTTGGTTTCTATCCCAAGGCAAGATGAATAGCCCTGTAAAATCATCCTTCACTTCACTGCTCCTGCAGACAACGAACTTAAATGGACCTCTTAATTCTTATGTGGTTAAAGTTCCATCAGAAATCCTCCGTGTGATGGTTTTGACTGAAGGTTAAAGCAATCTCTTCCCTTTTTCCCTTTGCAGATAACACAACTTCACTCACAACTGTTACTCTAGACAAACTTACACCCATGTTCGAAAAACCTTAAATAATGTCATGTCTCAGTGGCAGCCAACCGGAGGATCAAAAAAAGGACTGACACTTTCTTCTGTTACACTGAAGTGCAAACATACAAACAGAAATTCTTTGGATTGCACATTTTTTGTTTTAATTTTTTTTATTGTATTAAAAAGACAGTGAGTGCAAGTACTTGAAAACACAACTATCTAAAAATAAGTATTGCATCACTATAACCCGATTGCTCTTTCCTTGAATGTGATTTTAGACAAAAAAATTACTCTTTTTCTAATCATTATCAGAAAGCAGCACTACTATAGCTCCTAGAAGCTCAAGCAGAATTTAGAGCAGAATTTTGCAGATTTTTCTACCAGCTTGGAGACCCAAACTCCTCAAAATCATAGACCAAGACAAGAAATCCAAACAATTTATTTAATTTTCAAGCTGAAGAATAAAGTCAGGCCCCACACTGGTACTGGGCATTAAAAATGTTAGGTGGCTCCTCGTGTGTTTAATGAAGTGGATGATGCAATAAATTTGGAGAAAAAGCAACTATTTCAGACCAAAATTGGCTCACCTGCAGTGTAAGGACCATCCTGTCCTCCCTCCCTGGTCCTCTCTAAGGCAGAATATCAAATCTTCAGTGGGTCTGTAGTTCAGAATGAAATCTCACCCAAGGACTGCTGATATCCATGGATATCCACAGAGTGCTTCAAGCATTCCGTGAATACTTTAAAAGAGATCTATAATCTTTAATCTCCTCCACGCTGACATAACTGGCCTTGATTTCTTATCTTAGCCTCAGACTTGAGCTGGTCTCACAAATTAAACTCAATACTTTGCATTTGACTGTGCAGCTGGTGTAAAACGGAGCTTGAGTGAGTGTGTTTAGAGATGAGAAGTCACTACATCTGATTTTCCCCCCCTCTCTAACTGCATTTTGTGCCATCAGCTATGAAAATGTGACCCCCCAGGAACTTAATGCTTCTGTCTGCATTACCTCACCTCCCATGTGGATATGAGCTCCCTGCTCACGGTCTCCTTGTCAAATCCAATGATAAACAACCACTTTTGAGAACACTCTGCTGCCATTCCCTTGTTTTCCCAGTTACATTTACCGGGAGCTTGGATTTAACCTTCCAGGCCAGCACTAGTGAGAGGCAGCACCTACTTCTAGAAGATGCAATTTGGCAGTGAGGACCTGAACATCCTTTTTTTTTGGCCTTAATCAGTGGGGACTTGAGACGAAGTTTGGATCTCGTGGCTAAGGCAACGGGTTTGAAAAAGCAGGTTATAGTCTGCAAACAGATACAAATTCATTTGGTACAAATTTATTTGTATTTTGTGCTGCTGTCACTGGTGTTCTCAGTGACACGGTAGAAAGGGGGACTGGGATGACATAACCTTGTCAAGCAATACCCTGAAAAATTTTTATTTAAGCATCAAAGAGAGAAATCAGACATTCAGCAAATAATGATTACAAAAGAGGAAGGAGACTCTTTATAAATATACATACATATATATATACACACACACACACACACGCAGCCTCTCTCTATATATTATATATGTAGTTATATAGCCAGATAGATATGGATATGTACATATGTAGGCCAGCTGTGCCCTGGAGAGGTCGGGGACACAGAGCAGTGACACAGGAGTAGGTAACTCTCTCCTCAGATCAGGATCATGTGTTCCAGAATGATCACTGACCCAGCTGATGAGCCTTTGTTTTTTGCAGTATCTGTCAGTGCCCAGGCAGGAATTTACAACTTACATAAATCAAATCATGGGGAAAAAAAAACGAGTCATGCTACAGATTTTACTGTTACAATGAGCAGGTCAGAAAAGATACAGCTTGTTCAGTCCTTTTATTGACTAAAACCCACATCTATTTTCAAATCAGAAAGAGGAACAAGTAGCGAGCATTTAACATATTATTTTATGTTCTTGAGGGTCTCATTTTACAGGAGTGATCTGCACAGCAGACCAGTATTCCAGGTTTCTTGCTTTTCAGATTGCATCCTAGAGGGGCTCCAAGAGAGCTGGAGAGGGACTTTAGTCAAGGGCCTGGAGGGACAGGACGAGGGGGAATGACAGAGGGCAGGATGTAGGTTAGATATTGGAAAGAAATTCCTCCCTGGGAGGGTGGGCAGGCCCTGGCACAGGTTGGGCAGAGAAGCTGTGGCTGCCCCTGGATCCCTGGAGGTGTCCAAGGCCAGGTTGGACAGGGCTTGGAGCAACCTGGGCTGGTGGAAGGTGTCCCTGCCCATGGTTTGGTTGGAATTAGATGATCTTTAAGATCTCTTCCAACCCAAACCATTCCATGACTCAGTGATTCCATGATTCCAGTTGCACCCAAGAGCTAAAGACCCCCCTGCACTCCCCAGAACAGCCCCAACCTGCTCTGAGTCCTCTGAGCGTCCGGTCCAAAATTATTTCTGTATTTTAGCTCTGCTGTGTGCCAGAAATAAGACCGAATGAATCAGCAGGCGAAGAAAAATCCCTGTCATTTTAATGAAATACAAATCCCTAACCTGCCTACAGTACTGAAATCTCACATGAGAAAGGAAATCTTTGCATTATTCCACTTTGCACGAGGTTGAGGTAGGAATGCTGATACCGGGGACTTAAAAAACCAAAAAAATACATCTGTCTTTGGAGGGCCCCAAGGGACTGCTCTTGGCTCCTTTTACTGCAGCCAGACTATTCTTTAATACCTCTGAAAACATGTCACCTCATAGACATGCAGGATGGGTCTAAAGCATTATCATAGACATGCAGGATGGGTCTAAAGCATTATCAAGCAGCCTTGGGAGAGAGAATTGCTTATCCAGTTGTGAAGGGGCTCGCTGAGGGCAGGGCTGTGTCAGGTTTACAGTGACACTGAACATTGGTGCTGGAATTGCTTGGCCGTGATGGAGAAGCTTTGCCTCTGGCCATTCCAGGACTATCATAACCAAGGTTCCAACTCTGCTGCCACTAAAGGACTGGATGGTGGGCAGGCAGACAAGATAAACTGGGCCTGGGAGAGCTATTTAGTGTCATATCCCCTGCCCAGTCATTCATATTTAAATGCCAGTTTACAACTAAATCCACCAGTACTGGACATCCCTGATTGGTGGGAAAGGTGCTGGAAAAGTTGGTTTTTTTCCCTCTGTAGCCACAGCAACCCCCTGTGCTCTGCTAGTCATGAGGTTGGCATATTTGTCTGGATCAGGGCCCCTGGGCTGGTTGCTCCTGATTTACACCAGCCTGGGGCTGTCTCTTCAGGAAGACTTTAATTTACACGGGTACCCTGCGCTGAACTGCCAACCTGCCTTGTTTTCGCTGGGGTTTTATCTCAAAGTAATGATGTCTAGTCAATTCAAGTTAAGAACTAGCCTTCTTCTTTATTTTTTTTTTCCTTTTCTTAAAGAGTGAAAAGGAAAGTCACTCAGAAAGATCACTTTTAAAGCAGCGTTGTTTTCAAAGCAAGCTGAAAGTGAACTGCAGCAATCTATCAGCCAGACTGTCCTGTGCAGTACACTAATTTCCCATTTCCTCTCCATTTTGTGTTTAGCTCTGTAATTTGTACATCTCAGAGCAGCTACTGTAAAACCTCAGACAACCTTAAGAATTAAAGAAAAGAAAAGAAAAAAACACAACATAAAGCAAACTGTGAATAAAAAGCCACAACAAAAAACTAGGAGTGTCTGGACTTATCTAGAATATCAATGTGTCCCCAACAAAAGCTCTTTGTGAGGGAATCCAGTCTGCATTGCCAGTGCTCCTAATTCTGCAAACTTTTCACATCTTCTTAGTTGTTCTCTGTGCTAAATCAGCCTTTTCCATTTTCAGTCTAATATATATAACAAATTAATTATCTGCCTTATCCCTTAAAAGTGATCCATCAAGGTGCAAAAATGGTGGTGCCTTCAGAGACATGAAGAATTTGCATACACAAGCTGTAGGAGTCCCTGACACGTTGTTCAGAAATTAAATAACACGTATTCATCAGACAATGGACTCGTCTTATACAGTAAGGGAATATTCAAGCAGTTGAAACAGATGCTTGGAGGAAATTTCATTCTTGAGGCAACATTCTGTTACTGACGGGTGCATAAAAGAGCCTCCACCGCACAGAGCAAAGATGCAAAATCAAATGAAAACCCTTTCTGCTTCCTTTTTATTGAAATGGCAGTGAAAACCAACCCCTTTTAACGGGGAGCTGTAGCTGTTTTTGCAGCCGATGTCAGTTTTAATCGATCCTCTGTGAGATCCAAAAGTCTGCCATGAGGAGAGCAGTGCTGGGCAACCCCTCACGTCCTGTGGAGCAAAGCAATCCCACTCTCAGGGTGTCTCCTACCCAGTCACAGGTTGTAAAGGGACCTCACAAGTAACTGCATGGGAGGAACAACTAAAAAGAGAAGAAAAATTCCCATATGCTATTCCATACCAGTGCCCCTATGGGAAAAGGGCTGCTCTGATCCCCACGTTGCATACATGGCTCACTTGCTAAGTGTTGTAGAGGAAAGGCTTTAAATCTGGATTTCATAAGATAAGACAAAGGATTTCAATGAAATGGATATCTCCTCTTGTGTAGATTTTGGAGGCAGGGAAAAGTATCTGATGGCTCAATCGTGTCCTGGATAAGCGAATTGTTGTTAATTACTTACTCCTGAATTTTCTAGCTAAGTAATCAGCTTAAGTAATAAGAAGCAATTGAGGCAAGTGCATTACTGATTTTGGTTGTTGCTTTTAAAATATCTCTTTTAAAATAACTTTTGCACATGTTGGCCCTCCCACCCAAACATCACACCTTTCCAGGCCCCTTTCACAGCCACTCAATTAATTTCATTGGTACTTGTATGGCAAAACTCTGGGCATTAAGAAAGTGGAATAAATCAGACAGACCAGGCTTCAGAAAGGAGATAAGAAACTTCCAGGAAAATAATTAGTATCAGGCAAAAAATCATTTTCAAACAGCAAATTCTGTCAGAAAACATCTGACCAGTTTTACACAACCACTGCATAAATTAATGCCAACACTTTTGCCAGGGGACAGGGAAGGGGAGAAGGCTGTTAGTGAATTTCACTCACTTTCAATTTTAATTTTTTTTTCATAATTCCCTCCAGAATATCAAAGACTTTTTTTCCCAGGGCATGAAGAAAAAGAAAAATCACGCTTGTGTGTTCTCTGATTGCAAAAACTCTCCTTTGCAGGGAGTCAACTTTACTGTCTGTCTTCAGAGGGCTCCTTTGGCTTCACAGCTGCAGAGTTTGGGTTTGGGGGAGGCTAGTGGGTTTTTTCTTTTCTTTCCTTCTCTTTCTTTTTCTCTTTCACACTGCGTTTTACATTTTAAGAATTTCTTGGGTTTAGTCAAAAATGCCTGCTGGTGCTTTCAGTGCTTCTCAGTGTCTCCAGCAACAATTATCCCAGAGCAGCTCCATTCCAGAAACTCATAAAAATATGCTTTGAGATACAGAGACAGTCTCTCTCTCTCACACACACACACACGGGGGTTGCAACTGTGAGTCGCTGTCAATTATCCTCTGTGGGAAATTAACTTGCTGCAGGAGACGGGGCAAGTTCTCATTGAAGTCATCTGTGCTGAATGGTTTCCTGGGATGTTTTGCTGGGTTCCTTTTGGCAACAGATTCAACAGATCAGTGGCCAAGACTGCATTGTCTTGGTTTTTCATGCCACTGGTGAACTTCAAACTGTGCGCTGGTATTTAGAGATACGTGCCTTTCATAATCGTGGGCTAAGGGTGCTGCTGCAGACGCCTTTGCCATCTGAGCAGCTCCAAGTGATGTTCAGGCTGGCATTTAAATGCAGCGCAGCTCCCACCACTCCGCCGGCAAAGCTTTGCTTGGAGCTGAGTGCTGCTCATACCAAATGTACATCCTCACGCTGGCCAGAGCCACGGGCCTCATCCTCAGCTGGACTGGAGCTGTTCTGCAGCTGCTGCCACTGTGAAATAGCCCCGAGCTCGCTGTGATCGCAGAAGGACTGTGGCCACAACCCTAAAAATCTGCATGTCCTCAGTAATGGGTTCACCCTGACCAGCACAAGGGATGTGGCTGAGGATTAAGGGCTGTTGTTGGGAACGCACGTGTCCAGATTTGGCTTGCTGGTCCCCAGCTGCCAGGACAGATTTGGGGGCAGTTGGCATTCGTCAAAAACAGGGAGGAAAAAAAGCAGATGAAGGTTGTTTCTCTCTCTCTCTCTCTCTCTCTCTCTCTCTGCTAAATTGGTGTACTGCCCACCCTTTTTCACCTCTTAGTGTTACTCTTAATGTTGTACATTTGAAACCTCCATGCTGAAAAATTAAGGTTAGAGGAGGTGAGAATTCGGTCTTGCAAGGTGAAATCTTCCAACTCATTCCTTGTCTGAAAGACAGCCAAGTCCCTCTTTCGTGGTACTCTATAAATGCTCACATTTAAGCAAATAATCAAGAGATAAACAAGATATTCTGATAGGTAAAAGCCACAATTTTCCAGCCGCCACCTGCTTTGCCTTATCAAAAAGTAGGATTTTACTCTTCCACGTGGATCGATACCTGAGTCATGGTGGGGGGGTCTCGGGCCATGGTCTTGGCCTCTGGGTGCTTAAGAAGAGAAATGATAATTATCAATGCTCTGGGCTGAGCCCCCCCCTTGGGGCTGGCAGCTCGTCCCCTCCGCAGGCATGTGACGGTCAGCAGGGCCAGCGCTTTGGAGACCTTTGGTGTCCAGTCGCTGAGTGACAGGACCAGAGTGTTGCCAGAACAGGACCTGTGTTGACAGGACCTGCTGTTGCTGCAGCAGGATACACTCAGCCGGCTGAAAGCATCCAATCCGTGGTTCTTTCACCCCCGTTCAGCACAGTTTGGTGAGTGTCATCTCCGACTCTTCGGCTCTGTTAGCTGAAGGAACGTTCTGAGCAGTTCAAAAGGGTGCAGAAATTCTTTTTATCCCTGCTTTGTGTCAGCACATCCACGCTCTGAGCACCTCCTGGCCCGGCAGGCGATGGCATCTGGATGGGTGCTCAGGTGCGTGGTGGTGGCATCCTCCAAAAATTGGTGCTTTGCTCTTCGGCAATGCCACCGACCTGATGAAACCCAGTGTCCTGACACAGGCTAGAGGAGTAAATTGCAGTGCAGAGCTCACGTGTGATATTAGGTTTAGAAAGGGAATGACAAGAGTCCCAAGGCAGCCCCTCAGCTCACCAGCCCCACAATGGGGTTGAGAGACAAACTCCTCACTCTGTCGGTGCACTGGGGTGGGGAAGGTGCCGTGCAGAGCAGGTAACCCCCCTGCACAGAGCAGAACAGCAGTGATGTGGCCACAGAACTGCCTGGCCATACAGATCATGGTTAATATCCCTCCCTCTTAAAGGGCTCCGTTTTCCTATGTGGAACAGTCTCTTGTAGTGCCATGGCAGGCGAGCACACAGGTACATCTAAGTGGCTTTACTCTCCTAATGACTAAGCTGCTCCTCTCATTCCTCTTGTCTTCGGCTGCCTGTTCCTACTGCTCCCTTGCTGGCTGTCCCTGCCTCATCTCTGGCAGTCTGTGTACTAGTGCCATAACCTCTAAATCCCCTCTCAGCCTCCTTGGTATTAACTGCTGTTGTCACCGGCTGCTTCTTGTCAACATTACTTGATCTGCTTTGTGCTTCGCCCTGTCTTAATTCATTCTACCTGAAATTCATCAGCATGTACAGGAATGGAGATAGAAGGAAAGAGAATTCTGCCTTTCAATCCTCCTTTATTTGGGAAAAAAATCTCTCTCCCTACAAGCCGAGCTTAAAAGGGATTTGATTTATGTTACTGCAACTCTACTGATTCCACCTGAAGTTTCTCTAATTTCGACTGGTGTAAGGAAGATTAAAATCCATCCCAGAGTACAGCACCTTGCTGCTGTGGAATTATTTTTGACTGGGTAAGAGATAGGAGGCATCTTTCCAGCCTGAAATATATTTTCATCGTTATCTCATGCACAGGGCTCAGTGAGAGGCTGTTATTGGAGTTCTCTGCAAATCACCTGAATTACTGATAATCCTTTAGCAGCCCATGAGCAATAAAACACCGTATGGCATGGGAAGGAAGGTTTCTGCACGCCCTACGTGCAGTGGAAGCACAAAAACTGCCTGCCAGCTGCACATCCAGTCTAGGGGTGCAAAAGAGTTGCCCTGCCTTGCACAAGGGGTGAATATGGACCCAGACATCTCCAGCAGGCAACCCTCACCTGTGTGTACCTCACTGATGTGCAGCCACAGTCTGGCTTTGGCTTACCTTCTTGAAATGATTCCTCTAGCAGAAAATGTTATATTTAAGGCTGGGAATACATCTGAAAAGTACTCTGTAGTGTCCAGATTTGCCTTGGTGCACATACTCTGTATATAATGGAATATGGTCTCTTTGCTGTCCCTCTCACTTACTCAATCTCCATGCAGATACTTTTGTGGGATGGGACAATGCTGGTTTTTTCTCACTCAGTGGGGAGACAGGAACAGTGCCACAGATCTAACCCCCAATTCACTGCTCCACGAGCTTCCAGTTTGCACCAGCTAAAGATACAGCCCAAATCCTACCGCCTTCCTAGAATATTCACTTTTATCTCCTTCCTCACAGTTTTTTCTCTTCCAGAGGAGTTCCGGTTTGGGCAAAGTTGTCCATCTGTTTCACTGCCTTGCCAAGAGGCTCTGCACTCCTCTCTTTTAACCAGTCAGTGGCCAAACAGATCACACCACTCTGAGCCAACACATTTTTTTCTCTCCATTTCATAGCTTTGCTCACCACTATGATCCCAGCTGACCAGAAGTGAAGCAGACACTTATTTGGTATTTATTTGCTGCCAAATCAGGGGAAAACAATACATATGTTTAGTCATATTCACATTGCAAAAAAAATGTGCGATATCCTTATAAGTGTGAGGGTTGGTTTGCAATTAAGACAGCAGGATGCTTCAAGCAATATGCCTGTGCAGAAATAATCACACATCTTGGGTGAGGGAATTTATTTTATTCATGGTTTCAGACATGCTGGAGGTATGCAATCTCCATTAGATAATGAGTTGTCCCAGCTTCTGAGAAGTTTAAGAACTGAATTTCTGGAGAGTGTGATTCCTTGCTAGGAGAGAAATGAGCCAGCAAAGAGTCTGGATCTTATATAATTGATCTCAGCATTTATATTAATGCCAAAGACAGCAGGGAGGTGAATTCTGCTCCCAGGTCTCATGCTCAGTCCTGAGCTGAAGTTCTTTGTGCCCTAGTAGGCGTGGTGATGGGTTTTAACACTAATAGTCAACCCAAATAGGATTGCATCTGGTTGCACCAGACCAGTGCTTTTTTGCATTGTGTATGTTGTGTATGGCTATATTTATAATTATTTCCCAATGAAAAGTAATGTGTTAACATCCCCTTCTTGTATCACAACATTGCTAGCAGGATTTTCATGTTGTACAGCAAATATTTCAGTGTTAAATGGGCTCACCAAACACAGACATCCCCAAGACCAACAGTGGATACTTTTCTTTGCTGTTTTAACCAAAATATTTATGCAAAACGCGCAGATTCTTTGATGGGGAAGCATAAGGAAGCCAGCAGACCATCAGCAAGGCTGAGAAAGGCTGTCGGGGTCTGTGACAGTGCTGAATGCTGTGCAGATCTCCAGGGAAGGAATGCAAAAAAAAAATGGGACTAAGTTCATTATTCCCTTAAATTATGAACTGCAGAAACAATCACTTCACCTGTATTTTTAAAGGATCTACATGTATGAAGAAGGGGTTGCCCAAGATAAGAGCAAATGAGAGTGTGAAATGAGAAAGACCTGAACAAGAGATTTCCTCAATCCCGAAGACATTGCATCACCCCAAATAATATACAGCTTCTGTCTGGCTGTGACAGGAGTGCTCAGAGATGAGTCAGAGTCAAACCAAACCCACCCAGCAGAGCTACAGGGAAGAACACATGAGTTCCTTGGGGCTGAAGAACTCAAGTGAGTTGATATTTAGTAGGGAAAGGAACAAAAATTCAGTTTTGACTACACTGATTTTAAGGACACAATGAACTTTCAGGTGGCCAGAGCCACAGATCAAGGCAGGAAATATTGAAAATGCTGGCTAGGCTGACCTTACAGCAAGAGGGACAGGGTCAAAGAGACCCCAAAGCCATGCTGCAGTCCAGACAACCCAGCAGAATTCCTGAGCTTTTCAGAAGCTTGAGCAAAACGGACCAAAATTAGACTTATGCCGTTAAATAAAAGGCTGAGGTTTAAATCCTGGTAAAGCTGATTCACTCCCAGCTACTCTCCTGTTCTAAAGGGCAGACTGGCAGCTCGTGAAACACTGACCCCAAGGTTGCTGCAGCACGTGGGGCTCCCATCCCCTTACAAACCCTGCCTGCTCCTGTTTGTTTGGAGAATCCCGCAAGACTAAATGTGCAGGTCGACGTGACTTGCACGATCCCGCAGCGCAGCAGATTCATGAGCCCATAACTCACTGTTTACAAACACATTTACAAGTCTTTCACTTTGGGGATGTGAGTAAATGAGCAAACAGGCTCAGCAGGCACTTACCTGATTTCCCGAGCACAGTAAAGCCATTTAGTTTATTCCAGAAAGCTAAAGGGGATGAGATGGAACGAGGAGCTCTTTCTGATGCTAATTTCTAAACATATTAAGTGCAAACACTTCACTTTTATGAGTAAGTTTAACGTCTAACATTTCTATCTCTGAATAGAGATCTTTCTTAGCAGTTCAGACGAAGATTATCATCTTTCAATCCCATCACTTCTGCCACATCTATTAGATACGGTCCTTTTCTGTCATTCCTCCATCCAGCCCAGTGTCTGATAATAGGAAATTAGCACGGGGCTATAAATTCTCCCTGCTGTCTGATTTTGTCCTCAGCAGATTTATTTTTCTCCCTCAATTCCATTTCTTATTTTGTCGGTGCATTGTATTTCAGAAATAGCTTGCTGCTTTTTCTGTTGGGATTTTTGTTGTTCTTCAAACAATTACCATGCTACAGCTGAAAAAAAAAGTCATTTGCCTTCACGCAGGAAGCCTTCTTACTAAGTGCCAATATGCTGCAAATCCTTCATTTCTATTTAGGGTTGGAGTGTGCCTATTAGTTTCTATGGAATAAATCACGACTGAGTGATGACTGAAATGACCTTCAATCTCTGTAGTAATTTTAAATGAAGTTCAGTGGATTCGCATTAAAAACATGTAATTTTGCTAAACGTTTGGTTACTAATTTTCTTTGATGATACTGTGTATAATTTCAATTCCTTTTCTGCTGGTAATTAGGAAACTATATTTAGTTTTAAGTCTGAATGATGCTGCCACGCATTTTTAGGGATTGTATTTGCGATAGCAGAGTGTGCTCTCGTCAAAGGACCAGGAATTCTTTGGGAACAGAGTTTCACCTTGAATCACTCCAGCTTAGCTGCATTATCTTTTATCAGCTTCACCTTAAAGCCACTTTCCCCAGAATTTTGTACGTGGTATTTCTGAAACCCCTTTCTGACATCACTGCTTATGATATTTCACCGCGCCCTGCTATCCAGATGACACAGACATTTACTGTGCTCCTGACACTGGTTTCCTATCATCAATGACCATTTAGGCTCCTTTAAGCACATTCAGCAATAAGACACCTGAAATACCCACATTGCAGAAATTTTATGGTTCGAGAGCCAAGATTCTTTATAACTCTTAAGTGCACTTTCACTTTCTTTATTGCACTGAGTACGAAGTTAAATTCACCGAGTAGCATAAATCTCTTACACTTCTGAGTACTGTGGAAAAGAAATTATTGAAGGGCCATCATCGTATCATACATTAAAAATGGTGAAAGGAAGAATAAAGATTGAAGTCAAATGTTCCCAGGATGGTGCCTGGATTTCAGTATCCAGGACAAGATGTATCTCTGGAAGTTTCAGACATCTGTGGTGTCAACACCCATCCCACACTGCTTTTAGAGGCACGGAGAGAAATGTGCCCTTGTTGGGGAAGATTCATGTGACCGGTTTTAGATAACTACTCAAAAATGAGGTGATTCATCCCCTATCAACCCTCTTCTCTCCAGTGACCGAAGGCAAAGTGGACAACCAAATCCAACAGAAGCATCCACGCTGGACACTCCATGAGTACATCTGTGTTTAAAAACTTGCAATTGAACCCAGCTCAAATATTGCCCTTTTAGGCTCATGGGCTCAAAATCTCCAAAATGCCTGTTTTTCAGATGGTCTGAGCACTCCTGGCTCCTGCTAGAACAACATACCAACAGTCTCCCCTGAAAACAGCATGTTGGCTCTTGAAAACAATCTCATTCTGCCTCCACTCAGGGCAATTTTAAAATACGGTTTTAGAGCAAAAATTTTTCTCACTCCAAGCTTTAAATAGCTACTTAAGTATGCTTTCCTAAGCCTTTATTTTTAGGCTCCAGCCTTAAACCGTCCCCCACTTTCAGAAATCTCTGTTGGCATTAGTCAGAGGCCTTTGTAACAATCGCCTTTGGTTACGATGGTTATGCTTAATTTTTGTTACTCTTCTCATTTTTCTCTGTTAACCAAATTAAACAGACCTGCCTCAATTATAAGCCTTCCTGAATTACCAGGCTTGGGGGGGGTGGGCTGTGTCGGGATTCTAATACTGCAAAGAATGTTGAAAGTAACAAGAAAATCACAAAACCAGATGTAAGCATAATAAATTGGCAAAACCTCATTTATTTATTTTTTTTAAGGCTCCGTTTTGGTGACCTACCCACTTGGCAAAACTCTTCTAATAGCTGAGTTATTTTCTCCTCAGAGGAGTTTTTAATTTAAATACAAGTCCTTACATTTTGGTGTATATTTCACGAGCCTGTGAAATCAACACTATTTTGGACAGCTGGGGAAAAAAACCTGGAATCGTCATCTAAAGGCATTTGCAAACGTTCCAGGAACATCATTACATATGTATTTTTAGTCTTCCTACTGGCAGCAAGAGCAGTGTAAGACAAATTTGCATTTCAAGGCTGGAACCAACCGCATTTTGCATGGATCTGATAAAAACATCAGAAGAACAACGAGATACTCTGGCACACACATACATTTCCTAAAATGACAGGCAAAAATTAGTATTTCAAGGATGCAATTCTGCACCTCCCACTTCAAAGTTTTGTTACTTAATCTCCCTTGAATATACTGCCAACAGGTCTGACCTCTTGGCAAAACTCATTCATTTCTATGGGGTTTTTTTCCATGTAAATCCCACTTCTCAGTAAGTTTACAGATATTGTACAGATAGAATTGTACTTTAAATTTATCATGTATTTTCTCAGTGGTGACAAGTGGGACTTTCTCATGGAAATCTGCTCTCCCTGCAGCCTTACAATACCTGCTTCTCTAAACTTATTCCAGCACCTGATCTTTCAGTGGCTCCCTCCAGAAAAGGCGGATCAAGAAGACGGAATGTGGCTTTTCAGACTCGGCTCCCCGAAATTGTTTCACGGTGGGGCTTAAGGAGCACTAATGGAAAAGTTTCCGACACAAAGCAGAGGATGCAGCGGGCTCTAGAACAAAATGTACCACTTCAATGTTTCAACAATAGTAGGGGAAAAGATAAAAACTGGGCTGTTTGCACAGGATGCTTCACAGCTCAGAAAACTTCGGGTTTCATTGCCCTTTCTGATTTGGAAGGATCTTGACCTGCACGTGATGGCAGAAGGTGTTTTATTTTCCAAGCATTTGCGCAGCAGGGATGTGTAGAGACAGTGAAATGTCTGTTGGAGGCATTTTATTCTTCCTCGCAGTTTTGTTTCACCCCAAGTAAGTGATGTTGGACTGGAAGTACCAGGTCCCTTTTAACCCAAAGCAGTACCTGCTCTTTTAGTACTGCAAGCTGGAAAAGGATGATCAGAAACAAGATATCCTTATTTCTCAGGGAAAATGTCAGAGAAAATAAAAGGCTTATCTGAATATAAAGTAAATATCCACAATTACTGGAGAATGTATCTCTTGCAGCTAGGAAGGAGCTAACGAGCTTTGCTCCATGCATGATCTTTCCAACGAACAGAAATAGATTGGCAACATTTCCTAATCAAGCTGCTTTGCAACTTTTTTCAAGTTGTGCTATGTTGAATTTGGGCTTCAGCCCTGGCTTTCCTCCAGCAAACCTACATTCAGTCTGGCAGGGTTCTCCAGCTCCACCGTGCCCCTCCAGATGGCTCTGGGGCAGAGAAGAGCCATCCTCACCCGGGGCAGGTTCCTGGCTCCCTGTCCAGCCGTGGCTGGAGAACTGTCCAACTTCAATGCTCAGCCAGTGCTGGAAACACAAAATCCTTCACAGTTTCCCACACCTGGTGACATTCTGGGATCAGTCTCCTTAAAAGCTACTCCAGGATGAAAACTGAACTGCAGCCTAGAGGAAATGATATTTCTCTAGGGAGAAGCAGGACTCTTTCATCCTCATTTCTTTTGATCCGATAACCTTTCTATCTGTTTCTCTTTTGAACATTTTGCTCAGTTTCAGTCAGAGGAGTCTCCGAGCTGTCAAGTTCCACCAGCCTTCAGGAAGAAAGAAGAAAGAGGGAAGGTTTTACCATGTTAATCTCATCCCTCGAAGAAATACCTATTAACTAATGAGTGTGTTCTGCCCAGGACAGAGGCTGCTTTCTCAATCCAGCAGGGAGGAGAAGTGGCAGTGACACAAGGGAAGAGCAGGGATTTAGGATACATTTCTGCAGGAATCCCAGATTTGTAACATTTGCTAAACAACGCCTTTAAGCTTATTAAATTTATGATCACCATGGTAGCAATAGAGTCCAAAGACCAATTATTGTTTTACTGCCAAAAAAATATTTTTCTTTCCAGTTTAAAAACTGTTGCCTTTCTCCTTCATGAAATAATATTTGTTCTAACAATTTAAGAACGTGCTGGACAGACCTCTGCAGCTGCATCACCTCTATAGCTTGTTCAGCTATACATCTTTAAAATGGTGTGGAGAATTTTTTCCTCTCTGAGGTGAATGATCTCACTCTCAGATAGTTGTTGCTGCAAATGAAAGAATCATTTCCATTTCTGCTGTGTCCCTTCTTGATTTTAGATGCCTTGGACTGCAAATGGCATTCAAGGTGAAAAGGCATTTTTATGCAAGTTTGTATTGTTTTATTATTCTTCATTGTGGTCTTCATGCACCCCAACAATTCTCTTGCCTCCACAGGAAACATTTTCAATAAGTTATTTGTAATGATTCACAGATCTTCTACTGGAGCTAAGGCAATGTAGAATTTGCATAGCCATCTGTATAAAATAAACACAGGAGCCTTTCAAGATACTGTCCATTATTTTTGCATTTCAGCATTGAATTTCCTCTGCTGTTTATACAGCTCCTTCTGTCTAGATTTCTCCTACCTTGGTTACCTGCAGATTCCTCTGTGTTTCCAACCACTGTCTCCTGTAGATTATTAAAGCATCATTTAAACATCTCCATGTTTAGAGGGCACCTTTCAGCTTCCCATGAGGCAAAAATGAGCTTGTCCCTACCCTTTAAAGAAATACTGAAGGGTTTCAGCAAGTTGGCATCAAATTGGCTCAGCTCAGGGCAGGGCAGGAGAACACTGATGTTGCTGTAGAGTCCTTGCCTTTGGGAATCCAAAATAGATCAGCACTGAGTTATTTTCAGAGTATAGAAGATATCTGGGGGTTGGAACTTGGTGGTCTTTAAGGTCCCTTTTAACCCAAGCCATGATTTAAGTATTACTCTCCTAAAGCAAACTGTGGGTCTAAGGTAAACGTTCATCCTGATGTGATGATCTATTCACCCATAATATTCTGAGCTGACTTTTTACACCAGCAAGAGGCTTGAGTGGTGGTCTGAATGACCCTCACAGCACTGTTTGAAAACCAATCTCGGCGCTCCTCAACCAGCTCCACCAAAATCCCACCCAGAAAATGACACCTGTAATTACTGGACGTCCATCCCAAATTCCAGGCAGAAATGTCATGTGTTTAACCTCACCCTCCCCTCCAATTCTCCCCACGTTTTGAGCAGGGGGTCCTGCTGAGTCCGTGGTGCTGCTGCAGCGATGCAAGGACTGAATTCAGGGTTCACAGAGCGGAGCTGTTAGATTAGCTGCCCGCCTGTGCCACCAGCTGCTCGGCTGCCCAGCTCATGACAACTGCAGCCCGAAACCAGAACAGTGTCAGGAGGTGACCCAGCCACGGTTTGATTTGTTTCCAGTATCAAACTATGCAGTTCAGGTTTTTTCCCCCTTTAAAGTTACTATCCGGAATAACCAAAAAACCCTTAAGAATGCATTGGCTGTTACTCTGTGTAAAATAATGTTAAATTCAGCTGTGACTGTGTTTGCATTTTGGGGGTGTTTACTTAACTTAATGAGGAATGTGATCAGCACTAATGGGGAGAGCACTGTGTTTTCATATGTGTATGCAAATGTAAGTAATTAGAATGTGCAAATGAGGAGTAGGTGTCCAGGGGAAGGTTGCTGTTTGCTTTCTATCGCTTGTGCATGTTAATTATCAAAATAAGATTTGAAAATGGTCCTCTATTCTTTTATTCCAAGGTTAATAACACAATTCAGTGAGCTTTGAAAAGGCCAGGCTTCCGTTGCAGCTTTGGCACTCTTCCCAAAGTGTTACACAAATTCATAAGCTTTTCTGATCTGGGGCCTTTAAATTCTTCTCTTGACAAGAAATTGTTCTATTTCATGACATGGGCAGCTGATCTGGACATGTGTATATCTGGTATATAGATTATTATTGTCAAACCCGGGGTTCAATAAAGCCTGTTCCAGTTTTCAAGCAAAATATCGAATTGTAGGCAATTTATCCATATTTGTACCCTGATATTAACTGCTCACAAATCATCTATTTATGAGTGAGGGGTTTGTAGAGCATTTTTAGAAAAACAGCCCCCTGGAGTCATTGCTCTTGAAATTGTTTCCTTAAATGGTTATATATAATCGCTTAATTTAAAACTCTCATCTTAGAAAACGTCAGTCAAGTAAAGTTGAGGAGTTTTATCTGCGAACAAGTGTTTACCTCCTGTGAACTCTTTGATTCCATCAGTCCCGAGCACACACATCCTGTAAAGAAATTGGAACTATTAGACCAGATTCAGCTTAGAGCCTGCAGCCTGCTACACACACTAGAGACACAAGGTAAGTGTCTGTCACAGGGAGACTGTACTTCAAATATTGCAGGAAAATGTAAGGAAAACATCATTAAAAAACCTGATGTTCTCTCTAAATCCCTCTTTTTTTGGTTTTATTGGGTTTGGGGTTATTATACTTTTAATCTATTTGATTTTGTCTGTTTTGCGTTAACGTTTAAAATTACAATAATTACAGGAACTTTTTCCACAAGTAAGACTGAATTCTGGTCAGAGTTTTAAAACTTCATTACTTTGAATGGCAAACAAGAAAAAAAGTGAAAAAAAGAGCTGGAGATGCCTAGAAAAACTTCCCAAACCTCTAGCAGCCCGCTGTTGGCCAGCTGTGAGGAACTATTCCAAAGCCAATCCTCCAAGAACTCCTCAATTTATCAGCACCCAGAACTCTGCAATCCCTGCTGGCTGAGCCCACCCTCCCATCAAGGCAGGGAGCACATCCCGGAGCACAGTGGGCAGAGACGGAGCCGGGTTTGGGGGGCTGCACCTCAGTGTTTAGGGGGGGTTAATCTGATGGGTACCGTGGTAAGTGACCCCTCTACAGAGTTGTCCTGGATGTCCCTGTTCGCCCAAAACCTAATATATCCATTTTCCTTCATACAAAGACTTGCCACACATTGCCATCCTGCTGTTCGTTAAGCAAACATGCACCAACTTCCCCTGTTGGCTGGAACCCCTTGATAGGTGAAGGACTTGGAAATGGGAAAGACAAAACCCCTCAGGGAGGTATTTAAAGGACTTCCAGCTCCACTGAACACTGCGTCCTGCTATGGACACCACAGCTGAAGAAAAGCATGGTCCAGCTGGGGGGAATCCAGAAAGGAGGAGTGGGAGTAAGCAAGTTTTTGAATTGTTAAGCTGAAGGAAGTGGAGGCTGAGACCAAGGCAGACCAAGACACCAGAATTCAGGGTGACAGTGAAAACACCACTATAGGATACTTTTCAGAATGAGGAAAGTATAATCTGTCCAAAATGGTACCGAAATAATTACCCCATTCTGGGGAAAGAGCAAGGGACAAGACCTCCAGTCGAGATCTTTTCAATCAATTCCCTATTTTCAGACATTCCTGGGGCATCCTACAGTCAGGTGAGCCTCTATCATATTTGATGGTCAAGCAGAGAATTAGGGATTGGATTTGCTCAGTTTTTGGAAGAAAAGCCTTAGGATAGATGTTCATGTTGTGCACAGCTGCACAGATCTAGGTAAGAAGAGAGAGATGCTTCTGAAGGGGGCACAGTCCAAGGGCAAAAGGCAACAGACACAAGCTGTTACCAAATTTGATAAAAGGAAACTTGTCCCACCATGAAGGATGACAAGGGGTCTGGAGAGGTGGAGTAATTTCCTTGAAGATACTCAAAATTCAACTGGCCAAGCCCCTGAGCAATCTGATATTATCTAGTCAGTGCCTCACAAGGCGCCATCAGTCTCACAAGATGTCCTGGGATTGAAATAATGTGTTTCCATTAAGGAGTAAGGGTTGGACTTGATGATCTCGGAGGTCTTTTCCAACCTAGTTGATTCTATGATTCTATGAGTAGATGCGGGTTGTGTGAGGAATTTTGGCACCGCAGCCATCAGCACTGGCTGTCATTCAAAGGTAGAAAACCATCTCAGCAGTAAATGCAACACTGACATCCTGATTGAGAGGCGTATAATTAACATGACAAAACTAGAAGAAACATTAATGGGAGGTGTTTTCCTGCATTTTAACCTGTCTTTTGCGTGGCTGAGGACTCATCTCAGTGGGCTGCAGCCACAGAGATGTGCATTACTGTAGACCTAAAGGGCAGGAAACCATTTTTGTCACTTCTTTCACTATTTTCTGCAGAAACTGATTGCATACTCTACCCTAGATAATTATTGGGCTCAAGAAACAGAGAGGAAAATCAGAAGGACGATCAGAAGAAACAAACCTGCTTTCCTTCCCCCTTCCTAAATGCCCTAGAAGGCTATAAGTCCCAGCTCCTGTCCATGAGAATCCAGCAAGCTGCAAGGGGACTCTGGTTGAGGACACACATCACTGAGGTCATCTGTGCAAAAAGTGCCCATCAGCAGCCTCCCAAAGGCAGTGGCGTTTAGATCAATAGCCCAGGAGACAGCTAACAGGACTTTAATTTCCACCTCGGCCCAAGGAAATCAAGCCCTGTCTTTTCACAGCCAGGCTTTAAGTGCCAGTTTATCAGATATATCACAAGGAAGCAATTTCCTCCTTCCTCTTAGTGTTCCTGCCATGAAGGTGAAGGGAGAACCTTTGAAGAAAAGCTTTTTTTTTTTCCTACTTCACAACACAGGTGAAAGAAGGGAAGAAAAAGCACTTGTGTGAATTACCTGTCCCTGGTGAAGCAGAGATATATCCTACAGGCTGAACGGGAATATGTGATATTTAAAAAACAGGAGTCCCCCTTTCTGGGTGGCTTTCAATATTAAAAAGTGAGGCCATGCACTGCATTGCAGCAATCTGCCTCAAAGGTAACAAGGGTTTCCAGGAGCTCGGGCTTGGAGGGGCACCTCTGGGTCCCCCAAGTTTACCTTAGTGAGTAAGAGAGCAAGATAAGTTAGTTCTGTGAAGCAGGAGCTGGGCTTAAGGGTCAGCATCAACAATTTAGGCACATAAGTATAAAGTTTACATGTTGTACCTAAGAGGAGGCATATCCCTGAGGGGTAATCCAAACTGTCTGCAAAACAGGGATCACATCCCAGGGAAGCGATTTTCAGGCAGAGGCACTTTAGCCAAACATCGTCTCCAAAGCCAGATCTTGTTCCCCTTGAAGTGAGTGGACTTCTGCCATTGCCTTCAACTGAATAAGGATTCGGGCAAAAAGCCTCATCCCAGCCTGTTTGAATTTAAAAATGCGGCAGGGCTCGAGCCAGCAGAAGAATGGCCTTAAAATAATATATTACATATGTTAAAAATGTGCTTGCCTGGCTGAATTGACCTTCAGCAATTGTTTCAACAATTAATATGTAGAGAAGATATTGCAAAGCTGCAGAAGTTGGACTCGGTGATCCCTGTGGGTCCCCTCCAACTCAGGATATTCTGTGTTTTCCTTGATCCTATGCTTCTATGGACAAAATTACATTTTTTTCCTAATGGATCTAGACACAGTCGCAGTTTTGACACAGCCAGGGAGGGAAAACCTCAAGTCACTTCACGTGTGCTGCAAAATGGGTTAGGTAAGTCACACCCAGAGTTATGTAAGATAAACTGGTTTTACTTTAAAATAGAAGTGATACTAAAATCAAAGCATGTTCAGCTACTCCATCTCAGGGAATAGGTGAAGATTTCTCAACGAACCTCTGTGGGAAAAATGGGCAACTCATGAACGGTAGGCCCATACAGAACCTGTGCAAAATCTAAAATGCTCTAAAATCATCAGAATTATTGCATATGCTATATATGCAATGTATATATTATATACATATGTTCAGTATGCAGGTACAGGAGCTTGATGCCACCTATCCACAAATCTTACCTATGAGCCAGCTCCAGGTGTGTGACCACGGTCATATTCTCTAGTTTTATCTAATATTTCCCCCAGGGAAATCCTCATGAACCTGAAAAATATTTCTAGGACCATTAAATGTTCAAAACTTCCACCTAAATTTTAAAAGGCTTCTCATGCTGACCAATTTTTTGTGTTTTTTTTTTTAATTTTTCTAGGAAGAGTTCAAGGACACATACAAGAAAACATAGTGATGAAATAGTCCTAAAATAAAATTCTTAGGGCTTTTATTATCTCATCCATAGATCAGTGAAGCTTGGAAGCCAAATAGAATACACACTGCCATTTCTTCTCTTGGAAGGCTCTGACACACAACACGATCTTCTTGAAGCTAAAAGCTTTATTTTGATTTCCATCCTGAATTTATTCACGCTTTGGTAATTACCTGTGATTTTTCAGCCCTGGGTAGCCTACAGAGCTCTTGGAGGCCTTCTGGCCAGCAGCAGACTCGATAGATTTGCATTAACTTCACAGGATTCCCAAGTACCCTGGGAAACCTTCGGTTGCCAATTGAAAACGCAGAGAATGAAGATTGTTCGTTCCTGTGTCAGGCATTAAGTGCCACCTTGGTGCCACCCCCAGAACCTCCCTTGGGTCTGCCCCTTGCCACACCTTCCTAGAACTGAGTTGGGGGTCTCAGGACCCCTTTACTTCGTCACCATTGTCTTCTTCATGTCACATTCCCTGGCTGGAGCTTCTCCAAACTTCCTGATCTTCTATCTTATTTTGACTACAGTATCTATTGTTATTCTAGTCCTGGTCCATGAGTCCCAAATAAAATGTTCTAGTCGCTCTCTTACCCTCAATTCAGACACTCAGGAATGCAGCACAGAGGGAGAAGCTGCTGGTTGCTACTTCAAATACGAGAGGCTACACAGATGCATAAAATTTACAAATATCCGAATATACAAAAACATATACCTGTATACAAATACATAAAGTCTTCAGGCATCATTAGCTCGAAGCAATGAAACGTTTCAGGTCATATTGGCATTTGGCTGCATCTTGTAATAATTATTGCTTGGGTGCACAGCAGCTATTAAATACAACGCAGCCAGATGTTTTTCTGCTCTCTGTGCAGTAACAAAGCGCCATAAAATGCTCATGTCTACCATTCACTGCTTTGGCTTTGCTATGGTTTAGGGCCAAAAAAGCCCAGTAGTATTTAGAACAAAAGCAAATAGACTTGATCTGATGTTGTCACCACCATGTTAAAGCTCTTCACTATGCTCTGACTAAATGCAAAATGCCCGGCAGTGTCCACTTAAAACACTCTCAGAAAGTTTTAGAAATGCTGATGTGTTGAAGGGCTCTGTCTTTTTAAAGCAAATTGAAGTGTGTACTCTTACATAAGAAACCAAGTCCACAGCAACAAACCAGTACAAATGTTCATTTTCAGGAACATGTTTCATGGAACTAGTCTAAACCAATTTTACTAATGAGAATTTCTGTTGAAAAAATAGGTTTCTGGAGTTTTACATATACTATCTTACTGTTTCTCAGAAAAATGATGTAAAATATAATTCCCCAGAAGAATAAAGCATTTCAAATGGATTAAACAGCTCCTTTTTTTATTTTAAGATTGTATTCAACTGATGACTTTGATTATGGTGACCAGTTTCAAAATATGATACGGGTTTCAGTGGGGATCTTAAAGGAGATTTAGTGCCTATTTCTGCTCAAGGGGAAATAATTTATTAAAAAAAGCAAACCAACAAACAACCTTCAAGCCTTAACAGGAAATTGATATTCTTGAAGACTCTTCTGCGTTTTATGAAAAAGCAGAATCTTCAGAATGAAAGCTCACTATCTCTGAAGCTGAAATTCCTGAACCCGACTACTCTTAATGCATCAAGTTAAGCAGGTGATACCTCCTCATAGATAAAGTGGTGTATTGAGAGCACATCTCCTTTGGTAGATTGATAGATTGTAAAGGGGCATTTTAACAAAGCCGAAACTACTGAGTCACAGTTGGGATTTTGTTGTTCTCATGTTTGATTCCACACTTCTTCCAAATCTTCAGAAATTGTTATTATACATCACATGTACTTTAAATATTTTGAAGGAATAAGTGAGGAGTGTTTGGGAACATAAATACTTTATAAAAGTATTACAAACCGAAAGCTTGACTTCTACTGCAGGAAGTTTCTAGAACAGATATTCCTTTTGTTATTTCTGAGCACTGGGGTAATTGCAAGGTTCTCCCTTCAGGCTTTCCTTCAGCTGCAGTGATAACAGCAGCTCCTTTCTAGGTGGAAGTAGAGATTATTTCCAAAAACTCAATACAATACATGATTTGATGATCCAAATAAAAACAAGAACCTGTGATGGGACTCAAGAAATAACTCACAGCCTGGCATCAGTAAAACCATTTGCTCCAACAAGGAAACTCCTGAGTAACCTGTGCTTTGGGATAGCACTTTGTGAAAATCTTTTTTATCCTGATGTGCCTTCCCAAAGTTAGTCAGATGCGTTTGACAACATCAAACAGCTTCAAAACTTTAAAAACACATAGGATTCGTGATGAGTTCTGTATCTTGCTGCTTCACCTGGAATTTTGAACTGTATTTTCATCCTTTCTGGCTAATTTTCAGTAGCACTTTTTGGAAACAACTCAAGTTTAAGGTAGGCTTTATCACTGCGATCTCCACCTGTCTGAAATTTTGGGGTCTGGCTGAGATCTCGTTTAGTCACTACACAGAAAGAAACCACTCTCACAATGTGGAGTCTGTAAGGACTCCTTGAGTTCATGATTTCATTGCCTATTGAGGAGTCCTAACTGAGCACCCCATTACATGGAACTGCTAGACCATGAAGTTTTTCCAAAGGCTGGAGCCCCTCTGCTCTGGAGCCAGCTGCGAGAGCAGGTGGGGTTCAGCCTGGAGAAAAGAAGGCTCCAGGAAGACCTCTTAGCAACTTCCAGTGCCTAACGGAGCTCCAAGATCCTCCTAAGATCCCTTTTGCTTCTAAAAACCTCCTAAGTGCTGCACCAGTCTGAAGGGCCTCCAAAATCCTCTCTCTCAGTGGCAATAATTAATGTCGAGCCTTTCACAGAGGATGGATATTTACGGTTGCTTCTTTCCACTTTGTGCTCAGCAGCGCTTCATTCCATCTGCTATTCCCTCTTCCAGCCACCCATCCCATAATTCCAATGAAAAGTGATCCCTAGGAGTCACTTTTTGTCCTTACACTGCTTCTCCTGGTGTTCACTGAGGTCAGCAGGGTGTTGAGCTGGGTGTTGAGCTGGGCTCAGATGGTTTCATGTCACCATAGATTTTACAATGTTTTCAAAGCTGGAGGGGGACTTTGGACAACAGCCTGGAGAGACAGGACATGGGGAATGGGTTCCCACTGCCAGAGGGCAGGGATAGGTGGGATGTTGGGAAGGAATTTCTCCCTGTGAGGGTGGCAAGGCCCTGGCCCAGGTTGGGCAGAGAAGCTGTGGCTGCCCCTGGATCCCTGGGAGTGTCCAAGGCCAGGTTGGACAGGGCTTGGAGCAACCTGGGCTGGTGGAAGGTGTCCCTGCCCACGGCAGGGAGTGGAACTGGATGACCTCTAAGGTCTCTTCCAACTCAACCTGCTCTCTGATTCCATGATTCCATGATTTCTGGCTGTTTAGCAACAGGCAGGATGAATCTTGTCCTTATATTTCTTTTTATAAAGTGAAAACAGAGCTTCCCCAATAACGACAAGGGCCTCGGAGTTGTGGCATTACAACAGTGCTCACAGGTCACCTGGAAAAATCAACCTAGTACCTTGTCATACCCACTGATTTAACTTTTTAGATGGTTCAGGAGCAATAACTGGTTATGAAATGTGCTACCCTGGGTTCCAAAGTCAACATAAATAGATCTGTTGCTTTACTTTGTGACAGGAATACACCAGCTGTTCCCTTTTATTGCCCAGACCATCCAATAGGAAGGGCAGCTGCAGGTTCAGGTGTGGATGAGAAACTTCTTGAAAAGACGTGGGATGAGGATGAAGTAGATGAATAACTAGATGCATCCAACTACAATTATTGCTCAAAATGGACCCTCCCCTCTAAGCTGAACATTCTTTGGGAGATTTATGTGGTTTCTTAAGCTTTTCAGAGCAGACTTCCCTTCCCACAGGCTATAAAAATTAATCAAACACATTTTTCCAGTGCTGGAATTTGTAAATCCAAAAATAAAGTAAGAAAAGAGCTTAAAACCAGCTGTATAGAGCCAGATACAAAACTCATCTAGACTAATTTCATACCTTTGGTATTGGCCAGTGTCAGGTCCTTAGGAAAAGTGTGTGAGACTTGTAGGGAAACCTTTTCCCTGGCAAATCCTTCGGGCAGACGGTGGGATAAGGACTTGCCCCTGCAGTCAACAGCTCCTCACTGACATACAGTCCTTGAAAAAGTCTTGTCAGTTTTTCAGCCCAATCCTTCAAATTTTCCACAACTTTCTGGGGCAATTTAATTATGCTCCATAGAAGTAGTACTTCACTTTGTTTGTTTTGAGCTGATTGCCTGGTAATTGAATTGGATGCCCTTTTCCCTCTGTATTTCAGGAAAGGAAGAGCAATGATTCCCCTCTCACTTTTTCAGTGTCATTCATTGTTTTCTGTGTGTCCCATCATGTCCATCCTACTTGCTGCTAAGACTATTTTATAGGATTTTTTCCTTCTTGCAGAAGTTTTTACACACCTCTGGCCATCTTTGGGTGTTTTTTTTACCCCTCCTTCTGAGGTGAATTATCCAATCTGAGACAACACAATTCTCAGGAGACGCTGCAAATGTGAATTTAAACAGGGTTGTGGTGGTGCTCTGAATCTCCATCCCCATCCTAATGTTCCTTAAGATCCCTTTTGCCTCTTAAAACCTCCTAAGTGCTGCACCAGTCTGAAGGGCCTCCAAAATCCTCTCTCTCAGTGGCAATAATTAATGTCGAGCCTTTCACAGAGGATGGATATTTACGGTTGCTTCTTTCCACTTTGTGCTCAGCAGCGCTTCATTCCATCTGCCATTCCCTCTTCCAGCCACCCATCCCATAATTCCAACGAAAAATGATCCCAAGGAGTGACATTTGTCCTTACACTGCTTCTCCTGGTGTTCACTGAGGTCAGCAGGGTGTTGAGCTGAACGTTGAGCTGGGCTCAGATGGTATCAGGTCGCCATAGACATTACAGCGTTTTCAAAGCAAAAAAACACTTCTGAAACAGAAATGATTTCCAACTGTGTTCAGCAGCTGAGCTGCACATTCTGGAGATAAGAAAGGGACTGTTTTACCCACAGAAAGGCTTGATGGCAACACCACAAGAAAAGAAAGTGGTACCCTAACACAGTCATTCAGATGCATTTTAATTCAAATTGGATGGGACTGCGGGGGAGGAAATGCTGAAAGCCACAGAAATAGAATTTTCCCCCTCTTGCTTCAGTGTAATTTAAAACATCAAACCATTTTTAATGAGTTTTAGTGAAACCAAGTCTTGGCTGTGACCTTCTATGCCAAAATCTAGCCTGGAGAAAATTTTCAAAGCTGGTTTATAAATCCTGTAAAACAAGGAGGTTGATGGTGGAAACAGTGAGCTGTGGACACCAATAGCCTATAATCTTGCAGCCTTGTTTTTAACTTTTAGTGAAGAGAGAGGCTCTGTAAAGTATAAGTACCTTGTATCCCAGGGCTGAAATTCTGCCTGGAACTTTGCCCTTTTAAAACTAGGAGTTTGTTATTTTCCACTTTGTTAGAATTGAGGAGAAAACTGTGTTAGCAAAATAAAACACATAGAAGGAAGCTTGGGCCACCAAGCTCTTACCTTCAGCAGAGGGACCTCGTCAGTATAAACAGTGAAGAGGTGTGGAAGGACAGCTTCGAGTCTACTATGGCACAAGTGGTTTCTGCCCCCCCCCCGTTTCTCACCCCAGTATAAGTAAGGTTGAATAAGGTTTCCACAGGGGCAGACCTTCCTACTGCCAATACAGACAGGGCCTGTCCCTGTGGACACTGGGTGGGATCTCTGGGAGATAACTGCCATGCAGATAATTAATAATGACTAAGTTGCATCGGGCATTTTTTCCTGTCAGAGTTGGGGTAATATGATTTTGCAATCATCAGGTCTCCTGCAGAAGGCTGCCTTATTGATCTCCATGTTGACAGATCATACGCTTGAGACCTTTGGTGCCAAAATGTCGTTTGGGTTAAAGTCCATTATCTCATGGCCACTGGCATTCTGCCTCAGAGAGGACAAGGGCACAGGTACATCATATCACAGCACCCACAGATCACCCCCCTGATCTATTAATTTTTCTGTTCCATTTCCCACCAGCTTCCCCAGCACCTCCATGCCCTCCCAGTGGTGGGATCTCCCATGATCTACCTACCTGCACAAGCTTGTTCTCTCACTTAGAAAATTTTCAGGTTTAACTTAGACCTCTGGATTCCTGAGGTCAGCAGCTCTTGCATATCATACTGGTCTCCAGAGCTTGCCGTTAGTCAGGAAATTCCATCCACCACCTTCTCAGGACAAAGACTGGAGCAGTGGAACAGGCTCCCCAGGGCAGTGGTCATGGCCCCGAGCCTGTCAGAGCACAAGAAGCACTTGAACAGCCCTCTCAGAGGCATGGTAGGACTGTTGAGGCATCCTCTGTAGGGCCAGGAGTTGGACTCAATGATCCTTGTGGGTTCTTCCATCTCGGGATATTCTATGATTTGATGATTTCCTCTCCTCAGCTTTTATTTCTTGTTACTACTTCTCCATCCAAATATCTACAGAAATTACATAAACTCAGGCAAAAAGAAATATTTATAACAAACCAAGAAATAAATCATAGCATTGTTAAGGTTGGAAAAGACCTCTAAGGTCATCAAGTCCAACCTTTGATCAAACACCGCCCTATCAACTAAGCCATAGCACTGAATGTCACATGGAGCTGTTAAAGTATTGTGGATAAAGTATTTTTGTTTGGGGTTCGCTTCCCTTCTAAATCTTGACTTTAGGTAATGTGGGTGTCCACATCTGAGCTGGTCACAGAAATGGCTCTCATTGGAGTTCCCAGCACAGACCATGGCAGTGTGGATTTGAGGTATCTGTGTGTGTGAGATACATGATAGGCTGTAGGAGCCTTTCTTGCTCTCTGTTGGTGCTCAACAACCAACTCAGGGGTGAACTGCCTGCTTTGTAAACACCTCAACTGTGTGATCTGGCGCTGTCCTTCGTCTCCTTTCCCCGCACGAACAGCAGGACGTGGCGACTCCATCCCCCACCGACCTTGATTAATGCAGACTAACAACTGAAGCCTTTACTGATTAGCTAAGAACAAGCTACATTTATCAACTTTCTCTGTAGAGAATTTCACTGCCTTCAAGCAAACACCGTGAGCACAAATCTCCTGGCAAAGCACAGACCGGAGCCCTACAAATGCAGTTTAAAGCCCCAACCATTGTGACTCCGCTGAGGAAAAGAGGGAGAACAGCGACGCCGACGACAAACAGCACCCCGGGGAGCAATGGGAGCAAAATGATTGTATTCAGCACTGGGAGGGATGGGAGCATGGAGGTGGTGGCGGTGGCAGGTCTATTTTATGATTCTATTGTTTCCTTGTGTACTTTATACCTTTGTAGGTAATTTCTGAAATAAGCGGGTGGGAGCCTGGGGACGTGGTGAATATTCCCAGCTCCGTTACTTACTGCAGCAATTTAAGGGGTTTCTTAATCTCCCTGTACCCCAAATATCCCATTTGTGAAGCAGAGCTTGGCCTTTTACGTCCACTAAGAACTTTGGGACTTGTGGAACTGTTATCACCATATCTAGGGCAAAGCCAGCAGCTCAAAACGTGGTGCTGGTGGTCACAACACAAACTGGGAGGACTCTCATATCCGTTACTGACCATGAAAAAATAGCTTGGCTGCTTATATATATTCTCTAGTTTTCCTGTCGACTCAAGAAAAAAAAAAATAAATGGAAGAGGGGCAAAAAAGAAGCCCTTCAAAAGGCCAATCGCTTTGCCCAAGAGCCCTGAGACCTCAAGGTCTCCTGTACAATGTGGCTACAGCCCCCAAGGCAGGGAGAGATCAAAACTGCAGCTCCACCAGCTCTTCTTTACAACAAAACTGATCACATTAATGTTTTCACAGGAATAAATCTTTCATTTTCGTTTCACTTTGATTTTCCCTTCTCATTTTTACCTTTAATGGGTAGAGGTTTAAACAAAAACAAATTAGGTGCAAGGAGAACAATCTGGTTGCAGAAGGATGAGACCTGCAAGGTGGAGGCTCTGGGAAGGGTCACCACCTCATGGAGTAGGTTTAAAATTCATCCCAAGGGTTCATTTGTCTGCTTAAGGATGTACATCAGCTTCTATAGTGTCCTGGCTTGGAGGGAGTTTGTTTCGTCTCAGAGCTCTGCTCCTGATCTTTTAGAGGGAAAACCAAAAAGAAATAACAAGAAAGTGTAAGCAGCAATATATTTAATTTTTCACCACTGTGAGTTTTGTCATTGCAGAGGAGGAAGACGTTTGGCTTGGTACTGCCTGATCTGCTCAATAAAAGCCAGTGACAATATGTCAAGGGAGAGACAAGACAACAAGGCAAGAAGTCAAAGAACCTAAAGGTGCTATGCCATCCATAACACTTTAGCTCAGCTTTCTATGCCTGATTCTGTGCCAGCTTAACCCCTGGAACCTCCGACAAGGGAGTTCAGATGTCTCCAAAGTAGGATCACCTACACTCCAAGCCTCTTCTTTAGTCCTTGTCACTTAATTTGCAAAGCTTTGCACAAGGCCCCTGATTTTTAGACCAACTGTGAATAAACAAATCGAGATAAATGTAAATGCACAGAGACGTGCTTGGCATTCAGGCAAGGTTTTCATCTTCACATCAAAAGTTGAATCACAGGATGGTTTGTGTTGGGAGGGATCTTAGAGACCATCTCGTTCCAACCCCCCCGCCATGGGCAGGGGCACCTCCCATGGGGCCAGGATGCTCCAAGCCCCATCCAACCTGTCACACTTTACAAATATTACTGCATTAATTACTTCAGCAAGAAGCACCTTGGCTTCCAAACCCTTGGACTAACTTGTTTTCCTGCCTAGGGATGGGCGAGAAGAAGGATATAAAAATTATTCTAGAAAAAGCAACAGTTGAATTCCCCAGCTCCACAAATCTTTTCAGCTGTTGGTACGCACAGTACATCAACCCACTTTGTTGTCCCCTGAAGGAAAGTATTTAGTCATGACAATATTAATCAGTTTTTCCCATTGTTTTCTTACCCTTTCCCTTCCAAAATCCTTCTTTCCCTGCATCCTTCATTTCAAAGGCAATAAACAGCATTTAATCTAAATAGTCAAATTACACTGTCAGTTTCTTACTGTAGCCTCATACAAATAATACCTAAGAAAAATTGTGCTTGATTTAAGAGGGCTCACTTATGCTATAATTTTTTAGCTTGGGTAGAGGTCTATAAGCCTGCATGGAAAAGATAATGGTCTTTCTTTTTCCTTTTTTTTTTTTTTCCTGCTTTATTTTGGAGTTTCTTGTTGTTGCAATTGTTTCTACATCTGCAATTGCAGTTCAGGGCCAGAAACTTGCTGTTCATGAAAGCTTAGAATGTGCAGCTTGTTGTGGAAGGAGCTGAAGTTTGCAGAGATGTGAAGATTTTGCATTCTGGTATTTGCATGTGTGTGTGCCCATAGCTTTTGTTGCCCTTGTTATAAATACAGAGGTTTAGGGAAGGGTTTGCTGGTACAAAGGATTTGCAAAGCCACAACTCCCTCACATAAGTCAAGAGGTGATTTCAATTAGGTTGGAAAAAAATCCTCCCAGCAGAGACTTCAGGGATGTCATGGCATGAGGGGAGGAGAAGGGCCTCCCAGCTGAATTTCACCATCACTAACCAAGGACAACAGAAATGTCCTCGTTGAAATCAAGTGCCGAACTGGCAGTGTGGGAGTGCATTTGGCTCAGGTGCTGTGCCCTTCCTAAGCTGGGCAGGGAAGGCTCTGTGCTCTCCTCACTGATCCCCCCAGGATGTGGAGTCTGAGTTGGGGTTAAATGAGTCTTCTCTCCTGCATTAATAAAAATCACTTTAATTTGGGCCGTGTCTCCAAAACAGTACCAACAGTATTTCTGCTTTGCAAGTGTGGAAACTGAGGCATGAAGCACTAAAGTGACACACTCTGATTCTTGTCATGGCGCAAAATTTGGGGTCTGCTCCATTTCCCTCCATGTTTCTATCAGAAAGAAAATAAAGGTTATATTAACTATTATTTAAAAGCATGGAGAACTAAATATGGTATTTCTAGGGGAAGGGGTCCCTGCCCATGGCAGAGGAGTTGGAACCAGATGACCTTTAAGGCTCCATCCAACTCAAAACGCTCTGTGATTTTATGATTCTATTTGGAAAAAAAAAAAAAAAAAGCATAAATTTTCTTTCTTTGCTTATTTAAATAATCAGTTATAATTTAAAAAAACACATATATTTATATGTGTTATCCAAAAATGACTGGTTATTATGAACAGTTGAAACTCGTCTACACTCCATTCTAAGGAACTCAGCATGGAAAAAGCTCTGAAATGACACAAATGAAGTGCAGGTAGCACAAATTCCTGAACATATGAGAGCATTCATGTGCTATACAATGTGGTCACATGGGTCTGAAACGGTAAGAATAATAACAGGTCCCTCTGCCTGGAGGAATGTCGTGTGACTCGGGCATCAGGCAAAGGTTTGCTGCCATGATACGACAGAGCTGTCACCTTTTAATATGTGATGCCAACAACAGAAAAAAAGAAAATAAAGAAATAAAGACTCATAGCTCCCTTCTCAGTCAATCTGAATTAGACTGAGGGAGGCGAAGGCTGGCTGTGGAGGGGGAGCCACCGTATGCTGGCGAGAGCTGCACATCAACAGAACAAACGAACATTGCTATTTCTGTGTCTGGGTCTGTGCGCTGCCCTGTCTCCAGTATGTGGTTAATAAAGAGGTGAGTGGGAGAGAAAAAAAAAGAAAAGGGGGGAGCAAACAGTATCTCCATGACAAGTTCTGGCCCAGCTGTCTTAGCTGGAAAGCTTGGGTTTCTATCCAAACCCCAGTATTTTTAACTCACAGGTCCCCACTGCTGCAACTGCAGGCAGGTTTGTTTAGCCTCCCACACACAAATAATTTAATGGATTTCAGGGGGGCTGCCTTTGCTGTGAGTACTGAACATTTGCTTGTTTAATGCTTGAAGGAGCAGCAGTCTAATTTTCTTTTCCAAATAAACCTCATGACGCATAAAGTAATAACTGGCAGACAATGCTGTGTAAAATTAATCTGCTCCATATGTGGTTGCAAGGCCAAGGAAAAAAACTAATAGAGAATCATAATTTTCGAAAATATCTGAGTGGTAGTTACACTAGAGATCCATAAACCATACTGTGAGAAGGGGTAGATTTTCTGCCAGTTCATTTGTACGCTGCTCATCCCTGGGGTAAACCAAGTGTTTGCTGCCTGTGGATTCCCCATCCCTGGAAGTGTCCAAGGCCATGTTGGATGAGCCTCTGAGTAACCTGGTCTAGTAGAAGGTGTCCCTGCCCTTGGCAGAGGGGTTGGAGGTGGATGATCTCTAAGGTCCCTTCCAACCCAAGCCATTCTATGATTCTATGATTCTATGTAGGAATTAAGGAGGAAAACATAATGGAAAAACTGGCAGAATGGTCCTGCAATTAAGGGGCTGAGCTGTTATTCAATGCCTTGCTCTGTTTCTATCTCTAGGATGTCAAAAGCCCTTTGCAACCTTGGGGGGTATTTTACCGTCACCTCTAGACCAGCCCTCCTTACTGGAGCTTTGAATATCCCACAGCAGCACCAGACCCCAGCAATTCCATGGAAAACAATGTTCTTCAAGAGCACCTGTGGATGGACGTAAAGATTTCTACTGCCACCTTCCATTTAATTCCAAACACAGCATTCTCACACAGGGGCCAAAATGATGCCGGAGGAAGAAATAATTTTGTGGGAAAAAGAAATTTCAAGGGCTGCTTTATCCCTACTGTCATTGGTGGGTTTACTCATTTATTTTGTTTGATATTATTTTTCAGGTAGGGCAGAAGTTGAAGACAGGAAGCTTGAGGACTCCAAATGAAAGTGAGCGGAGCTTTTTGGCAATGTGATACTTCTTAGAGGGGGCAGAGGGAAGCAGAATGAAAGAGCCTAATTGCAACAAGTGCCTTTGGAAAATAACATGCAGTAACTGCAACCCAGGGCACAGCCACAACAAAGTCAAGGTCAAGTTGCATGAACAGCCTCAACTGTGGCATTTCCTGAGTTTTACTTACTTGGCTTTACAGCCTGAGCATTCCATTCTTCCAGTTATTTCTCTAGTCCATATATGAAACACGTTCAACCTGCACATCGTTCATTAGACACTGGTGGTTCAAAGGAAATGGAATAAAAGCATGTGGTGCATGCGGGTTTGTGTGGCAAAAAATCCCTGGGGAAGCTGCCGTAATACTCCTTCAGCCTTCTGTTTTGAGGAACTGCCGAGTGAAATATTGCCCTCAGGACAGGAAAAAAAAAAATAAATAGTTGTCTCAGTGTTACACTGAGAAATTTCAGCCTTTAGCTGCAGGCATTGCACTCATAGTCTCAGTAACTCCCCCATCCCCAGGCGAGATTTTACCACATTTCCCCTCCGCAGGCAGAGTTTCCAGCCCTGGGAAGGAGTGCAGACAGTGTGGTGTGTTAAATGCACAGAGTGGTTTGTTCTGGGAGCGTGTGAGGGACTTGAGGTTTGTTCCCAGCAATTCAGGCGGCTTTATTTTATGCTCTCTGAACATGTACGTGCAGAAAGCCTTTTTCATAACAATTCTAGGCAGAGTCGTGAAAGGAGTTTTTCATATCAAATGAAAGTGGGGAAAATGGAAAAAACAACAACAACAAAAACCACCAAAAAAAAAAACCCAACTAAAAAAACCACAAAAAACCAAACAAACCTGCAAAAACAATAGAAGGTATTCAGATACCATTCCCTTTTATCACATTGACAGCTCTGCAAGTAAGAAAACATACCCATCCAAAAAAAAAAAAATCAGTGGAGGCAGCCTAGTGAAGGTTTACAGGGGTGTAATTGTAATTTTAACCCAGTCTACTGCATCGGGGTTAATTTAAGGACTTGTGTAATATATGGGACACATACAGGATATAGAATATCCAGAGTTGGAAGGGAGGCATTTGACCAACCTTAACCATGTAAAGTCATAGCTAAGCCAAGCTGTGCTTTCCTAAGCTCCCCCTGCAGACTTAGTGAGGACTGACAGCCAATTGAGTTTAGCTGAGAATGTCTAAAGAAGAAACTTTGCTGTTTGAGAATTGGTTTTCTCTCCGTCAATAATGTGGATAACCTGGAGATTTGATATCGATTTTAGAATGATGATGTAAAATAATACATGAGCACACAGGATCCTAGGGAAATTCAGATTGGAAGGACCATCACGAGTCTCTGCTCCAAGCAAGATCAACTTTGCAGTCGTCACGCAAAGCTTTGCCCAGCCTAGAGAAAGGCTGGAGACTGTGCAGCCCGTCTGGGCAACCTGTCCTCTGAACAAAGGAATGAAGCTCTTTTCCTTCCTTGTCTTCCATGAGAAGAGTTCCTTTTGAAGAAGACCTCAGAGTTAAAATCTGTGTCATCCAACCCCATACTCAAACCCATCTTTCCAAGGAGATAGAGCTCTGCATGGCAAATGTCATTAGTTAGGAATCTTGAAATTGTAAAGGGAAAACCATTTTCTTCTTTGTCACTGATATGGAAAAGAGCTCTTTGCTGTCACAGACATTCATCTTCTGGAAACTGCTGGTTTAGATGTTAGACTGGCTTATTTAAATGTACGTGGCATTTTTCATCAGGTGTTTCAAATAAAGTGTCAAGGTCAGTGGAAGAACAAGGAAAGGCCCACAGCTACAAGGTAAATAAGAGGATGAAAGGCAATAAGAGGGTATCAGTGCACTGGGCTGAATGAGAAGAAAAGAGATTTTCTGAGTAGACTTACAAGCACTGGGTGCTGACAGTGATCTTGACAGTGCTTTCCCTAATAAACTTGGCAAAATTAAGAGTACACTAATTAAACTGATGACAAGAGGCATCACTGACACAGAAGCTTTCAGCCTACTGAAATAATCGAATGGAAACTGGAACAACAGAAATGGGATGAGATTTAATGCTTTGAAGTTCTAAGGTCACACACTTGGAGACTGAGAACTATTAATCTGGTAGAGCTTTGAGTTTTACAGTGCAAACCACTGACAGGGAAAATGGCATGGCATGGCATGTTAGTCAATCAGAGTATGGCTGTGAGCCACCAACATGTATGGCCATCCAACTGACAAATGTGACCCCAAGGGAATTCAGTTTGAATGTCTCAAGCAGATATCAGAAAGTATTAATTGCACTTTCCAAAGAAGCTCTTTTCTCATCTGGAGCTGCGAGTGCACTTCCAGCCACCCCTGTTCAATAAAGATATTAAACAGATAATATTGCATTCCTGTTTGGTAGGAGCAGGAATTAAAGTGAGTTACAAGTGAGAAAGAGAGATTTCACTTTGACTTGTGATATGCGGAAGAGCCAGTGTGGATCAAACAGTGAACAGAGAGTAATTTCTCCTGAGAGTGTGTCAACTACTGTGCCATTTCAGAGGACAAGAGGAAATGGTCTCAGGTTGTGCCATGGGAGCTTCGGGTTGGGCATCAGAAAAATTTCTGCACTAAAAGAGTGGCCAAGCATTTGAAAAGGCTGCTCAGGGTAGTGGTGGAGTCACATCCTTGGAAGTGTTCAAAAAATGAGTAGGTGTGGCATTTCATGATACGGTTTAGTGGGTGCGGTGGAACTTGGTTGAAGGTTGGACCTTCCGATCTTCAGCGTCTTTTCCTAACGTTAGGTTCTGTGATTGGCCTAAAACATATTTGTTGGCTAAGGGAGACACATCCCACAATGCTGAATCGTTTCATATTCTCAAAACAACACATCCTGAGGAGACTTGAGTCTTATTTCCCAGTTAAACCAATTCATCCTTTTTTCCTAACAAGATGAGATGGTCTGTGAAACCTCGGAAATTAGTTTCTTTTCTGTTTTCCCAAGGAGTTTTCCCTTTCTGGTTAAATGACCGCTCAGAATACAAACCAGAGAATTCAGGAGAAGACTCTTTCTAGATACTGGAAGTATCCCTGTGCTCAAAATGAGGGTTGGACTGGTAGAACAGGTGATAAAAGTGTCATAATCCTTCTGGCTGGAATTGCATATTTTTGAAACAGGTTTTGCACACAAGAGACTCCAGGTAGATAATGAAGAGGCTGAAGATGAGGGCAGGGGCTGAAAGCGAATAAGTGACCTGGCCTAATGCTTTTTAGATGGTGTTTTGATAAATTAAAGAAGCCATTCTGGGTTTTATTAGACTTTGTTCAAACAGAGCCAAGACCAGTGAAAAAATATCTATCAAAATTTAAAAAAAAAAAACAACCAGCTCTGGCATAGGTGTAGTTGTAAAGAATACTTCTCATTTGTTTGGAGGGGGATAATAAAGCAAATTGTTGTAGTAATAATCAATATCAGGTCAAGAATATCTTCCCAATAGGAGCAGCCTGTGCTGATAACCTGTGCTTTTTATAGCTTGGGTTTTTCCTTGACTGTTTTCCACTGCAATACATCTCACAATCCAAATTTTTCCTCTTCAAAACTAGTTTGTTCCAATGGTAGAACACCAGAGACCAGTCCATTTATCAAAAAGTCTTTTTTTTTTTTTTAATCTACACCATATTTTGTGTAAAATTTTGAGACATGTACCATGAGCATGTTAGCAGATATTCATCAGAGTCCTCGAGAGCGCATTTCTTGAGGAAAAAATCTAGAAGGGAGCCTAGGAAAAAGAGCCAAGGCTGAAGAACAGGAATTCCCTCATCACTGGGGTCTCACACAGGGGTAATTCCACTGAACTCCTGATTCCGGGCCCAAAGGAAAGATGTCTCAGCAAGCAGGAACTGAATGGTGCTGTAATGTTGATGTGAAACCTGGAAATAAAGGGAAGAGAAACGAAAAATAACAATCAGGTCACACAGTAGGTCACATTTAAGATGGAAAACGACAAGAACTCGTAGCTGTGTTGTATAATCCATCCTACACATACCCTAATTTTTCTTACTGTAAAATTTGAGATGCGCTGCACAAAGAGATTGTGGCATTGCAAAGTGTCTGGAGACCAAAACAATATCCTTTCCTCTCCCTTGGGAGAGCAGAGCCTGTACCCAGTCGGCAGAGCAGTGTGCAAGGGAATGCACACACCTCGGGAAAAGGAGAGAGAACCAAAGCCCCAGCCTTGCTGTTTCTGCACGTCAAAAAGTGTTCTGCTGAAATCAAAGCTAAGTGGAACTGAATGCTCTCCACAGCCATCCAGCCACAGAGGAGAACAGCGGGGAGCAAACGAAAAGATGGCAACCAGCAGAAAAGCAGACAAATTGAGGGGAATAGCACCCGATGCAATAACCATAACGAGGACGATTGAATTGCACCTTGAAAGGTCACAGTCACTCGGATCCCACGTGGTCCCGGGTGTGTGCGTTTGTACAGAAAGCCAGATGGCAGGACCCAGCTCCTCCAGACACCCCCCCATCTCTATCCATGCAGTTTCCAAGGGCGCTGTCACCGATGCTATCCCAGACCTCCTAGGGGAATCCCACTACCAGCTGCAGCCCGTGCAGCCTCTCCTTACGGCGCTGTGCCTCCACACACCACCCTGCCTGCCATAGCTGAGGCCTTGAGCATACATCTTAGCCCCTAATCCAGGTGTTTTTCCTCTTAAAAAAGCAGACGCTAAGCGAGGATTTATTGATGAGCGCTTTGAAGGCAACTGACAGAACAGGTTGGGTGAAAATTGCTGATGGACACATTAAAAGGAAATTGAACAGTGCTGTGGTCTGGGGTTGATCACGGCATCCAAAAATCGTAGCCCTGGCATGGATCTGGCTTGGCCCAATGTGTAAAGGGAGCTACAGGTTTGACACAGCATTTTCCACAGTGGATGTTCCTATGAACACTGAAGTTCACAGGGAAAGCTCCGCACAAATAACCACAAGTTTGGAGTCACAGGGGCAAGGAACTGATGTGAGAAGGTCACTGGCTACTGTGTGTTTTCCTCCTGATTTTGTGCTTAATTTCTTTTGCAAACAAGAGTGTTTCATTAGATGGTAAGTGTAAAAAAAAAAAAAGACCAGAATTCAGCGGCACATCAGAGTCCCATGTCACATCCACGTCCAGTGGCTGATGTTCCCAATGCCTGCCAAAATCTAAAGCTCAAAGTCACTTCAGAGATACTTAGGTTAGGTGTTTAGTGAAAGCCAAGTACCTGTGTCCCTCCCATAGCCAAAGGAGAGCAGCGGCTAATTCCAGAGGTGCTTTCGCCTTACCCTAATGACAAATTTTACCCTAATGACAAATTTTACCCTAAGTGACAAATATTGCAAAGGTTGAAGATAGGAAGTGCAATTTCCATCGACGACAACCACTTACACACAGACAAGGAGGTCACCTGGAAGCAGGTTGCGGCACAGATCCAGAGCATCGATTGATTCTGCACCTCTGGGTCTATCAAAGTAATGGTTTTTAACTGTTTTCTTACTCTCCCTCCTGATAACTGAAAGAACATGGAAAATACTAATTTGACATGAAAATACACCAGTCTGTGCTCCTTTATTATCCAGTAATTAAGAGAACTCTGTTGATAATGAGTCATTCTTTCCCCTTGTGTGTGGTTTCCAACCACAGGATCTCTGAATCTTCAGAAGAGCTCAGGATACCCCTAAAAAAATGTACGAGAACGTGAACAAAGACAGCAGTGATTTCAGAGTCAGTGCAGGGGATAAATCACAGGGGTTCAGACATTCCCAGGAGCTTTCTGGAAAGCCCAAACTAAGGGAAACTTCAATATGTGAACGTTTGAGGAGAAAGAAACTGTTACGATGCACCAAGACCTGAGTTCCTCTCTTTGTACTCCCCACCAAAAGTTGCATAAGCACATTAGTGCATTAGTGCTCCTGGAGAAGGATAACCATGCATGACTGAGGAGCTTTATGGTTCCCTGACAGGAGCTGGCTCATATCCACACACCCACCCCTGGCTTTGGGTGCATTTAAATCTGCAATGAAGCACCTGACCCCTTCTAGATAGGGGCAAGAGAATGTCCTGTCGTTCGGTCGTTTATCCTCTAAAGAGAGTGAGGAGCAGCTGGAGGGGCTCAGCCTGGAGAAAAGGAGGCTCAGGGGGGACTTTCTGGCTCTGCAAGTCCCTGACAGGAGGGGAGACCAGTGGGAGGTGTCAGGCTCTGCTCCCAGGGAACAGGGACAGGAGGAGAGGGAACTGCCTCAAGTTGTGCCAGAGGATGTTCAGGTTGGATAATAGCGAAAATTCCTTCATGAAAAGGATTGTCCATCCCTGGCACAGCTGCCCAGGGCAGGGGTGGAGTGCCCATCCCTGGGGGGATTTCAAAGCCCTGTGGATGTGGCACTTGGGGACAGGGGTCAGTGGTGGCCTTGGCAGTGCTGGGTTAGCAGCTGGACTGGATGGTTTTAAAAGTATTTTCCAATCTAAATTATTCTATTATTCTAATTCAGTTGGCCGATTCCTCGCTGTCCAGGAAACAGTAAAAGCCCTCTCTGGGCTTTAAGCACCAACTCTGACCAGTGAGAGCAGCTCAGGATGCAGGTTGTGAAAGCAGGTGGGCAGGTATTGAAGAAGTGTCAATAAAAGCAGGCTCTATTAAAGTAAATAATCATCATAAAGCAAAATGCCAAGAGGAGCTGAGCTGTCCCAGGCTACAAAGCTACTGGAATAACTTCCAGCAAGTCACAGGTATGAAGGGAATAGGGGAACTGCCTGGGACAGCGACCGAGGGCATCACCCGAGGTGCTTAGGTATGAATTCAGTTAGGGGAGATTTTTAAAAGCACCATTAGTATGTTTAATGCTCAGTCCCATCACCTTTGAAACTGAGTCAGTCCCTTGGAAATCCCCAGTTTGGCCCTTTATAAAGCAGTTTGTGCTTATGAAGCTGAATGCACTTTACAAAGGAAAGCATTACCCTCGCACGCTCTCAGGGAAATCAAGGCACACAGGCACAGGGAATCTTTGGGGGCAGAACTAGAAACCCAAAGGGAATTTTAGCCTTGTCTCTTCCACTTGTCCTTACCTTTCTGACAATTCTGTTACCAAAGCCAGACTGTCACACCTGCTGCAACCCGCACTGAAGCCTCCCCAGTGGTCCATATGCTGATTTTCTATTATACACATTTCTGAATATTAATTATAATTTAAAAGTTTCTTCTGTCTCTTACTGGTTCCACTGGTCTTACAAGGCATAGCAATATTGTTTTCTTTAGTTCAGACTATGATATCTAAGTAGTCCCTTCTAGCTTGAAAAGATGTGAGCTCATCAGTGTTTCAGACTGGAAGAAATGCTGTCACTAAACATCAGCCAATGCCTCTTTTCCTCTACCTGCTTTTTCAATTTTTTTTTTTTTTTTGTCTCACTAGATACAGTAAAAACTTGGTCTTTCAACCTTCAACAACTGGTGCCAGCAATGAGGCTGCATTTCTGCTTGGGGGATGGTTGTTTTTTACTTCCAACCACATGCCCTTGTTGTCATATTCCATGTCATTTTTATTTAATCTGATTCTCCATCAAGCTGATTCTCTGTTTCCCAAGTCTTCCTGTCTTTCTGCTGGACATTTTTGAAAGCAGCGATTTGCAAAACATTAAAGGAGGCATATAAATAAATTACTGTCTGGAGAGTGAGTCATCATTATTTAATAGGAGACTGTCTCATAAAGAGAGGTTGCTTGCTGGCAAAGCAGGCTGATGCTGCCCCCAAATTTACCCTGCTTCCCGAGGGTTTGTCCTCCTCTATCACATCCCAGGATATTTTGCCTTCTGGTAAACAAGGTTCTTAATCTGGACCCCTTGTGTTCCAGGAGATGAAATGAAATTATGCCCTTGGTCACATCCCTGCTCCTGAAAACACTGAGTCCCTTGGGAATGGGCTGGGGCTCAAGTTAATGAGGAGCGTACACACACATCCCAGTGTTCTGCAAACCACAGTTGCATCTTAATTTCTACAATTCAGTGCCCAAAGGTCAGGATTTTATCCGGAGGAAGACCTGACTGTGCTGTCACAGTGTGCAAAGGAGGGCAGTAGCACTGTAGAGATCAGCTTGAGATCCCTCCCTCTCCTCCCATTCCCACCCAGCGGGGTCTCCCAACATCTCTACAGAGACTGAGCTTATTTATTCACGTCCAGAATTCTGCTACCTAAGCAAACAGGGAGGATACAATTAAAATAAACCCCAGGCAGGCACTGTTCCTCCTTCTTCTGGCCCACCTTACTCGTGCTCCAGCCTTTTTCCCAATTATCTTCCATATATTTAAACCCCACACAAGAGCCACACAAAGATCCCACCCAAGGCCTCATTTCAGGCTCTCCCCCCTCCCCATCACAGTTTGGAATTGCTGGCTCCCAGTCCCTCAGCACTGCTGGTCCCCGGTCACCCCCTTCCCAGTGGAAAAGCTCCAGTCAACCAGAGGATCTGCACGTCACTACCTTTAAACAGAAGGCAGCAAAACCTCCCCAAAACTCAAATGATGCAGCCAAAATGCCACCAATTCTTCATTTCCACTTCTTCATCCATACTCTCCTGTAAGGACCTGGCTTAGATAAACCCACAATGATCTCTCACGTGGTTAGTGGGAGGGGTGGAGGGTTTTTTTGCCTGTGATGCCCTGATGACAGCCACCACAATCCTGACAAATTCCTTTTTATTCCCATTGCCTTGAAGTTTCCACCCATTCCTTCCTGCGTGCAGAACAGACGTGACCTCAGTGCAGCTATTTTAGGCCCTCAGTAGCATTTGAACAGGTAGAAAAAAACCCATCAGGTCTACATCTGGTGCCAAACAGTGCAGCTCCTGTGAAGTATAAACCCTAAAAATATTGAAAGCTGTAATAACTTCCACTGAGGACCTGAAGAGTCTCTGTGCCTTTACATAGGACCTAATACATCTAAAGGACCGCCATAGCACAAGTGAAGAGTGCTGATTAATAATTTCCTACTTTTTTAATGGAAATTTTAGGTTGCTTTCCTGCTAAGACTGTTTCTAGAGGTCACAGAGCAGGAGGGCAGAGCATCTCTTGGTCACTTACATGTTGGAATGAACACTAAAGAGTATATTTCTAAAAAGGGCTCTAACAATATAAGTGCCTTTCTCCATAAAAAGTGACTAAAAAGCAACAGAAGGCAACCTATGAATCTCGAGTTACGGTGCTTTGAGTAACAAAAAGGAATTGGGAAAAGTTACAACATACAGAAAATCAAATTAAATTAGGCTTGGGAAGGAGTCTTGCAATGTTCTAATTGATCTCTATCACTAGGTATAGTAATCCTGCTTCCTAGGAATGACCATTTTTCCTACCTGAGGAATGCAGCACAAAGGATAGATAACTTGTGCCTTGCAGCACATGAAGGCTACAGATTGATGGCCAAGGTTCTCTCTCCCTTTCTCCTCCATCTTTTCCCATTCTTTGGTTGAGAGCCAGGATAGCAAATATGTTTACCCTCAGCAAAAAAAGCCCAGTGAACATAGGCAGAAAAAAATCAAACAGGTAGCAGCCCATTAAAAAAAATAATTGTCTTAATTGTTTTCTGCTCACAAAGATAATCATCCTAATAGGTGTATTTTATTTGGTTATCGTTTATCTAGAAATGGCAATCACTGGAAAGCCTTGACAATAGAACAAGCAAAGCTACTAACGAGGTGTAATTACAACACAAGCTGTATATAATTAAACATTATCCTCTGACGAGCCCATGACAGCCTGCAGTGAGCTCGATCTCACGGCGTCGCTCCCAAGCGTTGGGAGGATTCGGTGCCTTTTTGGAGCTAAACGCACATTTGGAGAACATATTTTCCTTTTCCCAGGCTCTCCCTGCAACCAGATCACGCATTCCTCATTTCCTGGCAGTATTTAAAATGGGATTTTAAGAGACCCATTCAAAGCTGTTTGCACGATGGCCCAGGGTAATGGCCATGATTGCAAAAGGTGTGGTGATATATTTGATATACTGAGGAGTCTCTCCTAATGCATTTGCATCCTGCACTGAACTACCATGAAGGCTGATGATGTTTTGCTGGACGAGTTGAGGAATATATGCACGTCCTGTTTAAAAACCCACCTGGTGTTGATAATATTCACATAATAAACTTCATTAGCAGGTGATAAATTAGATTTTTTATGGCTTCCTCACCTGCACTGAACCCTTCAGTCTATTTCCCTCCCCAAGTTCTTCTGACTTTCAGAATCTCTGAATGGCTTCAAGCACCCACTGTATTATTTGACACATAATCAGGCAAAGTTTCTGAGGCTTTTTCTTCATTTTCCCTGAACAAAGAATTTTTCTTGCCTGAGATACTTTTGCTTTCATTTGGATGCAGCATGAACAGTAGTGTTTCCATGCAAGTTGAAGATCAATCATCTCATAGCACACAGTCTATAAGCAAGTAGAGGAATTTTGTCATTTCAAAACAAAGATCTCCTGTTCCGTTGCAGGTCCAGCACTTCCCTCCAGATCCCAAACTATGATATATAAAATACTTTATCTTCCAATTACAGAAAACAGTGGTTTATCTTATTTTACATTAAAGGGTTTTCAAACATTAGCTGAGATTTCTCCTGTCTTTTTATCCTTTCCAGCCAGACTAAGGGCAACTAAACCACATGACTGCACATATGGAATGAAAAATGAGTCACTAAAGGCTCTGAGATGTAGTTAATCTATTTTCCTTAAGCAAGAGTAAAGCAGCACTGCAAGAGGGGACAGTCCTGCTTCCCCGTGCCATGGAGTCATCCAAAAGTTAAGAGCTTCTGGGAGTAGGAACCCGTAGTATTTCTCTTTTTTTCCTAGTCATGAATAGTTAATCGATGGCTCTCTTGCTTTCAGGGTACTCTTACTGCTCCACATGAACACTCATTTCCTACTCTCTGGCAGGAAAACATCTATGGTCAGAGCTCAGCTGGTGCAAAGAGATGTGTAATGGAGACTGGAAGACTTTTGCCAGCTGATGATCTGAAAGAAGATATTTCAGCACTGAAAGCCTTCCATTTCTGACTGGAGCAGCAGTTCCTGAAAGAAGTATTTTGAAGCTAGAAGAGGGCAAAAATGTTGTCTGTGTTTTGGGAGTAGACTTAATATTTTGGGATTAGTCCAACACCACTTTCCTTCTGTTGGGGAGTCTTTTATATCAACGTTGAGATCGTCCCCACAACACCAGAACAATTCTCCACACTGAGAAACATAACATCATTTGTCACATTTCTTCTTCTGTCTCTGCAGCAAGACAAACATACAGGGAAATGTTTCTCTTTCAAAGGGTTGTGGGGCTGGTTTTGGTTTTATTTTTCAGAATGTTATAAATTAAGGCACACAGAGGCTGGGTGTCTTTTAACGAATTGAAACATTTTATGGAGGGGTGAAAAATAGCACAATCAGGCAAGTATCTGGCACTTTGACATGAGGAAGGTAGGACTTAACAAGGAGGGTGTCCTGGCCTTGGTAAATTTACTGCACATCTGACCTTTCCCTTCATGGAAGAAAGTCATAGTGTGGCAAACAAATGAACTTTTTGACCATGGTATTTACTCTGGAGATTTGCATGGACCCTAAGATATTCTGAGCTTACCTCTTATGTCCTGGAGACAATAAGACAGTTCCTGAATGGCAAAAAGAAATGCGATATCACAGAATCACAGAATGGTTTGGGTTGGAAGGGACCTTAAAGCCCATCCAGTTCCCCCCCCTGCCATGGGCAGGGACCCCTTCCACCAGCCCAGGTTGCTCCAAGCCCCGTCCAACCTGGCCTTGGGCACTCCCAGGGATCCAGGGGCAGCCACAGCTTCTCTGCCCAACCTGTGCCAGGGCCTGCCCACCCTCACAGGGAAGAATTCCTTCCCAATATCCCGTCTAGCCCTGCCCTCTGGCCGTGGGAAGCCATTCCCATCTTGCCCTGTCCCTCCATGCCCTTGTGAAAAGTCTTTCTCCCTCTTCCTTGTAGGCTCCCTTCGTGAACTGGAAGGTAAAACAGCAGAACTCATTTTAAAAAGGTAAAACGTGTAGTCTTCCTAATGGTAAATTTGGGAGGGAAAACTTGACAGCTTTTGTATATCCTTATTTTACTCTTTAAATCTTACTCAAAGATATCAGTAAGAGAAGTTAAAATGTCTGCAGAAAAGCAAAATGCTAAAGGGATAAAATACATTGTAAGAGAGAATGCCAGAAAGAGAGGGGAGAGACAGATGAGGAAGGTGGGTATCAGACCCAAAAACTGGGGGCGAGAACCTGCAGGCCAGATTGTCATTGGTCCCCTCAGAGCACCTCCCAGAGAATAAATACTTTACTCTCTCACACCCCTGAGGAGGGAAGGGACAACTGTGCTTTTTAATGGGAAAGTGTCTTGCTTTTCCCCTTGGGATGACAATACTGGATGGTCAGTGGTTGACTGGTTCCCTTTCTGGTTCTTGCACTGTTATCTGTGGAAATCCTTCTCACAGCAAGCCAGAATTTTGAGTGGCAGCAAGACAGGAGGCCAGTCTGAGCTCTCACATGAGACCCTTTTTAAACCTGTGGCTCATTGTCACACCTGGCTTCTTCAGGAGATTTCCTTCAAGCCTCAAACTTTGGTGTCTGACTCTGAGAACTTATACCAGCAGTGTGGAACAGGCTTCTAGGAAAGGAGAAAAACACCTGCACAAGGATTTAACTGGAAAGGAAGAAAAGCAGGTGCAAGAACTTCCTTCCAGTCCGTTAAAAAAAGAGGAACCAATGTACCAGAAGTAGTTGTATTTCACTTACAGCTTGAGAGAGGGGGACAGAAAGGACACAGAAAAGATTTTGGCTCTGTGTGTGTCCTCCCATGAAGGAGCTGCCTCCTGACTCCTCTCCAGCTGCTCAGCAAAGACATGCTGCCTCCTCCTGCACTGTTTTGTTTCCTCCTCGTACTTCCCTCTGACACAACGACCTCCTTCAACTCTCAGAGCCAATCCCTCAATGCCAAAACCTCTTCTCCCCCACCCCACTTTGAGCACATTGCCTTGCTCAGTGGAGCCTTGGTCAGTGACCCCCAGGTGGAGATGTGACAGCCTCAGACAACTCTCAGTAACTCAGGTAGCTTTGGGAGGTCTTCAGCTGTGGAGTAAAGTTTTTAACTTACTCCTCTTGAAACAAAGTGTGTGCATGGCGAGGTGGTTGGATTAATGCAGACAACTCGTTTTCAAACTACTCTTTCAGCATGGATTGACATAACTCACATTGACGTCTTTGGGATCCAAAAAGCACCAGCCATGTTAAGTCCAGTCAGAGGAAAACAAAATAATGTTACTATTTTGTTTCCATCCATTGATTCATGTCACCTTTATTGATTTTGGTTTTGTTTTTTTGGTGTTTGTTTTTTTTTTTTAGTTATCTATATTTGAGAAAAATGAATAAAATCTATATTTGTAACAGAAACACTTTTTTACTTGTATATGTGGGTGACAATTCCTACACAAGTAAATCCCAGTAAGAGCATCTATGAATTTCATTTTACACATTTGCTTTGCGTGTATTGCCAGTTCAAACTATTGTGCAAGAGTCAAAAAACATGCCAAGCATCCCCAAAGTTACTAAAACCTGTGACTAAACTTGGTTGGAATTCAGCAAGCTCTGCAGAGGTTAATTAAATTTGTATAGATTTATTCTTCATTCAGTGCTGTAAAAGGCTCTTTTCCTTGGCTGCCGTTGCCAAGCTGGTGATGGGGGAAGCTGAGAAGCCTGATCTGCATCAATCTTCTGTGTCACCAGGCACTGAAATAATTTGCAGAATATTGGTATGGCATAAATTGAGCAAAGAAGGAAAGAACAGCGCTGCAGCTAAAAGCTGTCTGGGTGATCTGTGGGCTGCCATGAGTGTTAGACTTGCAGGCACAAGTGACATATTGAAACCTTCTCTCACTGGGAATTAGCTACGGAAGAACGAACACTTTTCATCTTCCTCTCAGGCAAAATGGATGGTCACTTCTCCACTGAGGCTTTGCAAGAGTGGAATGTGGCAGTCCTGGTTCCGTGAAGACATTCACAAAATCACAGAATGGGTTGGGTTGGAAGGGACCTAAAAACCATTCATTTCCAACCCCCTGTCATGGGCAGGGACACCTTCCACCAGCCCAGGTTGCTCCAAGCCCCGTCCAACCTGGCCTCGGACACTCCCAGGGATCCAGGGGCAGCCACAGCTTCTCTGCCCGACCTGGGCCAGGGCCTGCCCACCCTCGCAGGGAAGAATTCCTTCCCAATATCCCATCTAGCCCTGCCCTCTGGCAGCGGGAAGCCATTCGCCTTGTCCTGTCCCTCCATCCCTTGTCCAGAGTCCCTCTCCAGCTCTCCTGGAGCCCCATCGGGCACTGGAAGGTCTCCCCATAACATTCTCTCCTCCAGGCTGAACCCTCCCCAGCTCTCTCAGCCTGACAACACTACACTTACAAACAGTAATCAAGCACACAGACAAGTCCTCTGCCATTCCTAATTACCGGAAAGGCTGCCACTAATTACTACCAGACACATCTACAAGCTTTCATCTCAAAAACCCCAGTGGGGGTGGGTGTTTCCTCGCACAAGGTGCCCAGCAAAGGGGTCAGTGGCCCAGGTGAATCCCAATCTCTGTATTAAACATATGAGAGTAACATTAAAATAAGCAACTCAACACACATGAATAGAAAACTTCCGTTTCCTCTCTCCTGCAGCATATGTTATGGGGTTGGCCACTGACCAAAAGATGAACTAATAGAATTAAATTCATGAGTAGGGTTTTTTTATTTCATTATTAATATGTGCAACATGTTCCTACAAAAACTCAGTTCAGGAGCTTAACCACCTTCAAAATAACTTCCAATAAAATTCAGGTTAAGAGGTAGGTACCCTAAGAAGGGGCATAACCAACCAAAAGGATGCAGGCAAATGGCTGATAAGGGTATTTGGAGGAAGCATCTCCTCTGGCCAGTTTATTGAATATATTCCATAGTTATTAAAGACTTGTATTCTGCAGGTTCTCCAATTTTCCTGCAATATCCTGTTTCAGACCGTTTGCATGTGCAGGGGTAGCACGGCAGAGCATGCTGACAAAATTTTGGACTACCAGCTATTGAACATCGTTGCTACATTACTCCTCAGATTTTTGAGGTATTGCCAGGATTCTTCAATGTGTGCTGGATTACTCGACCTGTCTGAGTCAATGTTTGGTGAGTTAGCATTACTCTATAAAAACTTCTTACAAGAGAGAGCGTCATGCAAAAGTGTTACATTAAAGACGTCAAAATAAGTGTTAAAATACAGCAAACTCAGTAAATAGAAGGGAAAGTAAAATTTAGACTGAGGACTTGATAACTGAAACTCCAGTTCATATCCTTCAGCAAGCCAAAAGTGAAGGAAAAGCAATATTATCCAAAAACAGCACTGGGAATTATTTCCCAACAAAAACATTTTAAGGACCTGAAGCACAAAAATGTATTTTATGCTTCTCTGTGCAGTTGCTCATGCATTCCTTCAGGCAGGCAAATCCTATTGACTAAATAAGATTTGTGTGCAGAGGGCACCAATGGGATCAGAAGGGAGGAACCAGCCAGTTCATACCAGAGCAGGGCAGGAGCAGCCCTGCTGTCCTTGAAACAAATGTGTGAGATCTGACGAATAATATCTGGAAAGCAACATTAATGGTGGGAAAAATGAAAGGGAGGCAGGAAGGAAGGGAAGGGAAGGGAAGGGAAGGGAAGGGAAGGGAAGAAGGAATATGTTCTGACAAATATTCACTCAATTTTATCTGAAGTAAAAATCCAAGAGATTTCCAAAATATTGCATGATACCAACCCCTGGGTGGTTCAGGCACCTGCTCAAGGCAAATGGCTGGAGCTCAGGTTCCTCTTGAGATCCCTTTATAAATTGGCACCAACAAATGCAGAAGGAGGAAATCCAGTGGTGTCACATGTTACTACTTTATAGCACTGGGACCACACAAAATAACGTGCTGTGTTCCCAGTACAAGATGCAGTGCCTGGTATCTCTTTCACACTGAACTGATGGCTCTTTGAAATGGGGGATGGTGTCTTTGTGTCCCTTATCCACATCCCTTTTGAATTTGACAGGAAATTCTGCCTGCACCCAAATGCCTTATCTGAGGAAACTGATGCCTTGTTTGCTTAAAAAAAATAAAAAAAAATTATGAGACTGCATTTTATCAAGAAAAGGCAATTTCATATAAATGTCCCCAACACCCCTCAGCAATGCTTTGGGTTTTTTTTAGAGAGACCTTCCTTTAAAATGTGCCCTATAGAAATGCACTGCCAGCCAGCTCTGCTTGTAGACACTTAATCCCTCCGTGTCCACATGGAAGCTACTCCTGTACATGTAGTTAAGAGTTGTCTTTTGGTGCATTCAATGGTTCAAAACCACCTCCCTTCAAAGAAAGAACTCCGGCACCAATACAATCTATTTTATACTAAATACGTAGCATTAAAAATTAAAGTTACTCTGCAATCATACTTAAAGTAGGACAAAATGAATTTGTGAAAAGATAAGAACCTCATTCTAGCCCACAGGATGCTCGGTTGTTTACTTCAATTACTGCAGTGTTAATTTCCTATTTTTCCAGTAGCATCTCGAAGCTGTAATCTGGGTCAACAGCCTCTTCATTTAAATATTGTTTGCACAGGTAGGTCCCCCCGGAAATATTGCAAGCACTGACATTACTGTGGTTAACACAGTGCCATTTACCAGCTAAACTACCCTCGCTGATCTTCTGCGTGCTCTTATCCCGTTGCAAACACAAGGTAAAACAAGTGAACTGAAAACATCTTAATTCACATGAAGGCATTTTATTTCATATGTGCAACAGATACAGAGCCTGAACATGGGTACACGCTGTCCCTGAAAAGCCGAAGGGGCAAAGCCTTGAGCAATCTGAGCTGACCCCCAAGCTGATTGCTCTGAGGAGAAGGTTTGGCTCAAGGTCTCCTGAGGTCTCTTCCAAACAGGCTGATTTCACAGGCAGTGGCTGTTGTTGAAAGGTCTATAACTCACAGTGAACCAGCTACAGGTGGTTGTTTACCCATACCTTGGGACTGATTTTTTTTTAAAGTGATTTTGTTATGCAGCACTGGAAATTGATACAAAATCACTGTCTTGAGAGTGAACGTTCACCCACAAAGTTCAAGAAGTTGATGAATTCAAGAAAACTTAGTTGTATCACAGTCTAACAAAACTTTCCAGGAACAGCTTTCCACAGCTTAAACAGTAAGACACAGTTTTGTGCTCACCTGTTAGCATATGGTGTAAAGAACACAGCCCTTTGCAGCTGGTGGGATCTAAAAATGGAAAAAAAGAAGAAAAAAATTAGAGTTTTTCTGCTTTTTCCCTCTGAAATTTTACACATTTCTCCTGTCCAACTTCCATCCATCTTTTGTGCCATCTCTCAGCTCAAGTGGGAGAGTGAAGCTGTCACCATAAAGTCATCCTGCACCCCGAGCAGCAGCTACAGACAGCAGTGGTCGCCTCATCCCTGCACACAGTGAGCCTTGAGGGGATATAAATAATGTATTAAAGGGCACCATTACACAGGAAATCAGGGGTTTGCTCTGTAGGGACAGTTTCAAAGTTGTACGGCTGGAAATCTCCTCTTCTCCTCCTATTCTGATAGTATATGAGCCAAAAAACACATGGACTGTATCGTAACCTTCCCACCCTTCCTTTCTCCTGCTGATCTCTGACATCCTGGAGATGCTTCTCTGCCCTCTGGTTTGTTAATGTGACAAAGAAGACAACTGCCACTAAATAAGTACATGCCATCTCCTAATGCTGGCTTAGGGGGTTTCATTTCCCATTGCCTTTTGCCATGCAGAGGAGAGAGGGAGGAAAGAAGGAAGGAAATGAAGGAGGCTGCTAATCAGTTTATAGCAGGAGCTTTCTTGATTGTAATTGCTTTTTTCCTAAGCAGTTATAAATCATGATTGTTACTGCAAACACTTAAATAAATGAAACAGTAAATCTGGATGATAGCCACATGTATTGTACTCTCCAGCTACGATGCTTGTGGGTAGGGACTATGATTCACTTTTATCTATCAAACATTATGCCCTAGCCCTGCCAGCTTGTTGGGGTGACAAAAAATTTGTTATAATAAGAGGAAGCAAGTTCCTCAAACTCCTAAATATAACTCTTTTTTATCAGCAGGCATATCTTCCTTCCTGATCAAGTGACGAAGATAAATTGCATTGCTTTTGTAAACAACCTCCACACCTTTGGCTTTAATTTCAAATTGATAAACTTATGCCTGCAGTCACCCATTTGCAAATGCCTCAGTTCTTGCTCTTGAGTTGTGACACTCACCGAGCTGTCACAGAGTTGTAATAAATGGGGTGAGAGAGGTGTTCAGTGCAGCATGCACTCCACAAGGCATTCAGAGCTGGCACCAGTGCTGCATAATCAAGAGGGAATTATCTTACACTGCCTGTCTTGGTTCAGCCTGAAAGCTGTGCTCTCATTCCCTCTGAATCCGCTTGCATCCCCTACGGAATGTCTTTGCATCTCCTGTTTGGCAGATGTTATATGGATCTTGCCATAGATTCTGGTCACAGAATTAAAAGAAATGTTTTGAGGACAAATTGAGGGTGTTTTGTCTGTCTCTGGCAAAGAGTGGTTTAACCATGTCCTTAAAGTATTTAGGGATGAAGAATCCATCTTCTTCCCTGCTCTGATACCAAACTACATTTAGTTGGTAGATTTTTCTACTTCTAGACCTCTCTTCCGGAGAACAGAGCAGATTATTATTAGGTGCCCTTGCCCACAGCAGGGGGTTGGAACTGGGTGATCTTTAAGGTCCCTTCCAACCCAAGCCACCCTATGATTCTGTGATTCTATCCATGGCCTGTCTTGTAGAATGTCACCATCTTTTTATGACTAGTTTCTAAAATAATATTCTCTTATAAGTGATGAATCACCCATTATTTGCACACTGAACCATCCTCCAGGCTTTAAATGTTCCCAGCCTCCAGCATGAGGAGCACAAATGAGAGATCCTGTGCAACCATTCCCAAACTACCATTATAGTCCCCTCTGCTCCCCTTCTGACCATCCCGTGATGCAGACAGGGCACAACTCTTGTGTTGTCCCAAAATCATTTTCACTGACCCACTAAATCAAATCACATGCAAGGATGAGACACGGCCACAACACGACGTAATCCACCAGCAAAGTGATTTTTTTGAAAGGAGAGCTTTCCAAAATGTTTGTGAGAGCAGTCCCATTGAGACCATTCTGGCACGCTTACAGGATCTCGGGGCAGCTTTTGTTTCCTGCCCACATTGTGATAAATATCAGGGCATCCACCTGAACGTTCTTGAACAAAACTGAGCCACAGATATTGCAGCAACACACTCGTCAGCCTTTCATTGGCATAAATGTCCCAAATACTTTTCTCCTGTTTGTCCAACTCTGCTGCACAATGCTACGATTAATTCTGCTCATACCAAAAGGCTCCAACGAAACCACTTTGGAAATAAGTGCCTATTGTCTTTGGCTTTGTTTCTTCTGTGTAGTTCGTGGAGCCATTTTCCTGGGGCAAAAATCTGATTTCTTACCTTGCAGTTCTGAAACGCGGCATTACGCTCACTTATATTTTCAGAGCAGTGTTAAATTGATATGTTTTAAGCCTATTATAGTTGGGAAAAAATTGAGAGAATGGAAGCATTTGCCCCTTGAAAGATAGAAGATGATTAAGCAAAAGTAGTTTCGTATTACATTGCAATCTGATATAATAATATGCCACCACTGACCTGATGCACCTGCCACAGAACAGCCTCTAATGCAATGTGAGTTCCCCTCAGCAGAAGAGATGCTGAACAAATGGGCACTGAGAGACAGCAAAATAGTACCAACCACTCGAGCATGGCAAATGGGCAGAGTGATTGTGCTCCACACACTGCACAGAAGAAGAGGGATAACAAAATGAAAAGCAGAGGTGCCCTTTGAAAATCATTTGGGGGTTACCCCACAAGTATCAAAATGAAATTGAACTCGCTGAATTGAAACCTGAGCACCCTTAAACACAGAGCATCTCTGGCAATGATGAGCCAAGGGAACATGAAATGCTCTCTTAGGGATAGGAAGGGATCAACAGGAGTTTCCCACAGTTTTTCAAACTCCGGAAACTCTGGTTCCCACCAGTGTGGTTTGCATCAGACTGAAACAAGACCATCTGAGGTGTCACATACCCCTTTGGGGTAGAGGAGGTGTGGGACAGCTGATGCAGCAGTAGAGGTGCCAAGCTTGGGTGCCCATGTTCCAGCCTTTGCTATCCAGCAGCACCAAGGATCCCAGAGCTCAGCCCCTGCCTGGTCCAGGCCCTGTTTTCTATCACTTGGCACATTTTTGATGTTGCAAGTCACCTCAGTCCTCTGCGAGTTCCCCATAGTGCAGGGAGGGGAGGACTGTGCCCACCAGCCCAGCTCCCTGGCACCACTAACCTTCATACACTGTGTGTTTGCCTTCCAAGATGCTTTATGAATGATGAACTAGCCCAAGGGTTCTGTAGTATTTCTGCTAAATTTTAAATGTGAATTTTATCCTCTCTAAAACCTCTTCCATTGTCTTTCCCTTCTTAGTCATGTTGTACCTTATGCGGCCAGTTCAGCCTTGGGGCATCAGTACTATTCATAAAAAGCCAGAATTATCCATCTGGTACATCAGTGAAGAGTGTACAAATATTTAACCTGTCCTTGCATAAAAGGAGTCTCTAAAGTCGTTTCCTTCTCTTTGAAAAATACGATAGGAGTTCACTGCTGTCCTTCGGAACTGACACTTTCCACCTTTTATGTAGTTTAGTGGTGGCTGAAGAGCTCAGCACGAAAGCAGAAGGCTTAGTTCACTGCCTCTTTCATTCCAAAAGGGTTTTGTCCCACTTGCTTCACCCTGAAGAAGAGAAATTTCCACTTTACAACTTTGGGCTGTTCTGGGTACTTTGCTTCTTAATGCTACTACTAAATATATGCGTACAGGAGAGGACAATGGCATAAATATGTCTCTCTCTAGCCTGGTGCTTTGACGTGGGAAGGTCTGGTTTGCAGTTGCTTCCTGGGACAGTTCCTGCAATTTAAGGGTCATATAACATGCTTAAACTGTCCAGGAAAGATGGAGAGAACCCAGAATTACCTTTTCCTCTGATCGATCGGCACAAATTTGCAGTCACCTCTTTCTCGAACTCCTGATTTCTTCATTGGCTGCGAAGAGCAGCAGCTTCAAAACAGCACAAGGGCAGCCACCTCACCTGCACTGTTCCTGAACAACCCCAGAAACAATGGGTTTTTTGGATAATCTTAATATTGTACAAGCTTCAGATTTTGTCTGACCTCAATTCCTCCCATTCCTGCTTTACATAACCTGGCAGCTCAGACTTCTGATGAGGCTCAGTAATTCCAAAAATGTGTCAGAATATATATGTTACCATTATTTGACATGTCTAAGTGTAACAGGTGAAACCACAGGAAACCTGCTCCCCTGAAAATCAAAGTGGTTTCCGCTTTGCTATGTGGAATAAATCCATCCCTTTTTTTGACTTCTCACATCCTTATGTGTTTGCAGTGCCATGTATTTTGCTGTAATAAATTAGCCTTGTATTTGCAGTAAAAATATTTGCACTAAAAGTATAGGCCACATTGCAAAAGTCAATATTTTTTTTTGTTCTCAGAGGAGTTTGTGGTTTGGATTTTTTTTTTTAAACCAACCATTTTTCAACAAAGATGTTATATCCACCAGGAAATATAAAAGGATACAAACCAAGTCTAGTTTAAAGCTTTCGGAATATCTAAGCTTCTCTTGCATTAACATTTTTGGAACATCACTTTTTGGAAGGGAGAATCAGTCTGGGCTTTTTGTTGGTGTTTGATTTGGGTTTTTTTTTTTCCCATGCTTTATTTCATCTGGTTTTGGTCTTATTTTTCAGTGAGGGCTCACCATGCTGGGTAGACGCGATAACAAGCTGATGGATGCTGAGCAGACTCAGGGGAAACTGAGAAAAAAAGGCAATTCTTGAAGCCTGGGAGGTTTTGCCCTGGCTCATTTTTTTTTTTAAGGGTGGAGGCTGGGGGGGAAAGAGCTTTCAGTTGACAAAAAAACCCCAACCTAGCAATGATCCAGAAACATGTAGCTGTGTCCCTCTGGAAACTGGGAACTGCTGATTGCTACGAATCTGTTTGAGGCTGGAAAATCTGCAGCTGGCAGAGGCAGGGCTGAGGCTCGCAGAGCTGCCCCTGGGGCTCCCCATCCCCTGGCGAGAGTTTAGAGGAGCAAGAACATCCAAGTGTCGCTCAGCCCCTGTTCCTCATACCTTTAGTAGGGAAACCGACCCCCTAAAATCAGCCACAAAACATACACAGAGATGGGAATGGGAGCAGCCAACTCTGGCCTGGAGAAAAGTGACCAAAATTACGTATTGACACAATGTAAAGATGAACCACGAATAAATCAACCAGGACTCAAATCCATTTGAACAACTACGCGAAGCCCCATTTCTCATGATGGGAATCGTCGCTTCCCACCCTCCACCTCTCCAGGTTAAAGAGGGGTGGAGGGTTGGATGAGGATGAACAGCTTCCAGCTGCTGGTGGGAGCTGTCCAGTGGCCTCCCACGAGGAGGTGACAGAAGGATAAAGGAAAGAGGGGATGATGAAGACAAAGGAACCGGCCACGGGATGTTTCTGTGAGCTGCTTCCACGGGGAGTGCTTGAGACTGCCCGTTCCTGGGGCTGTCATTACTGGGGACTCCGAGGCTTTGGTGAGGAAAAACACTTTGTATAAATTACGGCGCTCGCTCTGAGTGCAAAACGCTCGGAGTTTCCATGAATCAAAGGCAAAGAATGCAGCTTATCCTAGACGGGGAGATTTCAGTCCTTCAGCGAGATGAAAAAGCACTAATGCTGAGTGGCTGCGTGCACTTCCAGTAATTACTAGAGAATAAAGTCTGATATCAGCGTTACAGAAATGTTGGGTTATGTAAAACGTGTGTTGAATGAAGGGAATTTCGGGGAGGGAAGGATGCGCATTCACAGCTTCATTTTCATTTGAAAAGTACTACTAATGGTAATGTAAATACACTGTCTCTCCATTAAATAAAATATTAAATGTGCTGTTTCCCTAGAAATACTTAAAAACCCCAACTTTGCGGAGTCAACCCAGGTCATTCTCCCAGTTCTATGATTCGGAGTTTAAATCAGGGAGCTTGGACTCTGGATTCTTTTTCCTGCCATATAAAAGCATCCCTTCCAAGTTTCCTTGACTGAATCATTAAAAATCTGGAAGAAAACTCCTGGCTCTGGATGCCATGGAATGCTGACAAGGCTGCCACTTTCCAGAGGTGCTCAGTGCCAACAAATTGGGTTGGAATCAGTGAAGTCTGCAGATATTGACAACCCAGCAAAGGCAACAGGTGCCCAAAACTGAGGCAGTCGTAGTCAGTGGGGACATGCGACAGTGGATGCCCACAAATGCAATGCGCCCTGGAGCAGAACTTCACCAGAGGTGGATATTAAGGAGAATTTCTTCATGGAAAAGGTGGTCAAGCATTGCAATGGGCAGTGGTGGAGTCCCCACCCCTGGAGGGATTTCAAAGCCGTGTGGATGTGGCACTTGGGGACATGGATCAGGCAGTGGCCCTGGCAGTGCTGGGTTAAGGGTCGCGTTCAATCTTAGAGATCTTTTCCAACTTTAATGATTCTATGATTTCTCAAAGGGGAAATCAGAAGAGGTGCCCCAACACATGTTGAGAATTTCACCTGATGAATTCATTATCCCCCCAAAATATTGGCCAGATTGTAATTTATTTTTTTTCTTTACTGCAAATATTTCTCAGCCTTGTCAGCACTTTTCGATCACTCATTAATTCTCTTCGCCCCCCCTTGATCTGAGGATCATCTCCGCCTTCCACAGGGAGAATCAAGGTTTTGAAAGGTGAGACCATGAGCCAGAAATAGATTTGGGCTGTGTGACATCTCCTGCTCCCCTCGTGGGACCGGCACAATAAATCAGCCCTGGGGAGGGATTCCTCACTGCTGCTTTTTTGGGGCTTCTGTGGGTTTTTCTCCAGCTCCTCCGTCACTCAGCAGTGCCCAGGCGTAAATTCCATGCTCTGCCACTGCCAAGAGAGGAGCCTCTGGACACTGGGAGGTGTGAAATCAGGGAGTGCTGTAGATGTGAGTGCAGGGCAAGGGGTGGGGGCAGAAGCTCCTGACACACAGGGCGAGATGCCTTGGGAGAAAAAACTCCAAACCTTTCCTGTGTGGGGCCGACGCTCTTGTTTAAAGTCAGAAGGTGTCCCTGCCCATGGCAGGGGGTTGGAACGATGTGATATTTAAGGTCCATTCCATCCAAACCATTCTAGGGTTCTGTGGTTAAAGATGAATTTTCAAACAATGTTTCCCCACTCCCAGTACACACAGATGCACCAAAAAAAAAAAAAAAAAAAAAAAAAAAAAAAAAAAAAAAAAAAAAAAAAGAAAGAAATTGAGAACTTTTTCACTGCTGTTTGTTGCAAGAAAGAGAAATCCTGTAGCAGGATGGAGTTTCATTCCTTCTGGTGTTTAGATCTGTTCATTCCCTCAGGGATGCTTTTTGAAGATGCCCATGACAAACATTAGAGCGCTTATTATTTTATCTTCTTTTTCACTTAACGAGGACCAGCAGCAGCAGCAGAACTCCAGAATGCCATAAAATCTCAGTGGTTTGTATTTTTTTTAAAAAAAGGAAAAAAGAAAAAGAAAAAAAAAAAAAGAAAAAGAAATCCCACTGAAAAAAAAAAAAAAAAGGAAAAAAAAGAATTAAANAAAAAAAAGGCAAAATCAAGTCTCTTGAATGAGTTAAAAATTAGAAATACCGAAAACTGAGAGGGGAAATGACTCACCCCAAGGTCACATGACAGCTTGTGAGCAACAGCAGTGAAAGAATGTAAAAATTCCAGCTCCTTGCCTTCGAGAGGGGGACCCCCATCCTTCCTGGGAATCTCTGGAAGCAGCTGGGGAACGAAAGTCATCCTCCCTGCCTGTTTCCTTGGAGATGGAGAGCAATGTTTGCAGCAGCAGGAGCCAGGGAAGTTTCCTCCATGGAAAGGGATCCAGGTATCATCCTGCCCTCAGCTCGCTTGGATCCCTGGGAGCAAAAACCTGTGGGGCACAAAAGGATCTCCTTTCAAGGGAGGGTGTAGGACACGGTGATGGGAGGTGAGGTTATTTCAGAGTGGGATGTAGGAAACCCAAAGCTAAAGCTGAATATTCCCTCAAAGCCTGTGCTTTCAAGTTGCTGGGAGGAAGGTACAGAGAATATGCAGGAGACTGGAAAAGGAAGGAGTTTGCCAAGTTATGTAATGCAGTTGGATGTTCTTGCTCTGACTACTGACCTGGATCAAACCTGCAGCCAACTTGCTCGTACAGAAGTCAGCAGTTGGTTCTTGTGCTGGCCTGGGACACATGATGTTCATAACATGCATTTTCCAGTGGAAAACTTAGCAGAGAAATAGAGACAAAACATTCTTGTACAGATTTTTTTATGTATATATATATATATATACCTATACGTTAGAGCTAAAAATATTCCTTTTTAGGCACCCCCATATAGTTCTGTGACTTTTGGCATTTTGTGCAAGTGTCTGTGCTCACTACAGGGTGTTCTGTGGAGGAGTTTGTGCCTTCTGATGTGCAGAATTGACAGGAGGGGATGTGAGACTTTGCTGGGTTATGAATCTGCTGCCAGATCCCAGCGTGGGGACTGGACTGCGAGCACAAAACCTCTTCCAGAACTGCTCTCTGAAGAGTTCTTGTTAACTCTGGTGTGCCGTGACCATGCACTCAGAAAATGTGCAGCTTTTATAAAGCATTAGCTGCCAGATTTCTGCTGTATGTTGGTATCACTTTGTATTAAGCCAGCTGAGATTTATGGCTCAGCCTAAGCACAACAACCTCCCAGCTTATCTGAGCTGTCAGTCAACCTGACCCCCCTGTTCTACAGGCAGCACCTTTTAGCTCTTTAGTTTTAATTTATTTTTTAATTTCCTTTATCACAGAGTCATGAGAGTCATAGCATGATGGAATTTTTTGGCTTGGAATGGACTTTAAAGGTCATCCAGTGCCATGGGCAGGGACACCTTCCACCAGCCCAGGTGGCTCCAAGCCCCGTCCAACCTGGCCTTGGACGCTTCCAGGGATCCAAGGGCAGCCACAGCTTCTCTGCCCAACCTGGGCCAGGGCCTGCCCACCCTCCCAGGGAACAATTTCTTTCCAAGATCTAATCTAAACCTGTCCTCTTTCTGTTTAATATTTATCCTCTTTTTCCCGTCACTCCATGGCCTTATCCAAACTCCCTCTCCAGCTCTCTTGTAGGCTCCCTTTTAGGTACTGAAAGGCCAGACTAATTGCTTTATATTCATTTTCATTTACAAGAATAGATGTTTGTGTAGTTTACAGTCACTGTTCTGGCTGGCTGGTCTGATTTTTCTCTGGTGTGAAATAATCACGCTTTGAAATGCTGGAAGTGTGTGACTTCTCCTTCCTCCCACCACCTCCACATCCCCACTTCTTTCAGCCACCTCAGCTGCAGCAGCAGCCCTATCCCAACATCCCTGCACCGAAGTCAGTCATGACTCATTCTCGCAGGCAGTCGTAACAATCACAAAGAATCGTCGTTGTGGATAAAAGGGCAAATGAATTTATGACAGCCAATTAAAGGGCGATTAATAATTAAACGGCTACGTGAATCCTTTATATTAATAGTGGGTTTTTCCTAGAACGAATGCTGGCATCTGACTCCACAACTCAGTGAAGTCTGTGGCTAAGTATTAAATAATGGGGCACATCGAAGGAGTGGCGTCACTCGGCCGGAGTTAATGAGATATTCCACTGGAGGCTGGACCATTTTGCTTCTCTTCCAAACAAAGGGCAGAGATTTTTAAGAGAACACACGAGATGTGAAAACTCAACACCGTATTTATGGCGTGTTTTCAGTTTTGCTGCGGGCCCTGCCTCTACAGAGATGGCTCTGTCGAACCTCTGCTGGATGAAGGTTTGGCATAAACTTGCCGAATGAAACACAGAAAGAAAGAAAGAAAAGAGAGGCAAAACCAGAAGCTGCAATATGGTCAGACTTCCCTTCCTTGGGCACTGACTGAGGAAGGAGATCTGCCCCATCCCTGGAAGTGTCCAAGGCCACTTTCCTCATGGGAGGGAAGCCTCTCCCAGTGACATGGTTTTGGTGTTTACTCTTCCCCAAAGCCTCACATTTCAGAGCTTCTGCTGTTATTTTATTATTACTCTCTGCCTTTCTGTCCCCTGCTTATTTTTTTAACAGCTTCCCCTTTAGAACACTTCAAAATAACTATTTCTCTGCCTGAAAGCAGTCTCCTACCTCAATCCATGTGGTTAGGAAATCCTCATTTAAAACGCTTTCTCTCTCCCTACCTCCTTCTTGCACAAAACCAACCCAAACAAACAAAAGTTGTTTGGGTTTTCTTTCTTTTTTTTTTTTTTTTCTTCTGGAAAGCTGGCAGCAGTTCTCAGAGTTCCCACTGTCATTTCGTCTTTGAGATCTTCAACTTGTTTGTTTAAATGTTCATGTCTTTAGGCCTTTCTTCCTGCTTTTATTGCTGGAAACCATGAGAGCTACTATTTGTTGCAGAAAGCAGATTTATTATTTCTTCCTTACCCCAGCTATGACTTTCCTTCAATTTAAAGCAAAAAACTCAATTTACTCTTCCAATATGCACTTTTTCTCCTGTGACTTAGAGCCCCAAGCTGTGAAACAGCACATCTTTGGGGGGTTGTGGCAATTGAAAATCAAGAGTAGAAGGCACTCTATAAAATTTAGGCGACGCCTGCCCCAACCAGCCACAATCCCATCGGTTCCAGAGTGTGGCCTGATGATGGGAGTCAATATGCCATCATAAAATGTTGTTAAAAGAAAAAAAAAGGAAAGGATAAATATGCATTTTGCATTACACGATAACACATCTTGTCAGGATGGAGCCGGCTGGGGAATTTTCAGATGTTAATGAGGTGTGAGAGGGGTCGGCCCTGATGCTGCCTCGGGCTGATGGAGGATGTGCCTCTGTGCCAGCAGGAGCCCAAAGGGGCACCTGGGCTTGCCAGGGAGCAGAGGGCATGCACTGTGGTAGGAGAAGGGGCACCTGCACGCTCAGATGTGCCCAAGACCCAAAATCACTTGTCCAAATGAAAACGTTACCGAGGAGTGCGTTTATCTAGTGAGAAAACACCCCACTCAAATGCAATTTGTCTTAGTTTTCTCCAAGAAAATGTCCAATATAGAATAGCAACAGAAAAATCCAGGAGGCCGTGAGAAGGTGAATGTCCGGGTTTACTTCTTCCTACCCCACCCGAACAAACAAGGAGGGGGAATTTGAATCCAGCCTCATACTTGGGCTCTGGACACCGGCCTGTCCATGTGCTCTGGGGAAGGCAAGGGGTTGTTTTGTATTTGGAAATGAAGACACAGCTGTAAAACTGCTGTTCTGTTCTGCAGCAGACTGGAAAATGTTATTTCGAAGCCTGATTTTTTTTCCACTAAACACAATTCCGGACTTCTTGCCATTCTACTCCAGAGATCAGCATCTAAAACTGTGCAATGGTCTTTTGATTACCTGCCGTGTGTCGGTTCATCTGTCTATGTAAAAAGGCAATTCAGGTCATTCAGTTGTAAATGGAAAGATGATTTCTGGCAGGCGCTGAAATGCATGTGGGAATTTATTTATTTTCTACCCTGAATGAAGTTTTTCATGCTGACCAATCCTGCCCTGAAGACAATCATGGCGAGTGGCAGCCGAGCCTTCGCCACGCTGTTCTTTTGAGATAGGTGTGGTACGTGTTATGATAAAGAAGAATAACCATCACAATAAAGAAGAATACAAAGAAGGATTAGTGATAAGAAAGCCTCGGTAAAAAAGAGGCTTCTGTGCTGATTGCATTTAAAGATTTCTAAACTCAAAGTGAAAGTGTTAAGAAAAACTCATGATAAAAGAAATTCTGCTTGTAATGAACGCTCAGTGGTGCACAAGAAGAAGCATAAGGCAAATAATCTGAAATATTTAAGGGTCCCTATGAGTATGTAGTAGTACAGATTGTAATAACCAAGTTTGGGAAGTTGCACAAACTCCTGACAATCCTTGTGATTTTTCTTTTGTGCATGAAGAATTATTTTAATACAAAAACTCACCTTTTAGAGGAACAAGCCCATTCCTTCCACCTGTTGGTTCTGGGGCAGCCTTGGCACTGTCATAATTTTACAAGGTATCACCAATTCTGTGTTTTCCACAGAAAGAGGGGCTCAGTACAAGAGGGAAATTGATAGAATATGGGGATGGTTAAATTAGGAACATTGGCAGAAAGGTCTCAGAGATCCATCACAGACAAATCTCAGAGATTTATCCACAGACTAAACAACAGTAAATGAATACCTATTTTTTAAAAAATTAAAAAATAAGTGTATCTGCATGTGTGCAGGTGTGTTTGTGGATTTTCCTTTCATCATTTTGAATCCCCAGAGACTTTTTGTGTTGTGATGGCTCACCCTTGCAGACCAGGATTTTTTCCTGTAATGGGGTATTTTCTCAGTCTGGTGTTTCCCGTTCCATTTGTCTTCTAAATTATTCTCTCTCACGTCACTGGCTGCTATGGAAATGCTGCAGATTCCCTGGACATTAACTGCTCCTGCTCTCGATACACCTGGGAATAAGATGCCTTTTGATCAGATAAGAATAGAGGAGACTGAGCTTACTGTGGCTCTGGGGTTGGTCTTCTCAGGGGGATCAAAGGTAGAAGCCCCGTGTTCCTCCCACATGGCACTCGCAGAGCTTGGCACTAGAAAATCAGATGTGACATGTGCAAAATTGCTCCTTATGTCCTTCCAGAACGGGTGACTTTTCCAGGACTCATTTCAGTTTTGCTTTTTTGCCTGCTTTGGAAAACCTGTCCTCTTGGGAGTCTTCCTTTTCCCATCACCTGCCAAGGTGACTTGTGTCCCTTCCAAAAAGACCTTTTTTCCCCAGTGGTCTTTCAACCTGCAGTTTCTCTCTCTCTGTCCCAGCTCCATCCTGTTTCTCCAGCCTGGATATGTCCAGCCCTTTTCTCCACTGCCCACCCCCTCAGGATTTAACTGGGCTGCCAAACGTGTGTGTGCTCATAGGGTCAACTCCAAAAGGACAAATCAAACACCTTTAGCAGCTGACACAGACGTGGATAACACACGAGGCAATAGGAAATGAGCCAAAGATGGGAAAATAACAATACAGGTGATTCAGTTGTCCAGCTCATGACTCCAGACTCACTGGGATTTTCCCTGTCAATAACTATGAGGCTGTTTCTGTTTCTTTTTCTGGAGTTTGACTCCACCCCCGTGGACCCCTGTGTGTGTTTCCCACAGTGTCTCAGGCAAAATAAAGTCTGATTTTAATGGGGAACAAACTGGTATGTGCCAACAGCCCCAGCTGCAGTCAATTCAAGCTACCCAGGGAGGAGAAAGTGATGCCAGAAACAGAGTTCAGCCATTCCCATCAAGCAGAGGTATCTGGGTAGGGTGAAGGAAAAGAGGATCTGTATCTTCTTCGTTCTTTTCATATACACATTTTCCCTGGGAAAAATTCATATTCAATTTCTATTTGCTTTGCCTGCACCCAAGGCACTTGTGGGTAAGGGTCTGTTTTCTAGCTCATATTTGCCGTTATAAAATTTATAAATGACTCTGCTATTTCAGCATTTTCTCCCTCTGAATTTTCATCCCTGAATGTGAGGAAATGAGGACCATACTGCTGAAAATATCAGCGACTGTAGCTGGGTTTTCTGCCTTTAAATGATGTCTTAAACCTCATAACATGCCATATGCAGGAAGAGAATGCAGTTCCAGCAGAGCCTGGCTGAGGCAACCATCCAGTACTATCCTATAAGTGAATCCCTATCTAAAAAGTAAATAAAACTGTATTAAGTCTGGAGAGAAGGAAGAAGAGCTTAAGTTAAGAAGGATTTTAAAGCTGTTTCTTCTTTGAAGTGGTTTTATTGCAAATCATCTTGCAGCGTAAAACTCAGCATTAAAACTCATGTCTTCCTCTTGGATCGCCAGCGTGGAACTCACTCACACTTCACCGAATCAAAAAGCAGACTTTTTACATCCTTTAAGCACTGCCATGTGATGGGAAGCTTCCTAATCCCTGGATGGTATCAGCTTATCCTCTCAGGTCGGGCCCGCAGGGGTTGCATGACTAGTTTGGATAATCTTGTGGTTTGCAGAGAGCTGTGTCCACTTAGCACACGGTCCTTCCCACCAGGGGCTGGCTTGGGAGCAGTTGCTGCACCTTATATTTGGAGCACCAGTGTCAACCCACCATGCAAATACTTAAAAATAAAATACTCAAAACATACACATTTTGGAGTGAATATTTCACCCCGTAGATCTGTTCTTACGGTATTGCATTGCTTGGCAAGGAAGCGATGGCCACAGACCACCACAGAACTAGAGATGACCCATGGTCTTCCCACTAGCCAGACCACTTCCAGAGGGATGGTGGCAGTGCCAGGACCTGAATGCTGGAATCCTGAATGCTGGAATCCTGAATGCAGGAATCCTGAATGCCAGAATCCTGAATGCCATTTCCTATTCCAAACAGATGCAACGCATCCTCACTGGCTCTGCATAAAAGGTGGAACGTTAATTGAATTTCTCTGCTGGCCCTTAGCAGGGTGATGGTTTGCAGTTGTCCTCTGGCTGCATCCCTCGTTGCAGCTTTCCTTTATCTCCCACAGTGTGATTATGAAACCTGGCTGTGTGGCACACGATGACCCACGCTGTGATTTACTTTGAAGAGGTCAGCTTAAAAAAAATTCCCTGAGAGGAATTGTATGAGATGCAAACAGCGCCAGGACTGAATTAAAATGCAGCCTCGGTAGCCTTATGCCCGTTTCATCAATATCATTGTGTTCCTCCCTCTGCTGCACCCTCCCAAACTGGTCGGAGATGCTTTTTGCTTTAAAGTGGATGGGTCAAAAGAAGTGGTCTACAAACACAAAGTCACCTGCACTCCGCTGAAAATGATAATAAATAGCTGCAAAGCCTCGGTTACACTCTGTGAGAAGTGGGCAAGGTGGATAGAGGGTGTAATGGAAGGGCAGATGTCGAAAGTATCATTTAATAATCACTCAGCCCAGAGGTTGGGTGCACTTTTACCAGTGGGCATGAAATGATGAAGCTGCCAGATAATGAAATACCCGTGTCCCTTTTCATTTGAGCCAGACCTACTCAAAGTACAGGTCTGTGCCTGTCTTTACTGGCTAAATAGAATAAATCAAATAGAATAAATAAAAGTAATGATGTAACACACAGTACAGAATAAACTCCCAGAGCTGTTGTATCTGATTTCATCCATCACCTTCTGCTCCAAGACAAGACCTTCAGCCAGAACTTTTGGATCAATCCTGCTGAGCCTTGAAGAGGAAGAAGTCCTACCCTGTGAGGGTGGGCAGGCCCTGGCACAGGCTGGGCAGAGAAGCTGTGGCTGCCCCTGGATCCCTGGGAGTGTCCAAGGCCAGGTTGGACGGGACTTGGAACAACCTGGGCTGGTGGGAGGTGTCCCTGCCCATGGCAGGGGGTGGATCTGGATGGTCTTTAAGATCTCTTCCAACCCAAACCATTCTGTTATTCTGTGAATATTCATATTTAATGCAAATGTAACAAAGGGATACCTGTCACATGTCCAGGGTAGCCAGGAAAGACTATTATCTTCCTGTGGTTGCTGATAGAAAAGGTGTAAACAAATGATGCCGAAAACAAAAGTAGGTTTGTCACTAAATCTGCTGTTCTGTAACAGGAATTGATGCCTTTTGCCAATCTCCATGTGCTCTTAACGGCACTATTTGTTTTTATTGTTACTAAGGAAACTGCAGAGCTATTAAATAACCAAACCTTCCTGCAGTTTTGCCTGAGCTGCCGTCTTTAATCGTGTCACTCCAAAATGGTTTATGGAAATCAAAGGTTGACTTGAAGCATCCGTTCATCTCCTCTTGCCGAGCTGGAGGTGGGGAGTGGAAATGCAGCATGACAGGGAATTCGGGCAACCTGCCTGCAGAGCTGGCAGCAGGAAGATGAAGACACCTGGCAGGAGGAGGGAATCGAGAAGTATTTTTAGGATTGATGCATTTCTGCTTGGGAAGTAGAGTGGTGATACAGTATGGAAAGAGGAAAGGCTCCCGTCCACATGAGCATTTTGACATAGTTCTGTACATGCACATACTAGGTCCTAGTTCTACACACTCAGAAAACACTGAGGTGTCTGCTGAAATGATAATAAGGAATAAATAAGCAAAAAAAATAAAATAAAAATAAAGTATTGCCTGAATTCTACCTGTTTCTCCTTGAATTATCCATGTTATGACTTCTTTGGGAAATGCTATTTTTATCCATGGCTTAATATTTTCTATGGCTCATTAGTCAACATTGGATTGTAATGATTCTGTATTCAAAGACTCAGTGGTGCTCAAAGACATCATTTTATATGCTCAGAATCACTTTTTAGATGACTGCAAATCGTAAAATTAGGTTTCTAATGAGGTTGTTATCAATTTCTAAGTTGATTTTCAAACTTCTGCCGGTACTGTTGTCTGTGAGAATGGGAATTATTCAAAAGAAAATACCATAGTGATTTAAAAGCACTTCACATTAAAATATTCATGCAATCTTCCCCTGATACCTGCCCAATTTATAAAGAAGAGGCCCCAGCTCTTGGGTTTTTTTCATTTGCAATGCCTAAGCAGAGGTATTTCAAGGTATAAGATTAATTGATTTTAGCTTTGTTAAAACTTGCACTAAACCAGAGCTTTATATCAGAAAGGCAGCACTAAAAGTCAGGGAAACATTGTCATTTGAATGCCTCTAAAGATCTAATTGTATATCATCTGCATATAATTAGAAGCAGGTGCACTCTCAGGAACAAAGAGGTACCACTAAAAACTCGGTAAAACAGAAGTCTGAGATACACAGAGCACTTACAGAGGATAATTAATCATCCTGAGACACCATAAAGAAAAACTAAATGGGGTATCTGGTAGAACAGGTTTGGGAAGTTCACTTGTAAATTTTCCTGAATGACTTCAAAACTGTGGAAACGCCAAGAATGGAAGTGATATATTAAATGAGATGCCACAAACAGTCAGCTGGAGGTGGGGAGAGGGTTTAGCCCTGTTGAAATGGAAAACCTAAATAAATGTCTCTGCTGGGGATGCCAGTCGCTGGCACGGGCACCTCTTCTGGCTGTGCTTGGAAAATTGGGGTTATGCATTTACAAACAAGAGCCCAGCTCCTGCCACCATCCTTGCCCTGACACTCCCTTACCATGCTACTGATTCTTTTAATTTTACATCTCATTATTTCCTTTCCTGACCCCAAATCCATTCACATCAATGGGAATTTTCCCCTCAGCTGGCATTAGATCATATCCCCATTTATCCACGCCCAAAAAAACGAGCCTAGACCTGCCTAACTGCTCTAAAACCTGAATTCAGCCACATCCATTTAGTCTCAGAATGGATGTTCAATTCAGCCAAACATGCGTCCTTTTTTATTACTAAGCTCTATAATCAGGTATTTGCCCAACAAGCAGCTGTTCTGCACCCATATTCTTATGTGCACAATATTATATTATTGTTATTTTTCATTCAGACAGGAAAAAAAAGGCACTGCAGTATTTTTGGCTCTTTGCTTCTTTATTTTTTCCCTATCTTTCTTTTCCCCATGGCTTTTAACAGATAATAGGGAAGGAAAATGAAAACCCAAATACATTTTGTTCAGTCAATAAACAAAACAAGAGTTTAAGCGTTTATGATCATTTCTTTTTGAATCATCCCCTCTTTGATATTTCAGACATCTATTCAAAGGAAAAAGAATAGCATGTCTTGCTCAGAACCAGCAAAAAACCCCCCTGAAATCTAAATAAACAGTGCATGAACGCCTCATGGGCCGAAATGTATTTGTTTAAATTAGTCATTGAAAAATTTCAAACAAGAAATAAGCATTCAAGACAATCAGTGTGATCTGCAAATTCTTTGAGATCAGAAAAGGAGCAGCCAAATACACGGGATAACTGATTGTAGCTAGAATGTGGGCCCCTGATCATGCATAGCAAATTTCCCACTGATCTGACCTGGGTGAAAACAGGTTTTGGTCTGTGTTAATGAAATCTCTCCTCAAATCAACTGATTTTTGTTCTCCTAAGGAAAATACCTGTTTCACTCCAGCACTAAAAACTGTCCCCATTACCTAAAAAGCTTCATAAAAATGACACCTTATTTCAGTAAAAATTGTCACATGCAGAAATGAGGAAAAAAAAAGATGGTTCTTCCTGGTGCTGTGTGTCTGACAAAAGTCATTGGATCTTTGGTAGCACAACACAGATTGGCAGGACAGCATATCTATGGATTTTTAAAATTTATTTTATTTGAATTTAATTTATGGATTTATTTAATTTAAACAAAAAGTTTTGCAACAACATATTCAGAGATGTGTATTTACAACAATCTCATTCCCCATTAGTGTAGCAAACCAGCAGCAGTTGTTTTTTCAAGAAAATCTATAATTTTTCGGGTGGCTTGACAGAGTCAGCACTTTGTTGACAGTACCAGGCTCCTGGTCCTCTTCCAGTTAAAGAGTTTGTCTCAGAACCGATTTGAGGGCAGGAACAACACATTTGACTGCAAAAAAAAAAAAATAAATAAATAAATAAATAAATTGGCTCTATGACCTCCTTCAAGCCCAGAGCCACTGGCAATTTGCACAAGCAGGTAAGTCTGGCAGGGGAGGGCACCAGGGAGATGCCCATCCTCCCTCCATCCCAGTGGATCAGCAAACTGCCAGGGCAAGGTGACCTGATTCTGCAGGAGTAGCAATGAAAAGAAACTCACCTGAATGCACCAGAATTGCTCCAAAATTCAGATGTTTCCCTTCCAAGAAGCTAATCCATTAACATTCTCACCTTACTTGCACCACTGCTCACTCTATGAAAAATCATGGAAGAATTGCTGGGAATTGCTAATGTTAAACCGGAGGTTAACAGTTGCCTTGACTTCCTAACTGTGAGCAAATGTAAATTAAATAAACAGAAAAAAGAAAAACAACAACAAAGGAAATGCTGCTTGATTGGAAGCACAAAGTAACTCATTTTCCAGCTTCAAAATTGAAAGATTTTTTTGTAACATTTTAGAGGTAGAATATTTCCACAATTTTGGATCAAGGAATTAACAAGTTCTATTAGTTGTCCAGGTTGTTACATATATTACATATGTACATATATATATACTTATATTATATTATATTTATTATATTATATTATATATTGTATAATTACTGAAGCACAGAACTCACCCAGGCAATGATCTGTCCAGGAGCTGACACCAGTTTAACCCAGTGATTTCCAGGGGCACAGAGGCAGAACCCAGAACTGGGAGACTTGGTGGAGTTCTCAAAAGAAGCACAAAAGGCCAAAAAATGCATTAAAAAAGTCAGATTTTCTCATGTCATTTTGGAGAGGCAAAAGACTGTGTGGCTAAAAGTGAAGTGCACTGAGGCAATTTACTGCAAAGCCCAATATTGCAGAGCTCTGATCAGTGTCACAGACAGTCAGACTTGTAGTAAATAAATGTTATTAGGCTGCCACAATTACAGCATCTTCCTGTTTGCAGGCTGCTTGAGCCATCTGGCATGGGCATCCAGATAAAAGTTATGCCATTATTAAAACAAGCTAAATTAAATTAACTTAAATTAATCACAGTGTACAAAAATAACCGGCCAGCAGCACCGGATCATGGTTGTTTTGAACATGATGACCTATTTTTCTGGGTTTGCTGGGCTTTCTCTAATTAGGAGATAACACGTCCTCTTTGAAACCAGTGGCAAAAGTCCAGTTGAGTGGTGCAAAAAGAGATGGTGCACAGGGTCATATTCCCCTTGGACACCACCAGTGTAATGTGCACATTAAAAACGTGCACACACAGCACCTAATGAAGGGTACAGATGGATTTTTTATTCCTGGGTTTTGACCTGCCATGTAGGATATGAAGATTACCCAAACTGTAATTCAAAAATTACACGTTACATCAAATTGCTTCTTACGCTATTTTGGGAAGATCCAAAAAGACTTTTCTGTTCCCTTAAAGTTTCTGTCCTTCAGAGTATTCATAACTAGGTGGGTTTTTTTTTTTTTTTTAACTTAGATGCTTCCAAAATGATGGTCTAAATGCTTTATTTGCCACAAATGTGGGGGTTTCATTACAAATTCAGCCAATTTTTGGTGACAACATGTTTAAAAACCAGTGTAAAAATGACTAACCGAAAATGGCTTGGTTTAAAGTGCTGAAGAAATTGGGAAGGCATTCAACTAACAGCCTCCTGGAGCTGTGAGGAATAAGAGCAGTTGAGAAGGAGAATCCCCAGCAGGAGAATCCTGGAGAACCTATTTCTATATTTACCAAATCCACTTGCCAGGGCACGGAGGGAAAAGGCAGCAACTTGCCTACTGCTTGGTCAGAGGCAGCCTGGCTCCAGCTTTGGGGACATGTTCCTGTCCTACTGATTCCGTGGGATGTTTTCCATATGGGAGACTCCTGATTAATGCCTCGAACCCAGCAGTGGGTGCACGGAGGACAAAAAGATTGTACTTTCCACAGCTTGAGTCATGAGCACCGGCAGCTTTTGGCTTAAGCGTCCCAAAATGCTTTCCTGCATCCTAAAAATGCAGTAAAACCACCCACCAAGGGTGCACAGACCCTCCTACAGCACACGCAAAATCTGCCTCTGAGTTCCATTGGGCTTTCAGGGTTGTTGTTTTTTTTCTTCTTTTACCATTTTTCCCCAATTAAATTGGCTTTAGGTAAAGCCTTTTACAGAAGTTCTTTGAATCCGTAACTGCACTGTATAAAGAGCCAGTTCAACCAGTTTAATGCCTTGGACTGGAATCCAGAGTGCAGACGAGAAGGGCTGGTTGGTTGGTTTGATGCTTCTGGTGTGAGGTCCCCCACTGGACAGAACCATCTCTCACGTGTTGAAGGGGATTTTTTGGATGCAGCAATAAAATCCTTACCAGATATCGACACAAAAGCAGGATGGCGCCTGGATAAGCTTGAGAAGTGGGGTCAGGAGAACCTCACGAAGTTCAACATGTGCAAGTGCAAGGGCTGCGCCTTGGTCGGGGCAATCCCAACTCTGTGGTCCTCAGCACAAGTTGTGGACCTGTTAGAGAGGGTCCAGATGAGGCCCCGGAGATGCTGCAGGGCTGGAGCCCCTCTGCTCTGGAGCCAGGCTGGGACACCTGGGGGGGGTCACCTGGAGAAGAGAAGGCTCCAGGGACACCTGAGAGCCCCTGCCAGGGCCTGAAGGGGCTCCAGGAGAGCTGGAGAGGGACTGGGGACAAGGCATGGAGGGACAGGACACAGGGAATGGCTTCCCACTGCCAGAGGGCAGGGATAGGTGGGATATTGGGAAGGAATTGTTGGCTGGGAGGGCGGGCAGGCCCTGGCCCAGGTTGGGCAGAGAAGCTGTGGCTGCCCCTGGGTCCCTGCAAGTGTCCAAGGCCAGGTTGGACAGGGCTTGGATCAACCTGGGCTGGTGGAAGGTGTCCCTGCCCATGGCAGGGGGTGGGACTGGATGGTCTTTGAGGTCCTTTCCAACCCAAACCCTTCTGTGATTCCCTGGTTCTACATTTATCACTGTTTTGCTTTGGTTGGGGTTTTTTTTGTTTGTTTGGTTTTTTTTACCTTTCTTAAACAGGAACTTGTAAAAATGCACTCAATGAAAAGTTCTGTTTAAAAACTGAGCCTAGACTTGGGTTCATCACTTACCTAACAAAATTAAAATGCAGAGGTGCTAAAAGGCATAGAGAAACCCAGCTGTGGAATATGTGACTTGGACCAGTATGAAATAAAGTGTTAGGCAGAGGGGGTTCTATAGCTGTAATTAAATTTTAAGCATAAGTAGCTGCAATTTTACAAATTTCTTCCCCTTCCAAATTGCAGAGAAACTCTTCAGAGTAAAGTTGATCATCTGCATACTTTCAGTCTGAGGAAATGAAAATGAATAAATTATTCTCCCACAGTGACACAGGCCTTTACGAAAGGAATCTTATCTCTAACAGCATTGTTATTGCCACTATAATTGTTAAAATACTTTTCCTTTTAAAGTCTCATAAGTCTGTTACTCATACGAGCGTTTAATTCAGATTCTCTTTCAAGTAAATATCATTCTTTTTATGTCTAGACTTCAGTAGGTTTCCCTAAAATCCTTTCTTTTGTGAGTTTCTGAGCATGTTACTGATCCTTTAAGGCACCCTTGTTATCTACCTGGGAGAGGGATTAGGAGTCTGGACGTGTAATCTTATTCTTGGTCTTCTCATTTGAGATTCGTGAAATTTAGCAAAGCACTTTCAAATAATAATAATAATAAAAAAGAAGCCTCAGTAGTGAAACAGGACATTGGCCCTCGCGTGTCTTCTTTAAGTCAGTGAGTTTTTCAAAAGGAATGGAATAAATGTAAGATTAACTCATTTCTTACAAATAAGGTTTAAGATCTTCAGCTGAAAGCCCCTAGAAGTGGTAATTATTTTTTTCCAGCATCTCTGTATAAATGATTTTGCTGAACAATGAAATGCTGCAGCCTTTTATATTTTCTTATGCGTTTCATTCCACCAGAATCACAGTTATTTTAAAATAACACACATGAAAGACAGCAGTTATTAACCAAAGCCTTGGAGATTCCTATTGACAGAGAGGACCAGAGGGTTAAAATCAGATATTTGGAGATGTCTATATAAAAAAAAAACCCATCAAACACATCAAGTGCTTCTGTACATTCAGAAGAAGGACCCTCCTTCCTCCACACTGATTATATTGCCATGACCAGCTTAAACCACAGTGAAAACAAGTGAGTGTTTAGGAAGGAGCAAGACAGAGGAGTTCCCATCACATGATTAATCAGACAAATGAGGTTATTTGGAGAGAGCTGTTTGCATGCAGCTGAGTTTTCTAAAATGTAATGAAGTAATTGCATTATGAAAATAATCAGCTGCTCTGCATTCTGATCGTTAGATGCTGATGATATAATTGTGTTATAATGAAAAGCATTCTGGTGATTATTCCAGAGAGGACTTCTCTGCAGATAATATTCAAATTTACTTTATTTTGGCATCATGTCAAAGAAGCTGCAAGCACAATGTAAACAGCTGGATGGTGAGGTAATGATATTGGCACTTCTGAAGTGAGTCCCTGTTTTTAAACTATAATCTTGAAAAAGTTCTTTGAGTTTATCTGCATCGAGCCAACTAAACTTGTTTGTGTTTTATGGTGGCTCATTAGATAACTTTGTTCTGCATTTCCAGTGGGAACCAGCAGTTGTTTTGTTTTGTTTTTTTTAACTGAATAATTAATTAGAAAACATACCAAGGCCATACAGAATCAATTCTCCTGCATCCTGAAGACTATTTTATCACTTTCTCTCTTCTGCTGATGCTCTACGACAAACGTCAATGACATGTATGGCCACAGACTTGCATTTATAGCCTTTTGAAGGGTGTAACATCAATGCGATCTTCCTCCACATGTCACTTCTCTGCTGTTTCAAAACCAGTATCCCGTATTTCCTCAAGTTAATAATCAGCCTCCAAAATATGCGCCCGGTATACGAATAGGAATTGCCTTCCCAATTTTTTTGACACAAGTCAATCCACCAGGCTTCGATGGAACAAATAGCTCCACACAGAAATCTGTTTTCCTGCTGAATTTCTGGCAAGTTGTGGGTAAATTAATCTCCCGGCCAAATAAGAAATCCAAGTTATTTTGCTGCCTAGTTAAAAGCTGTGTATTTTTCTGCTGTCGCCACAGTATCTGAACGCACCTTGGGCAGTAAAATGTAGTTTTATGCTCTGCTGACTATATTGCTTGCAGGGCTGCAACATGGGCTAATCTTTGACTGGTAACAAGCTCTTTGTTTCCCACTCCCCGTTTCTTTGTTATCCCTGCCCAGATGGATGTGTGACTGCAGTGCTTTGGGGGGGACACGGGCAGGACGGCAGAGCTGAACCTCGCGCCGCTCATTAAGACCCCTTAGAGTCCCCTTTGCTACAAACAAGCCTTTCCAACCCCACAATTTCCCAGCTGATTCCCATCCCCTCCCTGCCATTTTATACGTGGCTGCTTTTTGAATTTGTTCTTTAATGCAAAGAGAACAAAATTGCCAATTTGGAGGGGTGTGGAGCCAGCAGGGTGCAGGAGCAGGAATGGTAGAGCGGGTGGGAAGGGAAATAATAAGTGTGGAATGGGCAATACTGAGATCTTGACCTCAAATGTCCTGCTGTATTGAACATATCGTGCTTATCACAAAGTTGTTGGGCCGAGGTTGTCTTGAGTTCTCTAAGAACCCTTTTCTCGTAGCTACAGCTCTGAATAGCCGAGGCTGTGCTGTTTGTGGGGTCACTGTGCTCCCTGCGTCAGCGTGTGCTTGTTCCACCTTCAATTAGTCCTAATCAAAGGGCTGTAGCTCTTTATGCACCAGATCAGCTCCCTCATCTTCCCAGGACTTCAAAAAAGATGTTTGCATCTTCACCACCCCACACCTGCGATGTGCTGAATCGAGTAAGAAGGCTGGAATAAAATGCTCTGTTTCATTTGATAATGTTTTAACAGGGGAAGTAAAAAACCCACACCTCTCCTTGACTCTAATTAGAGCAGCCCATAATTGGCAGGGCTGAAAATAGAGCACTAATAAACACAGGTGTTTCTTGTTGTCTCGGAAATCTTAAAGAAGGGGGAAAAAGTCAACACCAGAACTTGAAAGGGCTTCTGGAAGGTGTTTAGTTGCCTAATTCTAAATTGGTTTAGTGAAACATAAGCACCTGTACCTTAAAGTTGTGTGTGTGTATATGTATGTATGTATAATATATTTGTCTATGTTTTGATTGCCTATTTCTTTTATATATATAAATGCATGTATATTTAATAATGATTACTTAAGACAATAGCTACATTTTAGACCTCTAGAGCCAGAACTCCCTTTCCTCCTTTAACTGCCAAGTGTCACTGTGAGCTGCAAAGGGGCACAAAAAGCCAACAGGACAGAAAATATGGCTTTCCTGCAGCCTTTGCTGTTCAGCCAACACAGGGAACTTCTGCAGAGTCCAAATGCACTAAAGTGGAGTTGATATATCTTAGTCTATTGGCCTGTGAAGTTGATTGCTGACCTGCTTTTCCTGGTTTTCATGTCTCCAAATGCCATTGTCATCCTAAAGTGCCGTAACAAGGAGTAACGACTGTGACTCCCTTGTTATTATGGGATTTTTTTATTTATTTTTTTTTTACAGGGAGCTGGATTTTCCACGTAACTGTAATGTACGGTTTTGAGATGTTGCTTTTACGGTGCTTTTTATTTTACTGCAGTAATCAAAGAGAAAAATCATTTCTTTGACATGTTCTGTGAATCCAACAGAGAAATGCCGGAGGGAGGCTTCGGGAATTGCTAGCTCAGTATTGTACTGGCAGCAGAAAGGAAAGATTGGGATAATTCCTGCACTTTGGATGAGTTGTGTTATTTCCAGATATTGCTGAATCATGGAGGTCATAGAACTTCCACCTGGAGCTCATAAAACTGTTGGGGGCAAGCAGCATTTCTGTCTAAAATTTACCACATTGAAGCATGTAGTGAATTAACTTCTTTTCTTTTCTTTCTAAATGCTGCTGTGGGGAAAAACATTTTATATCTATGGTGATATATGTCCATATATCACTGGATAAACCTACGAGGTCTTTTCTCACCACCCCCCTCCATTGTATGTAGGATACAAAGGGAAGCTCTGGATAAGTGGTGCTTGTGGGAAAATAAAAATCATCTTTCACAGCTTTACACTGGTTTATGAATTTCCTTGCTAAATAGCATAAAGTGAAAGAAGTTTTCATCGCTTGTTGGGTATTGACATCATTGCCCTTGATATCTTTACACTGAACACCGGAAGATCTGTGAATGTCACAATGAGACAATAAAAGGAATCATGGACTCAAGTGTGGTGTGGGAAAAGGCTTGGGAACCATCTGTGCTGCTCTTGTTAGACGTGGCATTTAATAATGCAGACAGGTTATGCCTCTACCACCCATTGCACCCATGAGTAGGATCCTCAGGGGAACAGGACATCCTTTTATCTTAGGCATTTTAAGCCCAGATCTCTGCCAACAGTCCTACTATGTATTATTGTCACGTGTACTGCTCTGGCAGGACGCGCTGATAATATTAAAATATTACTAATATTAAAAATTAAGCCCCAACACATCAGTCAAGCCAGCTTATTTTCTCTCCCACGCCCACTGTGTTGAGAAAATGACAGGTATGGTTAAAAAAATAAAACAAAATCCTAACCATTTATACCCCTAATTGCCGCAGTTTAAACATTCTGCAGAGCAGGGTGTTTGTTAGCAACAGATGGACTGTTACAGTGTGTGCCATGAATACCTATGAAGAATGGAGCATGTTTTGTATCAATATTGTGATTGGGAAATAAAAATCCCTGGGAAGAGTCATTGCTGTGAACAAGCAGTACAGTCTGGAGGTGTTAACTGGTGGAGCGGTGGGGACCAACAAAACTAATCATTCCATGGAATGGAATAACCACCTCCAACAGCTCCCTTTGCAGAGGCAGGCAATTCTGATCTGTACAGAGCACAGAGGCTAAATTAAGTGAAATATTAATGGCTCACAGACCAAAACTTTGCAGAAGAAAGTTTCAGCACTCTGGGTACTTTTGCAGTCAATCTAAATATGGTGTTGGGGGAAGTTCTGAATGATCTTTACTTAGGATAGTTTAAGGGAAGCCTTTGCAATTCACACTGATCTTTCTCATAATGCATCATGCATGTCCTTGGTATCTGCCACAATGTTATGATTTCCTCTGGTAATTACAGCTCTAACTTGTGTGTAGTGACTCTCAATATCAATAAAGCTTGATGTTTCACACCCCATATTGTGCTCCCCTGGTAAAGGCAGTTTTCCACCGCTGTTGGATTTCCATTTTATGTCCCCTCCTACTGACTGTGCTCTGCAATGGCCCATTTCCTCCTGCGCTAGTCCTGGTTTAAAAGCAACCACTTTTAACTGTTTGCAATATGCATGTTACGTGGAGCTGAAACATTTCACTTAGGGGCAAATTCTGGTCTTCACTGCCCATCTTCAATGACTCAGAGGGTTGTGACCTGTGACAGAGTCCACTTGGACTAAATGCTCTTTGGAGGTTCCTTCCAACCCCGACCATCCTGTGATGCTCTGAAAACCCCCATTCCCACCAGCGAAGCCAGGATTTGTCAGCAGCTCTTTGTACCTCATTTCATTTGGAAAAGTGGGCCTGGTAGCTTTGGTATGTCCTTCCAAGAAGCCGATAACCTTCCTACAAATGCCCTTCCTCAAAGGAAACGATCAGCGGAGTGAGAATTAAAATGAGTCGAAGCAGAAAATTAATCAACCAGGAGGCATTAATGGATGAACTCCTTTCCAGGCAGTGTCCCTTCCAGAACCCCTCCACCTTTCCAAGGACAGGGCATGCAGGAGAACTGTCCGCTACCCTGGAGATCTGCCCAGCAAGAGGCAAGCTCAGCTGGCCAGAAAAGCAAGGCCAGTCTTCTGCATCGCTTGCTCAGCTAATGATCCTTTAATCTCCAATTAATCAGGTCACTTAAGCAAATGCTAAACGGACCCCTAACACTTCTGCCTCTGACATCTGAAACAAAGTGCACAGAAGCCTTACTTCCCTTAGGCTTTTCTTTTTTATTATGCTTTCTTTGTTAAAATCAACGATTACATTATACAATAGAGTATCTGACTCACCCTTACAACTATCTTTAACGTTCTTGCAAACCCCAGGATTGCTCATGTTTAAATCTACAAGAAACGAAATTAGTTCCATCACTCTTTTCTTCGGGAACTCAGACACTAAAAAAGAAAATTACACAGTAAAATTGCTTCCTACTCCTAAATCCTGGGATGTGTCACAAGCCAAATAATTCAAAATTCTCACAAAGTCTCTCTGCTCCTGAAGGAGGTAATCTGTCAGCTTGTTGCATCGTGTTTACAGGTTAAATATTCAGTAATGGTTTATTAGCACATACATTGTAGATGATCAACTTTGATTAATGTCCAAGTGTTACAAAGTTTCTTATCTTTAATAAATATTTTCAGTACTCCCTTATTGCTTTATCCACATAAATTACAATAACTGTCTAATAATTGTAAATCAATACAAACGCTGCAGTAAATCACGCTGAAGCAGAGAGCTGTTGAAAAGCAAAATCACAGAATCATTGAGGTTGCAAAAGCCCTTGAAGATCATAATGTGCAACCCTTCCCCCAGCACTGCCAAGGCCACCACTAACCCATGTCCCCAAGTGCCACACCCCCACATCTTTTAAACACCCACAGGGTGATGCCATAGTTTTCCTACTGTGCAATAGCCCCTGTTTCTTGCCCTTGACAATCCAATCCAACGCCAATCCAAATTTCCTTTTCATTGCTTTATTATACTTTCTTTGCTGATTTCCCACGCCCCCCCTTTTTTTAACCCCTGAACCCCCAGCAATGCCAGGACAGTATGTTGGTTGAATCACCTCACTTGGGCACAATTTTTCATCTTGTCTCAATTCACTGAGATAAGGATCATGTTCTTTTATTTTCCTACAGGCTGAAGAGACCAAGTGTTATTCTTGAGATCTTGTGGTTCATTTTACTTTGCTTCTGGCTATCCCTTGATTTCTCTTCTATTTATTTAGTTTAATTGAAACTTTTACATGTCCTGAAACCAACATACCGTGGGTACATGTCCCTGGAACAGCCCAAACTTTGTTTCAGCAGAGAGTGGACATTAAGAAGAGGCTTCTTAGAATCACCAAATGGTTTTGGCAGGAAGGGACCATAAAGGTCAGCCAGTTCTAACCCCCTGCCATGGGCAGGGACACCTTTCACTAGACCAGGTTGGTCAGAGCCCCGTCCAACCTGTCCTGGGACACTTCCAGAGACTGGGCAGCCACAGCTTCTCTGGGCAACCTAGAGACAGGGCAATCCTGTCTAGATTTTGGTTGGAAGATGTAGCTTTCTACTGGCTCCTCCACTGGCAAGAGAGAGGGAGGAGTCTTACTGAACAGCAGTTCCCAAAGTAGCTGTGGAAAGCAGGCGGGATACATCCTCCTCCACAATCCACAGAAAAGGAATGACTAACTTTGGTTCAACACCTACCTTTTGGATGGCTGAAGTTGAGGAGGATGAATCATGCTGTTGGTGTACTGGTTTCCCTCCCCTTTACAGAACAGGAATTTTATTGCTGTTTCTGTCTTTATGTAGTCCTTGCCCCAAAACCTCTCCTAGTTTTATGGTCTTGGAAAGGCATATTTCACAGAATCATCCATCACAGGCTGGAGTCTGGGTATGTGCAGAGCAAAACCCACTGGATTTAACTGCAGGATATGCTGTTTGCTGAACCGGCTTTCAATGAATTTTAGAATGGTCATTTGCCCTGGATTGGCCAATCTATTTAATGCTTTGCGCTCTTTCAAATCGGGCCATTATGTCTGGGATGCTTTCAGGTAGTCGGGCTCTTAATGTGAGCTAAACTACTTCTAACAACAAAGTCTTTACTGTGCTGGAGTGAGTCACTCCCTGCCAGCAGAACTGCTCGTTAAAATTACTGCCAGTTCCTGCATTATTTGTTAAAACCCACTTCTCACCACTTCAATTACCAGCCCCGATTTGCCCTCTCTGACGATTTCTGCTACCAAGCCTCTGCTCAGTAAAGTCTCTCAATGCTCATTGACCACAGCTTAGGACACCTTCCACACACCCCCTTATGGCTGAATATCTACATTTGCTTTACTGTGTGGAAACAGCCCATCTTAATTTAATTTTGTTTTTTAATTAAACAAAGCAATTATAAACTCCTGGTAATAGAAAATGCTGTCAAATTCTTGTCTGTTGCTCAATAAACTGATCCGACTGTCAATATAGTTCTTCTTAGCAACGCCCTGTACTATTGCCACGCAGATTGCTCCTGCTTGAGGCTTTTAAAAGCACATCCCAAAATTTCAGCTGCAGCAATAGATGCAGACACGACCCAACGTATCACAGAAGCGAGGCTTTTAAGGGTATTTCGAGTGACGTGCGTGGGAGAATGAAGGACAGGAGAAGTCTTAGGACCCGTGAGCTGTAGTGCACAAAATGAAGCCCAGAAACATCTGTTTGTGGACGACTGAATGACACCAACTCTCCTTTTCGGCACAAGGCACAAGCCAGCCAGCTAGACCTGGAGGATGCCATGAAATGAAAAGAAAACAATAGAATTATCTACTTGAATTTTCCACAAAGGGCAATATAACTTATCACGGAACTACAGAAGTGCATAAAGCGCGGCCTAATGTTGAAGGTTTATAAATTATAAACTTCATAAGGCACCATTATGTTCACCTTTGGTGCAGTTCATCACTTACACTTTCACTGAGCACTTCTCGCACCAAGGCCGTAACTTTTGACAGCGCCAGGGCTCTTCTACAAAAAACATCCCCACTGAGGCCTTAAATTGATGTGCAATCAATAGGCTGCTTTAGCAATTTGTTCCACGGAACCCCCACGGTTTCAAAACGTGTGTTTCATTTCCAAGACAATTTAAGTCATTTTGTCCATTGGCTTTTGCCATGCTTCTGTCAACTAGATTAAAGAGTTTTCCATTATCTGAAGTCTTCTCTCCATGTTCCTACTTATAGATTAGAAGGTGACTTAATCATAATCTTTTCTCAGAAAAACTAAACAAATCGATCTTGTTTGGTCTTTGGCTGTAAAAAGAGGCTTTCCAGACCTCTGTAAATCCAAACTCCAGACTCTCCGTTTTGCAAGACATGGTTTCGTATTTGAAATGTCTGATGCATTTTCTGCTCCTGTTTGTATGACTGTCCCTGGTTTTACTGAAGTTTTCTGTAGCTTAAATCAAGCCACCCGATCACATATTCAGAATGCTCTGTGAAATCAGCCCTTCGTTGCTATTATTTTTTATAACTCAAAGTTTTGTTGCTAAATGGTATAGGGATGTTGTCTGATCACTTACCCCAATTATGATCCAGATTTTATTTAGGATTTTAGAGAGCTCTGATGAAATATGTTCACATTATGTTTGCGAAGACTCCTCTCAGAAAAACACAAAAATAGCCTTCCTTGATGATCTTAGGTGTCCTTTCAACCTAAATGACTCTACGATTTATTTTTATCACAGTTTCACACACTGGTTCAGCTTTTCCGTTCTGGGTGGCTGTTCCATAGACACCTCTGATGACAAAGCTTGGAAAACACCATGACTTGATGTATTTATTTATTTGCTTTTAACTGAACAGGTTTGGTGGTCTCGGTCTGGCTTTAGCGAGCAAATATCTTCCTCTAAAATTTGCCAGACTAGGTGGTAGGATTTTGATACTGATGGGTCAAAGGCTGCAAATCCTACAGGCTGCTCTCTTTACTTGCATATATGAGAGGTGGAACAGAATTTGTGACAGCACTTTCACATAATTTCTAAAATATTTCCAAGCTGCATCATCCAGTGGAGCAGTCAGAGATATTTTCACATGTTTATTCTGTCATGCACATGAGGAAAGGCTTTTGTAGCTTTAAGCATAAAGGAGACGACTTAGGGAAGAGTCTGACTCTATTGCCAAGTATTTTTATAGATATGTTTTTAACCTTTCTTCTCATTTACATGTGTTTCAGCAGTCTTACAGAAGGTGGTAGCAGCTACCCTAAAGAAAGCTTTGTGCCTCTTACATGACTTCCTTTTACAGGAAATACATCTTTTTTTTTTTTTTTGCAGTTGGAGACCTCTTTGCTCTTTAATCCTGTGTGGGTTTTATGTAGGAAGCAGTTGAATAGTTCAAGTGAAAATATGTTAAGGAACAGGAACATTTCATGCGTTGCTCATGTGTTTATGGCCAAGAAGTCAAATTTAAATCGGAATCTCAGCACCGTAATCTTTTAGCAAATGTTACCAGCTGTTCAGCTCCACACTTTCTTCTTTCTTCAAGCAAGTAAAAAAGGGAAAATCCATCATATCAGTCAGCTAAAGGTTCTTCGTCTCTTTACCTTGACAGATGATACATCAGAGTGCCTGTCTTTCTGAAATTTTAGTTTTAATGGGCTGAGATCCATCTTCTTGCAGATACTAAAATAAAAATATGCATCAAGTCATTTATATGACTTAAGCCTATATATAGGCTCACTTTTATATGTTCTTTTAAGAAATAGTACTTCATTTTTCTTCTATGTCTATTTATTATGTCGTTCTGTATTTTTCTTCATTGAAAGGGCCAATGAAAACAGCATGGCTGCTGTAATATTATGGTATCCTTCCAAATGCAAAGAACTGTGAGATTATTAAGGAAAATAAAAAGAAATTTGAGGTGCATGATAGGTAGAAGATTTCTGAGAAATTTGCCAAAAATTTTAATGTAAGGGAGAAATAAAACTTCATGAAAGTGGAATGAAAAAAACAAACAAACCAAACTCCAGCAACCAAGTAAAGTATTTTCCAAGTGTTACAGGCAATGGGATTCCCAGAAAAACTCCATCTTTATACATATATAATTCCATATGATATATAAATCTAAATTATACACGTGATAATATAAATGCATTGTTTCCTACATGCTGTAATACCTACTCTGCATTCTGCTCTCCTGGCTGTGCAGAGCCCTGCATGACACAGTATGGATGCTAAACATCATGTAAGATAATACTATAATAAAGGTCAATATAGAAATTTACCATAATAAAGACAAATAAATTATCTGGGGGTGAACGTGGCTTTTAAACACCCTGATCTTTGTCCACGCAACGGCAAAACAATGTTTAACTCTGAACAGCTGAAATATATGAAGTAAAACAGCCTCTTAATCCAGGCTTTCTGCCAGATAGGTGTGACCTGGGTGACAATGGGACATAACAGACTACACTACAGATTTCTTGTGGCATAGAAACAGTCCTGGAAATAAGATTTTTTTTAAAAGTTTTTTCCCCTCTGGCAAATAAGAACTACTTCGAAAAGTGAGTTGAACCCACAAGCCTGGGCAGCCTAGTGCCAACAGGGATTCTGACACCAAAACTGGAGTAAGTGAGGAAGACAAATGGGACATGTTTAATTCCATGGCATTTTGTACTGTTACTTCTTATATGGAACCAGAGAATCATTAAGGCTGCAAAAGCCCTCTAAGACCATCGAATTCAACTGTTCCCCCAGCACTGCCAAGGCCACCACTGACCATGTCCCCAAGTGCTGCATCCACACAGCTTTGAAATCCCCCCAGGGACGGGGACTCCTCCCCTGCCCTGGGCAGCTGTGCCGGGGATGGACAGCCCTTCCTTGAAGGAATTTTCCCAATATCCAAATGTAAACCTCCCCTGGCACAGCCTGAGGCCGTTCCCTCTCGTCCTGTCACTTGTTACCTCTGGGGAAACTTGCCAAAACTAGAACAGCTGAGATGAAACTTTCATTTGCACCTCTCTGTCAAAGAGGACATTAGCTCTAAAGCCAAACCCTTATTTTCCCCCGCCTGTTTGATCCATTAATCCATTAGGATTCTGACCTTTCCCAGTATTTCAGTCTTTACCATCCAGCCATCAGTGTATCCTGCCTATCCACGCTTGACCTTGGACTGCTCTTCAAACACAGGAAAAATTCCACGCTGGAATCCAGACATCTGCCACCTGATCTCTCACAGAACCTACTCACGTCCCCCACTTGCCACTTGTTTACTTCCAACCTCTACCCTTGAGTTAGCAACAGCAAAAATGTTAGAAATGCCTAATTGCCTCATTTCATTTTTGTTATTGTCCACTGACCAAAATATTTGCTTTTGATAATTCATTTTACTTTCATTTCCAGTCAGTCTGGCAATAAATGAAAAGAAAGATTAAATTATTTTGACTTGAAAAAGTATTCGCTTGACCCTAAACAAAGAAATTCAGAATGTTTCTTGAACGCCATTTTTTATTATGCAGAAATTGATTTTTTACACATTATTTGTAGTTTAAAATTATCCTTTTTTGCTTTGTCCCTTTTTTTTTTCAGACATTATGTACGTGTTTTACTTGACATGATTCAGCTTCTTTTTGTTTTCATCAAAAAGATTTGATAGGGAAAAACTTCCCATACTCACAGACATAAATGGAACAGAAAATGCTTTAATACCTCTTGGCTATGTTCATTTATGTGCAAATTCAGACTTTATGTCCTGTTTCATGTGTTTTTGCCTTAATTTGTAAAGTTTGCTGGGCAATGATGCCTCCATTTAGTACCTGTGCAACACCTGCCACAAAAATGTTTGGACCTTCAAGTGGATTTTTTATTCACAGTCCAAACCAAATGCCAGGAAAGGATGGAAATTGTCTATATTACCTGTCCTTTCCAGATTTAAATTGAGATCAGGTATCTCATAAAAAATGTACTGGAACAGTCACATGAATAAAAATCATATTTGTACAGCCAACTGGAAGCACTTAAGGGTTGTTTAATGTACAAGTACAAAACTATTAACAAGAACATAAATTGTGCCAAGAAAGTTGGCAGGAGATGATAAATTCCTTCAAGGATTTATCTATACCCATTCGTTTACACCTTTAGCAAAACAATAAACATCAGAAAATTTAGTCAAGGTGTCAGCTTAAAAAATGTTGGAGAAGGTTTGGACAGGACGATTCACCTTTTGGTATGTTTGAAATAACTCTCAAAGCCAAACCCTCCTGGTCACCAGCATGCAATTCCTTGAGGAATACGGAGTCGATGGCATGTCGTTGCTCTCAGGAGGTGGGTGTAGGAGAGAAAACAAACCACCCAACCAAGGAGCAATTCTGGAATGATCCTAGAATTGTAGAGCCATAGAATGGGTTGAGTTGGAAGAGACTTTGAAGACCACCCAGTGCCACCCCCCGCCATGGGCAGGGACACCTTCCACCAGTCCAGGTTGCTCCAAGCCCCGTCCAGCCTGACCTTGGACACTTCCAGGGATGGTTGGGTTCTTCATGCCACCACAGCCAAATTATTTAAGAAACAAAAGATGACGGCAGAGCTTTAGACGTGTCTCCAATATTTCTTAACTGAAGTATATGACATGTTCTAGAGATTCAAGACATCCCAGCTCTTTGGGAATGTCCCTTTTGGTGGCAGAAATGCTGGTGGGGAACAACAACCTCAAATTTTTGGCCTATTTCCCATTAGGGTCTGCAGTGTCTTTTCCTGATACTACAGAGTTTCAGTATATCCTTATATGATATATATATATATATATCATATAAAATAACTGCACTGATNTTTTCTTCTCCCTGCCCTTCCCCCTCTGATCCTCCTCTGATCTTGCAGCACTTTGCAGGTTTGGGACTGTAATCAGCAATTCCATGTGAAAATTTATCACCTGATTAAACACTGTTGGTTCAAGCTGATAGAAAAAAATGCCTAAAAATAAGGAATCAATTTTGAGCCACGGGTTGCACTTTTAAAACCACTATTTAAAAGGGGTAGGGTAATATAATTAGTCAGGGATGTCATGAGAAGCATTTTGATGATGGCTCGAGTGAATGACATTTTTTTGCTTAGCCGTGCATTTTGGAAATGTTATAACCTGACTCAAGTTTTCAAAGTAACTTTTGTCTTGAACTTAGTACACAGTAGGAAAAAATAGTTGGCATTTGGGTGATGTTCTTCTGATGACCTCCAAAATGCCTTTGTTGCAACTTTGCTCCCATATCATGAACTTCATTCAACACTGAGAAGGAATTTCAAGCGACACAGTTTCATGACAGATTGAGCAAAGACTAATCAGACTTCGGGTCTTGAAGACACTTAAGGAAGCAAGTTATACAGACACAATGAGGAATACCTGGGCTAGGAATGGCTTTTGGCCCTTGTTCAAAGGTTTGGCTGTGGGATCCCTGCCAGAGGGCAGGGGTAGGTTAGATATTAAGAAGAAATTCTTCTCTATGAGGATGGTGAGACCCTGGCCCAGGTTGGGCAGAGAAGCTGTGGCTGCCCCTGGATCCCTGGGAGTGTCCAAGGGCAGGTTGGATAGGGCTTGGAGCAACCTGGACTGGTGGAAGGTGTCCCTGCCCGTGGGACTGGATGATCTTTAATGTCCCATCCAACCCAACCCATTCTATGATTTTATGATAACTTAAAATTCGGTATCAGTGTTATTTTGTGGATGAGACTGAAAACTTTTAAAATGAGACAGTGCTTTGTAGTTGCCTGTTCTAGTGGGGGTTCTGTTGCCAGATGTCATCAACTAATTGCTTTGGTAGAAACCTGACAAAGATGCCTTTTGAAAAGGACTATAAAAAATGAGTTAATAAACACGAATAAAGCAACATGAGATGGGTAAGGAGAGAAAAGACTTCACTGAAGGTCAGCATTATGGATGGGTCTGCATGAATTTTAGGAAGGAAAAATAGTTTGGGATGGAAGGTGGGGCTACAGCTCTAAGAACAGATTTGAGTTTGGCAATGTAAAATCTCAAGCCTTTTATAGTAGGATCTGAATCTGCATTTGTATCTTTAATGAAATGATTTTTTTAAAAAAAATAAAACACATTTTCTTGGTACACTTGAAAACTTCATTGTAGGAGAACAACTGGTTCTTTTAATGACTAGCCGTTCAAAACAGCCTTGTACACAAAAAAGCTGTACATAAATTTGCTTCCTTGCACACAAAAGAAAAATTGCATATTTTCAAGGCTGGCTGACCTGTTTCTTTCCCCTCTGTAAAAGCTGAAGGGTTAGGCCTCTCTATAATTTCCCGAATCAAATGTTCTTTCGTCTAATCAGTGATGGATGGAACGCACAGATATTTCATCATCATTTAATACTGAGTAAACTCTCTCCAGACTGTCTCCAGATCTCCTGTTATGTAGTACCTGTTCCAAACTAAGACTGACTTTTTTTTGCTATACTAAATCCTTTCTGCAGGGCGACTTTAACAGGATGTAACTGATTATTTTTCTTCGGGCATTCCGGTTTAATTTTTTCTTTATGTCTGGTCTTCTGGGCTTGGGGGTTTTGGAGGCGATGTTGGGTCTGATGAGTTATTTCAGGACGAACTTATCTTTCAGTGGGACGTAGTATCAGTTAAAAAAACCCCCTTCCATCTGCTCCAGCCTCAGTATTTATTTGTCCCTCAGCTGAGCACAGGGACGTGTTGAACAGCTGTATTATGGCAACTGCTTGGCCCAGCGCAGTAAGTCCCCAGCTCCGGTGACACTGCGGTCACTGGGAGAGAGGGATGATTAACCATCAGTGCCTCGGAGGAAAGCTTTGCTTTGCACCCTGTGACTTGTTTTTCTTGCTGCAACACAGGGCGGGCTTTTATTTAAAATGTGCATAATTTTGTAGCTCCAGTACTTACAGGCTTTAACCAGCAGCGAAAATAAAACAGTATGGCTTTTGTTCCCCTGCTAAAGCTCTTTTCCTGGGGTGTCACATTTGTTCTGGATGTCTTGTAAGGTCCAGCCAGGCCATGGGAGCAAGAACAGTCCTCTTTTCTTTTTTTTTTTTCTTTTTTTTTCTTTTTTTTTTTTTCCTTTTTTGTTTCTTTTTTTTCCCCACAGCAAACATTTTCAACACATTTTCCAACACAGGTTTATGAACCACAATTAATTCTGCAGTAATATCTGTCCTTGCTCCTCCCAGAGCTGTGCACGACCCTCCGAAATGTCCAAGCACAACTTCCCCACTACTGCGCAGTCCTCTCACTTTGCTGAGGGACCTGAGCTGGCTAAAAACTCCCAAATGCGAATGTGGAGGAGGAGGTCAAATTGATCCCAAGCAAGATAATTCTGACAAAAATCAGGTAGGAGGATTTCTTTTCCTTTCACACAGGCAGATAAGCAGACCAGAACTAGCAAGTGCCAGATATAAATCTGGTACAAATTGATCTCTTCTGAGTTGGAATAACGCAGCTTTCTCCCACGATTTGGCCCTTCATTTCTCATTGGTAATAAATCAATACATTTTAATAGGCAGAGGTAAAAAAAACTCTTTAGCTCTGAAGACAGTTTGTCAGTTCTTGTGTAATACCACTCGGATTAAGTTGGGAACACTTAATTAAGACCACAAAATTTAAATTTCTCATCAGAAATTCAGTGCAATATGCTTGCTTCTTTCTGTATATATGTCTGGCCCTCTTATTGTTGTTGTTAATATTTTAAATTCTCTAAGCAAAACGGAGTCAATGGACTGTAGTTCTACTGTGCTGGTTACAGAGACATAGTTTTGTCCTGTTCTGAGAAAAGGGACACGACATTTACCTCCCCTGTTTGCCAATAGCCAGCTGGTCTGATGGCATATGTACGTTGGCAGGACAATTGGCATAAGCAGAGCTTTATGTAACATGTGCCATTTCTTGCAGCGAGAGGGTCAAAAACCTGGCCACAGTAAAAGCTGGGGATTCTTCAAGATTTTGAGAAGAATTTATAGACAGTATAGGACAGAAATCCACAGCAAGATAAGTCTTTGAATACTATTCATAGAAGAGCTTACTGTACTTTATGCATAACTGAATAGTGGGGTCCTTAAACGTGAGCTTCCCCAGAAAAGCTGCAATACCTTGCCTATTTTAGTCTCTCATACTTAAATGAGTTGATTTTTTGTAAGTATAGAAAAGCCTATGGCTGAGAGTTTTTTCTTCCTTCTGTTTAAATTTCTGGTGCCAAAAAATGATGTCTCTACCTCTTGCTAGCACTGGGTTTTGTCTGGGAAAGGGTGTTTGACCTTATAGACCATGACGAATTTGGCAGCAGGAGAGGTGATAAAGAATTTGGCTGCCTTAGGTATTTATTTGATGGTAAGCCCCAGTTCCTCCTAGAGGGATGTTCTTATACCCGAACTATTTTGGTTCTCAAGAAGCTGCAAGTCACACGTCCTGCCCACACTGCACAAGGCAGGATCTGCTGGATTGCATCAGTGGTGACTTGCAGTCTGTACCAGGTTTGGGTGGTCAGGTTTTGGTACCAGGGGCAGCTGCTGAAAGCATCCCCCTTGTCCATGGAGCCAATTCCAGGTGGCTCCAAGATGGACCTGCCCCTGGCCAAGGCTGAGCCCATCAGAGATGGTGGTAATGTGTGTAAAATGGGGCAAAAAACTGCTGGGCAGCAGCCAGAGAGAGTGAGACTGTGAGAGGAGCAGCTCTGCAGCCCCCCAGGGCAGGGCAGGAGGGGCAGGAGGTGCTCCAGGTGCAGGGGCTGAGGTTCTCCTGGGGCAGCCCATGGGGAGCAGCCGTGCCCCTGCAGCCCAGGGAGGTGCAGGGGGGAGCAGAGACCCACCTGCAGCCCCTGGAGACCTCACAGAGGAGCAGGGGGATGCCCAAAGGGGGCTGTGACCCCGTGGGAAGCTGTGTCGGAGCAGGATCCTGGCAGGAGCGGTGGCTCCGTGGAGAGAGGATCCTACGGTGGAGCAGATTTGCTGGCAGGACTTGTGACCCCATGGCGGACCCACACTGGAGCAGCTGATGAAGAACTGCAGCCCATGGGAAGGATCCATGCTGGAGAAGTTCATGGAGGACTGCCTGGTGAGTGATCTCTCCTTGTCTTTATCTTGACATTTTCTCTCCCCTCGGCAGTGACAGAGTGGCTTTGGTGGGCACCCAGTGCCCGGCCAGGGCCAACCCACCACACAACCCAAAAACTAAGCTATTGGGGTGACCCGAGGAACCTGAGCAGATGGAAACATCCCAGCATGTGACAGGGAGGCCAGAAAGCAACAATTGCTCTCATTTGCCTTGGTAAGCTCAGCAAAGAGGCAGAGCCAAGCCAAGGTGGTGTTGAAGAGCCTGGGAAGATCTGCATTGGAGGCTGGCTGGTCCGAGGGCTTTCAAACCCACCGTTCCCACTCCAAGGAGTGGGGATTAGGAACCTAATTTTATGTGTTTGCTACAGCCTTCTTATTCACTGAGCAGACTGCAGGAGGTGAGGCCAAGAAGTCCTTAGACCTGCTGTTTGGCAGTAAAGGACTTGGAAACCATTTATTGCCTGAGACTGAAGTCTGCTGGTCCGCAGTCCTCCCTTCCTTTAGCACTGAGAGACCACATCCCTAATTTCCATTTTCCTGACACTAAAATGGGTCTAGGATGAAATGCAAAGGCCCAGAAGGCTCAGCAGGCACCTGTGAGCCAGCACGAAGGGAGGTCTGTGTGAGCCAGAGCCAGAGCCAGCGCCTCCTCTCCCGTGCTGCGGGCCCACGGCTCAGCACACAGAGTTTCCAAGTCTGTACCATTATGGTCATTTACTTCAGTGATTTGGATGGACTCATTAAAATGCTTCCTCTTCGTCTTTACAGATGGGCCACATTTAATGGCTGCGTTACACAACATACATCCACCAGGACTGCTCTCAGCTTACATGAAGGACAGTGGAGTTCTGTTCCACCACATTTATCTAAGCATCTAAAGTCTCATTCTGAAGATGCCAAATGTTCTTTCAATTACTATTCTGGTCACTTTTTGAGTTTCATTATAATTTATGATGATACAGTTTTCAGAGGGAATCTGGAGATAAAACAGAGAAGAGATTAGACAATTTTTCAAAAGATAACCACTGACACCTGAGAGAGAGAAAAAAAAAAGGATTGTTATAAAATAAAAGCCCTCAGTGTACTGGAATGTCTTGGAATACCTAAACGTTTGCCTTCTAAGAAACCACTCCTGAAACTTAGTGTTTGGAAATAACCTTACAAAAAACTCTGAGAGGGAGAGGTGAGATGCACAGTAGGGCACCATTAAAGCTTATTTGCTCCATATCTTACTTTTACAGTTTCAACCTATATGCAGTGTCTGTGCAGCTACAACTCATCGAATGAGCTTGTAGTTTACAACTTCATAATTCCCTGCAACTAATAAAAGGTACAACAATTGCGGTTTTAACTGAACAAACAGAGGATCTTGAAACCACCAGCAGCATTAGGTGCTTCTCTTATCACATTCAGATCAGGGTACTCCTTTGTTCTTACACAACCTTGTGTTGTGGGCGGTAACCTGGAGCCTCCCTCCTGCCATCAGAGGCTCCCATTGTTCTTGGAATGGGAAAGAGAGAGTTTCATCAGGAGACAGATGGAGGAGCCAGTACACATCATCACCATCATCATCATCATCGAACTTTTGCAGAAGACAAAAAGTTCAAGATGCTTTGCCATTAACATATGTAAGACCACAGCCTGCGGCTCCTGCTCCAAGTTTAGGCATATCAAAGCCAAAGGATATCACCACCCACAGGATTTGGACCTTTTGCTGTGTCGGCTCCTTCTGCACGTTTGGGATTTTCTCGTTAAGAAGGACCCAGGTTGTAAACGCAGCCTACGTAAGCCCTGACCCACTTTTGGGAAAGGGAGGTTATTACACACTACCTTAAAAGGCTTTTAAGATATTTTTGGCCACTCAATACATAATGAAAATATATATTCAATACTTTAAGGCAGTGTACTTAATATTCGAAATGGGTCAAGGCACCACACCCATACTGCCTTTTAAATAATGGCCCATTTTATCTGCTTGTTTCCATCCCTTTTTCTTAAACATTTAGTAAAATTTTTAAAGCCTTTACAGAATCAAATAAATCACAGATTCAAACTACTCCGGCAGCTTTTTACTGTTAGGTGAGAAATTATCAGTAACACACAGCCTGAGCACCTTTCATGGGATGACCTGTACTGACAATTGACTTCCAGAAAATCAGACGCTGAATGGCACCTTTTCCTTTTTTTTTCTCCCTCCTTTCCACAACACCTTGAACACCTTTGTTTTGCCATTTGCTCTTAAAATGAGTGTATTTCTATGTGCTCCCTCAAAAGTGTTCATCTTCTTAGTACTCAGGTCCCTCTTACTGCTCCTTGAATTGCCCCCTGTTGAGCCTTGAAACAAGGTGCGTTTTACTTGCTGACTCCCAGTTTTCCATGTTTTTTTCCAGGATTGCAGTGATAGCAGAAACCTTTGGATATACACGTCCTCAGAATGGGTTTGTCTCTGTAGTCCTTATACTTGCTGACACGCAGAGAGCAAAGACACATAATAAAAAAGCACCTGATACACGTTTTGTGTTCACAGCACAAAGTAGTGCAATAAAAGGCACATCTAAACGTGTGCTCCAACAAGTGTTCTGTCCTCGAGCCAAATACCCTTTAAGAGAGTCAGAGCCCTCAGATAAAACACTTGTTTTCTCATCAGCTTTATATAAATAACCAATTTCCCAGGAGCACTTTCCATTTTGCTCCCTATTACTCCAAACTCTCGTGAACCATATGCATTTATAACCTACTAACAGGACAAAAACGTTGGAGCATTAAAATGAAAGTATAAAATAAATGTGTCTTGCTCCTTAAGTCAACTGCAAGAGTCGTACCAATGTCAGTGTGTGTGTGTGTGAGGAAAGAGCGAAGTTAGCTAGAATATAAAAAATCCCCAAAACTCAGGAGTTTTTCTAAAATTCCATTGTTAGAATACCTTTTCATAGGACTCTATAACATCTCACACACAGTTACACTGACTATTTTTCTCTTCCATTCCCAACTGCTCAACATTTCGGAGACAGCTCCGTGGTTCGGGGGAGAAAAGACCAAGGGAAAAAGTCTGCATTTTATCCCTTTGAGCACAAAGCCTTTCACCATGTGCTGAATAAAACACAGGCAGTGCTGGCTCCTGCAGTTCCTCATCTCATTGAACCGAAATCAGCTCTTTTCTACATGCTTTTTCTCAATATTACACCCTCTGCCTGTCTCCCACTTTTTTTTTTTCAGGATGGTCTCTGGTTATCTCGTTCCTGGCCTTGGGATGTTCCCTTTGTCTTCTTTCTAAGAAACTTCAGGTCCCCAGAAATAAACTGCCACGAATTAAATGATTTCTAATTCCTTGACAGAATTCCAGCACGTATTGCGGCTGCATTGTGGTTCTTGGGTCACATTTTGAGAGACCATGGCATAAACGTCAGCCAGTGTGAGGAGACCCAATCAGCTGATAATCTGTGATTAACTCACGTGTATAAGAAACGTCTGGCATAATTTAAGGGAGGCGTATAGATGAATTTTAGTTCGAGAAATTGCTTCAGTTGTAATTCAGCGACTTTATTGCCTTACGCTAGTGAATTCCATCTTTGGCGACTCCTTCTGCAACTTACAGTTCTTGTGTTCTGATGTCAGAAACTCCAAACCCTGAGAACACGCCGTTCTTTCAGCACCTCTGAAGGCAAAGACTCATCTACCAATTTGGTAAATACTATCCCCCTGTAAAAAGCCACTTTTATTTACTTGCACTACTGCCTAACGCTTACCATGGCCCACCTGCACCGGCATTAAATGAGTTCCTCATGTGAGATTTCATCGATGAAGTCTGGATGATAAATCCGTGTTACTTTTACATCTTTACCTTGGAGACTTCACCTGGTTCTTATTTCCAAAGGACCGGATGCAATTCCCTGCGTCCACCTGGATTTCACTTAGCGTTGTGCTACTGAAACAAATCCCAGCACTGATAACATTTTCTGGCCATTGACTTCAGAAACCAATAGAAAAGGTTTAACCAAAGTAAACGCCTTTTATTTTTCAGTCACTTGTTATACAAAGCAGCAAACAAAGGCAATTAAACTAACAATATGGTATCTAATGACATTACTCATTTATGAGACTAAAACTGTGCCCTCATGGGTTTATGGTTATGCAGATGTGAGTCAGAGCATTGGAAATTAGCCTTCATCTTGACTTTGGCAAGTAATGAAAATTAGGGCATTGGAAAAAAGGCTTGGAATTTTTTTTTTCCCAAAGGGAGAAATTTTGTTTTGACAGAAATGGCTTCATTTTGACATATTTATAATAAAAAACAAAGCCAAAAGAGAAAGGTTTGTAGGAACTGCCATAACAACCTGTTTGGATTTAAATTGCCAAAATTCTACTAGTAGAAATCACTCAGGTTTTATAAAATAATTTATGTAGTTTGCATGAAGAAATCATGAAGTGGAATGGATCCTCATATCCTGGTAGAGAAATTTCCAGATTAGCATAGTGGGAGTTGTTTTCCCCGACAACATATAATTGCAAGTCCTATGAACATTCTGGTTTGCCAGAGGTTCCTTCAATATTTCTGAGCAGCAACATTAACTTAATGAAAAAGCATTTTCTGTTTTTTTTTTTTTTTTTTTTTTT